>CM076570.1:545864492-546464492 GCA_034641835.2 Pinus albicaulis
TGCATACAATGCAGCCATTTCTTTGTTTTCAGAACTCGAGCTCTTCTCCTGCTTACCCATAGTGTTTAGTGAAAGCTTTGTATAGACGTTTGCTCCTTCGTGCCTGCGTTTTACGAGTAAATGAGAGTAATGGCATAAGAAAGGTGATGAGACTGTTTTAAATGTGAAAGCGGATGAAATATAATATTTTAATCGTGAAACGACTTTCAATCCAAACACAATCTCATTTACCATTAATTGTCAATCCAATCATTTAATTTAATCATTAAAGCGCATAACAGATTTGATATATGGGAAGATTGCCTTTGGACAACGTGCCTACATGAATCTGTGACATTGCGATCTGCGATTTGCTGCGCAATATCGCAATATCGCAATGTCGCAATATCGCAATATCGCAAAATGAAGCCATCGCAGTTATGTAAAATAGCGCAAAAGCGGAAATTGCGCAATAGCGCAAAAGCACATATCGCAAATCTCGCAAAAGCGCAAAATTGAAAATAGCGCGAAAGGTATTCATTAATCACTTATGTTTTCTGCACTATGCGATCTGCGACCAATGTGTTTATTTTATAGGCTTTTGGGATCGCATTATCGCAAAGGTGCAAAATCGCATTTTCAGTTTTATAAAAGATATATATCATTTTGCTATGGATGCGATATTTTGTTTAAAGAGAAATTTTATTATAATTTATCATAAACTTAAGTGTTTCTTAATGTTCTTTCTGAGGGATTTCTATAAGTTTATGATAGAAAGTTTTATTTGAAAAGGAAAACAAATCCTAATTGATTTTTTGGATTTTTTAACTAAGGGTCCCCATTTATTTAGTATTATTACTAATATTAAATAAAAAGTGGGGTTGTTGCTGGTCACAACAATTGGCGACTCACTAAAAGAAACAGTTATCTCTGAAAAAATAAAATGAACACTATATCTTTAGTAAGTAAAGATTTTCAAAGATAATGAAAACTATCTTAGGATAATTCAAATAAAATGTAACTATGAAAAAGAAATAAAAATCATTTCATAATTTCTTTCTAATTCCTTAAGAATAAAACATTTTGGGTTATTTCAAGCTTTGATTGGTGTTAATAATGAAGTAAGTGGATTTCTCCAAGTTTTGGTTTTATAATATACTCTATTGCCATAGGTATTGCCTCTGCTGCCAGCAAACGTTCATAGTCTCGACAGGGTTACCTTTAAACCATTAACCATTCATTGTCCCATCTAACTAAAATTATGACTTTTTAAAAGATAAATTCATAAGACCTATTATCTCATGTTTTTGTCTTTTACTTATTTTTTATTTTAAGAGCCATTGTTATGGTTTGGTAGCCAGTTAATAACAATGCCATTCACTAGTTATAATTAAACTGAACAAGCTGGCTCGTGATGAGACCCCTTGTCTTATATTTATAAGCCATTACCCTGTTTTGGTATGCAGTATTGGTAATGTCAGTTTTATTACTCCTTATGAACATGGTAAGTCGGCTCATAATGAGACCTCTTATCTCTTAACTTTTAAAATTTCTTAGAATTACATTCTAAAAAATCACAACTTAAATGGATGGGGTGAAATAGTTTTATCCTTAAGAATCAATGGATGACAATTTTCAGAGTTTTTTGGGTTCCAAAACTTTCAAAAATCTTTACTTTGATAGATAACCTTTCTCTGCTTAATAAACTTATGATGATTTACATTCTTCTCAAGTTTTCAAAAGATCATGCAAATGATTGAAATAATCTTTCAAAGTTTAACATCTTATTTTAAACTATTCAAAAACTGTGATTATTACTTTAAAAATTCTTATTTACACAAAATAAATATTTATAATATTCTTCTGAAGAAATTTTCTTAAATAGTAAACAGTCAATCAGAGACTCATTAACAACCTTTATTTGCAAAAACAAAAACAATCAAAATTCTGCAGAAAGGAATATGTACAGTTAAGAAGGGGTTAACTCCTTATGAAAAGAATTTCTTCAAGATAAGCCCATTTACAGGAAGAGATTCTTTCTTACCTGTTAGATCTTAGAGTATGAATGTATTTGAGCTTATCTTCTCAACGATCTGAAATGGTCCAAGCCACATTTTCTGAAATTTGGTATGTTTACCTTTTTCTTCGTGTGCTTTATCCCATTTCAGAACAAGGTCACCAATTGAAAAAATTTTTGAGCCGGTAGAACTTGCATCAAAAGAAGATTTTACAAGTTGTTGATGTTTTTTATGAGTAATTTTTGCTTTGTCTCTATCTTCTTCTAGTTTAAGGATTTGATCATATCTCAATTGAATGGATGAAGAAGGATTTTCTTCAATAAATTGCACTAGGGCTAACGATGGAAGAGTTAAATTTTATGGTATCACAACTTCTTTTCCATAAACCAGATTGAAAGGTGAAGTCCCTATTGAAGCTTTTTCAGTGATACTATTAGCCCATAACGCAAAGATTAAAGATTTGTGCCAATTATTTTGATTTTGATCAACGGTCCTTTTAATGATTTTGATAAGGTTTTTGTTAGTGGATTCAGCCAAACCATTACCTTATGGATAATAATTTGCTGAATATTTTAATTTAAAACCTCTTTTGATTGCAAATTCTATTAAAATATTTCCAGATAAGTAAGATGCATTATCAAAGACTAGAGCGTTAGGTACACCAAACCTAGTTATGATGAATTGATCTATGAAATCAATAATTGCATCAGAATTGGCTACCTTCAATGGGATTTCCTCTACCCATTTTGTAAAGTAATCAGTTGAAGTAAGGATGTACTTGTACTGTTTGGAAGAATGATTTACTATCTCACCAATAATGTCAAGCCCCCATTGTTCGAATGGTTGCTCAATAGTCACTGGTTGCAAAGGAAAAGCTTGTTTCCTTTGTCTTCCACTTGCAGTTTGACAAATTCGGCACTTCCTTACATAATCATGCTTATCTTTAAAAAGGGTAGGCCAATAATACCCAGCAAAAATTATTTTGTGAGCTGTGGTATCACCTCCAAAATGACCTCCTGCTGGTCCATCATGCAACTCCTGCAAAACCTTTTCAGCTTCAGTCTTTTCAAGACATCTTAATAAAATTGAATCATAATTTTTTCTAAATAAAACATTATCAATGATCTCATATTTAATAGCCTTTAACCTTAAAGCGCGTTTACTCTTATAGCTAAGATTAGAAGGAGCATACCCATTTTTCAAGTAATAGAAAAGATCAGCATACTGAGATTCAGAATCTATGATACTTATTCGACTTACTTGAATATCTTGATTTTCTGGTATATTATGAGCTCCTGCCAATAATCTGCAAAAACCTTGTCCTCTAACAATCTTAGTTGGTTTAATATCAATATCATATTCTTGCAAGGCTGTTACCCAATTAGCTCTCTTTTCTCCTACTTCTTTTTGAATTAATAATTGCCTCACTGCAGAGAATGGGACAATTATTTTTGTATGTGTTTTCAAGAGAAAAGGTCCGAAATGTTTGATTGATTTAAACACAGCAAAGGCTTGTTTTTCAACATCGGAATAATTAAGCTCAGTTCCTTGCAGATTTGAGCTAAAGAAAGAAATTGGTGCTTCGATTTCTTGATCATTGAGTTGTGTTAAAACGGCTGCATAGGATGTTTTAGTGGCCAGAGTATACAAAGTAAAATCTTTAGAAAAATCCGAGGTATTCAATGCTAGTGCATTAATGATCGCTTGTTTGATTGCCTCAAAGGCTTCTTTCTCTTTCTGCCCCCATTTGAATACTGAATTCTTCTTGATCATATTTTGCATAGGTAAAACAATAAAAGAAAAATCAGGAATGAATATTTTAACAAAATTGATCTGTCCAAGAAATGATTGCATGGATTTTTTGTTATGAGGTAAAGAAATATCAGAAATTTCTTTCACTCTATCTGGATCAATATATATACCATCTTTTGACACAAAAAATCCCAAGAGTTTTCCTTCATCTAAAGCAAAGAAAGATTTCTTTGGATTTAAGGAAATACCAAACCTTCTACATTTTTCAAATATTTGCTTTAAATCATGTAGATGATTGGCTCTCTTTTTTGAAAATACTGTTATGTCATCAAGATAAACAACAACTGATTTATTGATCAGAACTTTAAATGCTATGTCCATGGCCCTTTGAAAATTTGCTCCTACATTTATTAGACCAAAAGGCATTTTCTAATAAGCATAAGTTCCCCATTTTGTTCTGAAAGTTGTTTTCAATCTGCCATCTGGATGAACTAAAACTTGATTATAGCCTGAAAATCCATCGAGAAAGGACATAAGTTCAGAACCAGCTACCTTTTGAAGTATCTGTTCCATAGTTGGCAATGGGAAATTGTCTTTTAAACATGCCTTATTTAAATTTCTGAAATCAATACAGATTCTTATATCACCATTTTTCTTCCTTACAAGTACCATATTGGAAACCCAATTGCAGTGCCTGACCAGAAAAATGATTTTGGCTTTTAAAAGTTTATTAAGTTCTGATTTGATTTGGCTTTTGAGATTTGGATGAATCTTTCTCAACTTCTGTTGAACAGGTTTAATATCAGGAAGCATTGGAATCATGTGTTGAATAACCGAAGTATCATACGTTTTTAGATCATCATAATTCCAAGAAAAAACGTTTTTATACTTGTTCAACAGTTTAATGAACGCATTCCTTTCCTCTGGTGTTAAATTGAATCCGAAGTTAACGTTTTGAGGTTTAGAATTAGAGCCAAGATTTACTAATTCAAACTTCAAGGTAGATCTTTGAAGTTTAACATTAGTGACTTTCTTGAATCTGTCTTTAATTTCATATAAATATTCTAATTTAACAACAGATTTCGGAATGAGATTTTCATTACCTTTTGAGGCAATTTGAAAATCATGATCATCTTCATCAATAATTTTCTCATCATATGATTTCTCTGAAGTCATGAAATTTAAAATATCTTGATCATGATAGAATACTCTCCAATTTGTAACATTATCTGGGACAGATGGATGAAAAATCAATTCTACAGAAAACCTATCAGGACTAAAATCTTCAGCAGGTAGGAGTTTAGATGCAACATTAGCTAACAAGTCAGCTGATGTATTCTGATTCCTAGGAATAGGAGAAATATCAAATGCTAAAAAATGAGTGGTGAGATCTTGTACTAGGGTTTGATAGTGTTTAAGATGTCCTGAAAGGCAATGAATAGTATTCCTAACTTGTTTTATGACAATTTCGGAATCACCAAAGACTTTCAAGTATTTAACATCTAACCCTATAGTTTTATAAATTCCTTGAACCAAGGCTTCATATTCTGCGGTATTATTAGTACACTCAAATTATAACCTACATGACAACATGGTTTTCTCTCCATATGGATCAATTAAAATACATCTAGCTCTAGCTCCCTCAGTAGATTTTGATCCATCAAAATATAATGACCAAAATAAAGACTCATCTAATGACTTATCTACAATTACATCAGAAATATTTACAATTCTGGAAGAATCAGATTGTGAAAAATTTTCTATTTGAGAAACAAAAGTATTTACAGAAAAAGGTGATTGAGGTGCTTCAAAGTTTCCAAGAAAAGATTCAGCAGAATAACCTCCAAGAATATTGTTGTTGAATGCCACAGGCTCATTAGGTTGTTCGAATTCAGTGACAGTATGTGCCATATGTTTTTCTCATTCAATTTTGATTTGATTTGGTTTCCCTTTGTAGTGAAGCCACATATGTGAATAATCAGTCGAGATATAACCATTAAGTTTCGCAGACCAGTCCCTGCTCAAGATTAATCCATAGAATTTAGGAATATCAGCAATCAAAATATCAATTCTTTGGACAATCCTAGGATCAGAAGCTAGTCTGATAGTAACTGAATTGATTTCTCCTACAACTTGAACCTTAGAGCGATCCAATTGGACGATATGAACTGCTGATTTCTGTGGTTCGATATTCAATTTGGCACAGACAGAAGTAGGCATTATATTGGAGGAGGCTCCAGAATCAATCAAACAATTGTGCAGATTTTTATTGTACATCTCATAAGTTAGAAGAAAAGGAGGAGTTTGAGAATTTGACTTTTCTCCAATGAGCACAGTATCAGTAGCATCTACCTTATCTGGTGGCTTACCAGCTCCCCTAGCTACTTTTGCTACTACACCACTTGGTAAAGGAGCAATTGGTGTAGCGTTCAGTTCTTTCAATAGCAACTTTTGCTGGTGTTTTAGTTTGCTGAGTTCATGTAAGGAAATTTTGGCTTTGATCTTTTTCATGTCTTCAACAATGTTGTATTCCATAGGATCTGACACTACTAAAGTCTTTGTTGTTGATGTGAGAGGATTAGAAGAAGATGGCTGATTTTGAGTAGGTAATGGAGAAGTTTTCTTTACAGGGGATTTGTCTTTGGTACTTGGAGTTGTAATTTTCTTTTTAGGAACTATTTGCACTGGTTCTGCTGTAGATTTACTCCTAGTACTTACAGGAATAGCTTCTTCACTATCAGAATTAGGGAGAATAAAATCCCACATTCCATTCAATTCAGCTATTTTTTCATTCTCATCTTCTTCATATGATACTATAGATGTATCTTCTTCTTCTTCCTCTTCTTCTAATTCTGCATTAGAGATTGCATTAGGAGGTTTAGATTCAACTTGGTTTCTTCTAAAATTTTGGAATGGTTTCTTGGTAGAAGTTTCAGCTACTTGTTTTTTAATTTCAACCATTTCATTTGACATGGTTTTAAGAACTTTCTGTAAACCTTCCATGTCGTATGGATCTTTGGCCTTTTTCTTTGAATCATCTTTGAAGCTAACTTTTTTTGATTTCCTTTCCTCAATAGCATTTTTCTTTTCCAGAGAAGTAATTCGTTTTTCCACTGCAATAGCTTCTTTCATATTCTCAGCTAATGTACGCTTTGCAGCTCTGTCTACAAAAATTGCTATGTTTGAGGGTAAGGAAGTTATATACCATTCAATTCTGACTTGTTCACTAGGCTGTGAATCTGTGTGGATTTTGTTCAAGAGTTTGTTGAATCTAGCGTTGAATTCTTTAATGGGTTCCTTGGGTTCTATCTTCAAATTTGAGAGGTCATTGAGTAAAGTTTCTATTGATCGGTCATCTCCAAATTTGGTTAAAAAATGATCTGCAAAAATGTCCCAACTTGTTATGGATCCTGATGGTAATGAAAAGTACCAGGATCCTGCTGTTCCCTAAAGAGTATAAGGGAATGGTCTAACTACAACATCTTCATGTGTGACTCCATTCAAATTAATAGCCAGAATAAAGTTATTGATATGTTCTTAAGCTTGAATGTTAAGATCTGGGCTAAACTTTGGAAGCCATTTTCCAGGATTGTCTGGTAAATCATGTAAAGGTGTAGCCATTTTGACTGCCCCTGGAGTAGCCCATGGTCTCTGTGCCATTATTGGAATGACTATTGGAGGAGTAGTAGAAACTGGTGGTGTTTGAATAGAAGTTGTTGGAATAGATGATGTTGAGATTAATGATGATTGAGGAGAAGATGTTTGAGGAGATGATATGGAAACAATTGTACTTTGTTGAGATTGGATTTCAGAAACAGGTATTTGAATATTAGATGTTGAACTTATATCACTTACTGATTCCGATTGAGTTTTTCTTGTCTTGACTCTACTAGGTAAAGGGAATTCTTTCGGAGAAATACCAAGTTTTTCACTTTGAAGCCTAGTAAGAGGTTTGGAAGAAATAAATTTTGAAGTTACACTACCTTCAGATATTTCAGACTCTTCAAGAGATAATGAGAATCCTTTCAATTTATGAATTAGATCTTGAACTTCAGGAGACTCAGGAGATTTCTTTTCTGAATGTTTTGAGATTTTGGTAGTGAGTGTATGAATATTCTTCGCGATTTCTTCTATAGGATTTTGAATTTCAGAAGAAATTGAAGAAGTTAATGAGGATGTTTTGCTCTCAGAATGGCTTGTGGATAAATATTTACTTGCCATTCATAGCTCAGGCCCTCCTTCTAGCGCCAAAAATGTTGAAGCCTAGAAAATCTCTGCTTCAAACATCGGGGAAAACCACCCGGTCGAGATCTTAAAACAGCTCCTTTTCCGTTTGGTATGGTGGCTTCGACTGGATTTAAAGGACCAGTTTCCTTATAACTAAATGGATTGGTTTGGATGGGTGGAAATGGGACTAAATTAACTGAAATAAAACTATCTAATTTAAACTAAATACTGATAAAGAAATTCTAACACTAACCCGGATAATTATATGTGAATACAACTTAAGATTGTTCCAATTTAATAATAACCATGAAAATGTATTATTATTTAAATTGAAATATGCAGAAACAAATAAAGATAACTCTGTTTAAGAAATTAAACAGAGTTGTATTAGCATATTGCATTCATCATTATATACCATCTATATATACTTATGAAAGATAACGTTTCAATTATACTCAGAAATGATATATAAAAGGAAGCGTTGTGAAAACAAATATATATAAATGATAGCAATTTTAAAGCGAATATCATAAGAAAAAAGAAATCAACAGTGAAAGGATAGAAATACCTCATTCATCTCGAAGACTTTCAAATGCAATGTGATATTCTAATCCAGTAACTCTGATGCAAAATCAAATTCCAAGGTACATAAATGCAACACTTCAAAGATAATTCCGCATGAAAATCACCAGATGTGATCCTTTTTTAAAAATATATAAGAAAATGGAGTACAGAAATGCAATCTCCAAGTCAAAAAATATTAAGATCCAGGACCCCTCTCTAAATGCATGAGAAGGGTTTAAATACTACCTAGATAAATCTAAAAATAGTCTATTACAAAAATTAAGGATTCGGTTCAATGACCGTCCTTTTCCTAGGCTAAAATACAGTAAAATTAAAACTAAATCTAACTATCTATGAACTTGATCTTTAAACTTGCAGGCATCTAGCATAGTTTTGAGAAGACGCGGTTGACCGACTTCAGAATTCAACTGTCCTGAAAAGACAGAGTCGGCAAGCATAGGCGCAATCTTCTCTGTAGAATTGATGATACAATTAAGTGCGTTGTGATGACTGTGTGGATTCACTAAGTACGCCCAGTATGAGTCCCAATTTAATCTTGTCAGCCCTTGAATTGATTTTTCTCTTTCTTCTGCCTTTTGTCTCCATTCTGTTTGCAATTGATGTGCCTGTGGGAGATATCTTGGAACAGTTTCTGGAATCAAGTTAGCTTTGTGTAAATGATAATTTACACAATCAGTAAGAATGTTTTCCGTTGTAGCTGCCTCCTCTGCTGCCTTTTCTGCCCTTCTGATTTGTGCATCCCAGTTTTTGAACAGTATTTCTTTATGGTTTTCATTAACAATGGGTGCACCAGCTTTTCTTCCTTCTTCTGTTTTTTGCCATGCCAGATAATCATTGACCTTTTCATTAATCAAATCATAATAATTTCGTAAATCTGTGACATGATTTGTGATTTTATCGCTCTCTTGGCACGAAGAATTCCATTGCAAGATTTTTTGGCAGAAAACTTCCTCTTGTTGCAGTAGTTGATTGTTCAAAGAGATAGTTTCTGAAATGAATTCTGGAAGCTTAGGATCATCTTTATGATGATCTTGGATAATCTGTATTTGTTTGTCTTTATCAGCCAAGATTTTTTGATGTCCTATTTGAATTTCTTGAAGTTGTTGTTGTAACTCTTCAAGTTTCAAATGTGCTTCCTTATCGGCCTGTACCTGTTGCAATTGCTGTTGTAGAACTTTTACCTGTTCTTCTTTTTCATTCAACAAAAGTTGTATCTCAAATGCTTTGTCAATTGTTGCAGAAGCATAAGCTCCTGTCATTTGAGATAACTTAGCGAGATTATGAGTAGGTTTTGTGGCAGGATCTTTCCACAAAACATCTACTTGTTCTGCTTCAGTAGCAATTGCACCTTCTAACTTTCTCTTTTTCCTCTGTCTCTTCACTACTGCTTTGTATTTTGGGTTGTAGAATACATCCATAGGAGGAATGTCTTCTACATTAAGTACAATTTCGGAGGATGGTGTGATTGGTATGTGCTCTGTTACTGCGACTGTGCTGCTTGTTCCTGTGTTCAAAACTTTGGTTGTCTGGACAGGGGTCTGTACATTCTGTCCTTCTACATTAATCAATTGGTTGAAGGTTTCCCATTATTTTTCTAATTCAATAATGACTGGCTGTTGCTGTACATTGGTTGGAGGAGGATTTGTCTGTTGAGAAGTCAAAATTTGCTGCTGAGCAAGTTCTTTTGATTGTGCAGAATCCTTAATGGATTCTTCCATTTTATCTTCCTTTTCATTAGACTTATTGGAATGTTCAGAATCTCTGTTAGATTTTGATTTAGATTTATCTATACTTGAACTGTCGTTAAGACTAACACTAGGAGTTTTCTCCCTTGCGGGCTCTAAGCGTAGATTATCCAAAGGAATAGGAGTTAGTCTTCTTTCTCTGTAAAGCTTGAATTCCTGAAATTGCTCTGGAGATAACTGTGCTTGAGCTGAATTCAAAACTTCTTTGAATGAATTTCTTGCCTGGAACATATTATCAAAAGGATCCTGTTCCCCGGAAAATTCCCTTACCCTGATTACATTGGTAAAATTCTTAATAATATCATTTGGGTCGAATAATCTTCTCGAAAATTTGAACAATTGTAGGCATGTAATGTTGCCTATCTCTTGAAATGCATGACCAATATCGAACAGTGAAAATGTTCCACATTTTACGGGAAATTGTGGCCAAATGCCCTTTTTCTTCTCTTTTAAATCTTTTGTTATACCTCCCTGGCCACAGGTCTGATAAGCAATTTCCCGAGCTACAAGTCTATCTGGAACATATAGGGGTAAAACATGGGGAGAAGCATAACTTCCAAAAACCCTAATATAAGTGAACAATTCTTATCCAAACCATCTCGCGACAGGGAGAATATCAACCTCTGTTTCTGGGGATAACCTTGGTGCATCCTTATTATACAATGTTCTGTACAATGGCAGCATTATTCCATGAAAAATTTGGTAAAAATGGGGGACAAAATTAGACTCCCATAGTTCTTTATGGTACACATGAATGTGAAAATGATCGTGGATAGTCCATTGCCAACCCATCATAGGGAATTTAGAGATATAACAAATAGCATCCATGACATAAGCAGATAAATAAAAAGGCGGATAAACCCGCTGAGAAACATTTCGTTTGGACCGGTAGTGAAAAATAACAGTGGTCAAATTATCAGATAGGATTTTGGCCCAGTCTACAATTGTAGAATTAATGGCCACATTCAACAAAGGAAGCCATTCGGGTAATATCATATTTATGTCAGGCTTTCCAAAAAGCCTGCATAACATGGCAGCAGTGAAACAATAAGGAGAGGTAAGTGAACCCGTGCTGTACATACCTTGTTTGTTTTTCTTCAATGATTCACTTCTTTTGGTCCACTCCTTTGTGCATTCTGCCAAATTTGCATGTTCTCTGGCAAAATCTTCCATGAATTGTTTGTTGTAAGTCGCCTGAGGTTTTGGCAATTTATACATTAATCTCAGATCTTCTGTGGTGAATGACCCAATTAGCTCTTCAGATGGAGTTTTGAATTGTCTGTCTGAAATATCGGTGCTGTCCAACACCTATTTCACCATGTCCGTATATGGGAGAATCCTTGGCCTTGCCACTATCCTATGCAGAAATGAACAAGCCAGTTCTTTGAGGGTTGCTTCAGACGTATTACTAGAACCTGCTATAGCCACAACTTTCATCACCACAGGATTTTATTCCTCTAACATATTATACATTCCTTCCCAAGTGGATATACCGGCATCCTTATTACAAGCGGTGTCTACATACAGCGTAGCCATTTCTTTGTTTTCAGAACTCGAGCTCTTCTCCTGCTTACCCATAGTGTTTAGTGAAAGCTTTGTATAGACGTTTGCTCCTTCGTGCCTGCATTTTACGAGTAAATGAGAGTAATGGCATAAGAAATGTGATGTGACTGTTTTAAATGTGAAAGCGGATGAAATATAATATTTTAATCGTGAAACGACTTTCAATCCAAACACAATCTCATTTACCATTAATTGTCAATCCAATCATTTAATTTAATCATTAAAGCGCATAACAGATTTGATATATGGGAATATTGCCTTTGGACAACGCGCCTACATGAATCTGTGACATTGCGATCTACGATTTGCTGCGCAACATCGCAATATCGCAAAATGAAGCCATCGCAGTTATGTAAAATAGCGCAAAAGCGGAAATTTCGCAATAGCGCAAAAGCGCATATCGCAAATCTCACAAAAGCGCAAAATTTAAAATAGCGCAAAAGGTATTCATTAATCACTTTTGTTTTCTGCGCTATGCGATCTGCGACCAATGTGTTTATTTTATAGGCTTTTGGGATCGCATTATCGCAAAGGCACAAAATCGCATTTTCAGTTTTATAAAAGATATATATCATTTTGCTATGGATGCGCTATTTTGTTTAAAGTGAATTTTTACTGTAATTTATCATAAACTTAAGTGTTTCTTAATGTTCTTTCTGAGGGATTTCTATAAGTTTATGATAGAAAGTTTTATTTGAAAAGGAAAACAAATACTAATTGATTTTTTGGATTTTTTAACTAAGGGTCCCCATTTATTTAGTATTATTACTAATATTAAATAAAAAGGGGGGTTTTTGCTGGTCACAACAAACCCCTCTAGTTCCTAAAAGAGATATTGTCCCATTGGAACATGATATTGATATTGGTTAGAATCCCTCTTCTCCCTGGAAAATATATTGTCCCCTTAGAACATTATTTTGATGTTGGTACAACCCCTCTTGTGCCTAAAAGTGATACTATCCCACCAGAGCATGACCTTGATATTGGTACAGCTCCTCCTAAGCCTGAAAGAAACATTTTTCCCTCTCCAACTAAAAAATCCATGAGAGAGAATAAATCAGACAAGGCCAGATTGAGGAGGCTAAGTAAGAAGTACAGAAAATTGAAGAAAATGGTCAAACAATTAAGGGAATGGTTAAAGGAAGCAGAAAAGTTCTAGAAGCCAAAAGTAAAAATGGAAATTTTTGAAACCCAAACAGAGAAATGCTCCACTAAGGTTATGGGAACCCAAATTTCCATGTCCTAGAGAGGATATTGACACTAAAATTAAACAACCTTGTGTTTGTTCAATAGATACCCAGACATAATTTCCCGTGGATTCCATAGATGTTGTTTTTTAAACAAATTTCAAGGAGAATGTCAAGACCAATCATTGTATTTCCCAAAAAACAGCTAAAAACTGATGTGCAAACTAATTCAGTGCCAACACATGACAATGAGACATAGACAGAGGAAACACTTCTCTATACCCCTCTAGTAAGAGAGGTTGTTATTCTGAAACTAAAAAATGAATTGACATAGATTCAACAAGTGTTGGCTCTATATAAGAAAGAAGTGGTGCCTTTATAGATACACCAGGAGTTGAGAAATAAATTTGATACACTCACTACAATAGAAGATTAAACTTTCGCTAGTCTTAGAGTTGAGCAGGATAAAGTGAAGAGAATGCAAACCCAACTTCAGAAATCTAAGGAAAAAACTGAAACCATCTGTTATCTTTACTCTGATGTTTTATCTTTTCGGCCACCTGCCACTAACTATGCATTATTCTTGTTGGAAAGATATCTAGTGCTGAAGATTAAAGTTGTCAGGGCTAGGAAGCTAGTTGAATTTAAAACCACTGAAGAATTCATCCAATGTTATCAGGAGAAAAATGATAAGTTAACCCGCCTTCTGTGGGAGCTATATTTGCACAATTGTTTCTTGGAGGATGAAAGGGATGCCAATCCCAATCCTTTTACTGGAGATATTCAGTTCCAAACTTTCCTCTCTTTTGTTGAAACCCAGCTTAAATGGGCTAAGGCCTATAACAGTTTGCAGAAGAGGGAACATGGTTTGGATCTATGGGTAAGAGGATAACCCACAAAAACCTTTCCTATTTTCACTCAACATAGAAGATTCATGAAACAAGAGGGAGTTGTGGCTAAATTAGGACCACTACATAAGGATATTGTACAGGCAAGAAGGGAGTATTTCCAAGAAATTAGGGAAGAAGCATTGTTAGAAGCAAAGCAAAGGTGGAAGGCTTCCACTAATACTGTTAAGAACTAGGCACCATTTGGTTACAGAAGCTTTAAATCTATTGTCACTCGCCTAAACATGTACAACAATATAATACTATGCATGGGCCCTACTTGGATAGGATTTCGTTATAATTGTCCTATTATATGGTACCCCCCTAAAGGATATTACCATGACAATGATTTTCCATAATTCCATGTAAACCAGGCCTTTTCAATAATCAAATAGAAAAATGGTTTTAGGATATATAAGGAATAAGTTTATCCTACTTATTATTTGACATAGCTACACCTCAACCATCTTATTGCATGAGAACATGAAAAAAGGTAAGCAGGGGATGGGCCATGGAAAAAGTATGTTTTATACTCATATTAGCTTGATTTATAATTGAATTTCATGTACTTCTCTTCATTTTTAGAATAAATCTAGAAGAAAATATTTTGAAAAATGGAAAAGACCAATTATCCACAAATTTTGCGATTCTGGCATGAAAACTAACTTTCTCTAGCTTTTTGTGTGCATAAATCTGAATGGAACAACTGTTGTTCAAACGATGGGACAAAAATGGCCAAGAAAGGAAAATAAGACCATGTCTTGCTTATACACACTAGTGGAAGACTAGGAGCATCGAGTTTATTTTATAAGGTGTTAGTATCATATAATTCATAGGATCTCAAGTTGATTGGATATACCATCTTCTCTGCAATTTCATATTGAAAATTTTTTCAATATTCAAATATTTCCAACAAAAAAAAGAAAAAAAAATAAAAATAGGGTATAAAAAGAAAAATGGAAAAAAGAAAGAAAAAGCGCAAAAAGAAATAAACTGAAGGTGTTGCAAATTCAAATTCCACTACTCATTAGATAGGTTTGTTCAATCATATAGTTTAATCATGATTGGACAGTTTTCAATTTCTATTGATAGGCTAGAAAATAAAGATCTGCAGAACTGTTTAATCTTGGCATATCAATATATAGGTAGAGAATGAAATTGGCTCAATAGTTTAAACTGAGTTAATGGCAGAAATAAGGATAGGTCTTAGAATATAACTTTAAAAAGAATAAAAAATGCACCCTGAAAAAGGAATAAAAAATGTTAGATGAATAGTTTGGGTAGGTAGAGAGGTTAAGGAGAAAGAATGAAAGAAAAATATGAAATATATCCTATAAGGTACAACATCAAAATTTCATTTTTCCTATCTTGGAAGAAGAAAGTCAAAGAAAAGAATTTTTATGCTCTAAATGTTGGTATAGGGTTATGTTCTAAGATTTTGGGATTAATTTTTTTTCAAAAAATGTATCAAGACATACCCTGTGCTTTAATGTTATCTTAAGTCCTGAAAACATGAACTGCACCTTATCTCAACTCCCTATAACATTCATATATTCATTTTATCCTAAAGTTCTACATTTCCCCGACATTCATTTTCCCTGAACCCACCGTCACGTCATACATCCCATCAGTGCTAATCAGCCTTCACTTTTCTTTCATCCTCGCACATCACTCCACATCTGACGATCCTCAACACCTTTCGGCCCCCTCTCAGGCTACGAACTCTAACAAGTGGGGGGTTGAAATGGGCGGTATCCAATACCACCACTTCCGCTACGTGTCACCCCCAGAATAGTTTGTAGCCCCTCTCCAATACTGTTCACTGTCGTTGTTTCCCTCCAAAAAGTGTTTTCTGTCATTAACCAAACCACCACACCTTTTTACCATTGCGAATGTCATGGTGCCACGTACATTGTTGCCTGTCCACTCCGCCCTGTCACATATATTCCTGCCAGCACCCTGTTACACCATAAATGGTCAGGTCGTTATCCAATGGACCATGCCAATTCAATGGTCCACCAATTAGAGTTAAAATATGAATTCATGCATGAAGCAGTGTTTACTTTGCTAATGTTATTCTAAAATTACAGGTAATGAACTCGAAGAGAAATCATAGAGAACTATTGTTGAAGAGAATCCATTGTTCGTCAAAGGAAATTTATCAACTCTCATCAACTCCGGATATGGTTCTTTTTCAATTCTTTAGCTTTTTTCATATTTCCCTTTCAATTATATCCCTTCCCTAGTGTTGATCTATAATAAATCCCTTTTTCCATTCCCGTATTATTTCATCCCATTCTTCATTGCACAGAGAAATACAGCTACAGGAGATCCAACATGCCTCCTAAGAAAGACGAGGAACCTCTCAAATCTATGGTCTATCCTCAAGTAGAATTAGATCATATACCCCTGGCAACAAAGATTATAAAATCCACAAGATAAAGTCTAACTTCGACTTGTTCGATGTCTACTACTAGCTCGAGGAAAAAATCCTAGATGAAGTAGATGATATAGGCCTCTGGGAAACCAAGTTTCCTTTCTTTATCTTTCCCAAAGCCCATCATTGTCCAGAGTTTATCAGAAAATGCCAATAATGTTATGACATCAACCAAAAATCCATAGTTAATCTAGTGGGATAAATATTATTTTTTATTGATGCCCAATCTACCCAAAAAATGATGTAGGCCCCCATTTTTGAGAAAACCAATCCATTTTCTTATGAATCCCTGAGAGAGCTATACTCGAAACTAGACTTTGCTAGTAGAGCCAAAACCTTAGATCTTTTCATGGCCATTGATTCCTCGATTCCTGCCAAGAATCCACCCTATCCTTCATCCATTTTTCCTGATAGTACCCAAAACATCATCATTGTTTTATATTACTTATTGGGTTATCACACTGATCAGTGAGTGGATGAAGCCATGATTGGTTTCTTATCTATTCTAGCCTCAGATGCCAACCCCACAGTCATGTTTAATTATGCCTAGTTTCTTGCTGATGCTATTCATGATTAGTTCCTAAAGTTTCATACAAAACAATTTTCAGATACACCTTTGTGTTGGTATACATGTTTGTTTATTTTTCATCGATCAAGTTTTAGTTTGACATGATGAAGCTTAATGATGATTCTCAGCCCCAATTAGTGATTTTCTAGACTACTCTATTGATGAAGGAGCAAAAAAAATACTCCTACAAGAGCTTTTTAGAATTATTTATACATCCAACGATCAGTGCACTCAACAGTGCCACAGAGGCAAGGATCAATTAGGAAATAAAGAAAGTGATGCAGCTGACAGATAAGGTTAGAACAGTTGATTGATGCCTTTACCAAAACTACACAGAGATTAGAGTTTATTGCAGTGAATTGGCACCATAAAAACTGCCCAGGTACCTCTATATGAGAATATTTGCACTTGAATAGATCACACAAATGATAAATGCAGATGAGGTGCATTTTTTCTCTGCAAAGAAAAAGTCCCAATTCAGGATCAAATCACATATTGGTCCATTCATTTGCAATAGTAAAGCAACAGGGGAACATGTAGATAGAATATTGAAAGAGATTAAGTTTACTCATAGCTTCACTTGGTCATATGATCCCATGGGAATCATCTCTAAGAAGTGGGTGGAGAATAATTCCACACAATACATTCATACCCACATATTAGAGATAGAAAATTACATGAATAAGAAATAATGGGAAGCCAACACACTCCAACAAGCATAAGAGTAGGTCATTTCCACTTCAAGAATTCAAACACCAACTCCACAAGAAAGGAAAGTTGCAGGATTTCAAGATGATAAAGGAAAGAAGCCAGAAAAGGAAATAGGAAGCAAGAGGACTAGGGAGGATCAAAATAACATGGATATTGATTCTTCCACCAAAGAGCTCAAAATTAAATATAGGAAGAGGGCCAGAGTCCACATGGAAATTGACCAGGAAAGTGAGAAAGATCAACACACTGTTATCACAATCAAAGATTCACCAAGCTCATCTTCGGTAGGTGGCCAAACAATTTTCTCTATATATTCTACCATTGTTCCTTTACAACAGCAAAATATATAGACTCCAACATCTACTACCAATTCAAGCCAAAAATAGGATGATATATATATGATACATTTAAAGAAATCGAAAAGAGGAATGAAATTCTTAATACCAACACTTATAATCAGCTTTGGAAACAAACCAACAGCTCCCAAAGTAGGCTTTTGTCATTTTTTTACTCTGAAAAGGGAAGAATGAAGACGACCTTCTTATAAGAACAAATCCCTCAGCCCAAAACTTTAGCAAACTACAAGAATAAATATTTTGAGTTTGATATATAGAATATTCATCCAATTGACCAAATGGAAATGCACAAGTAGACAAGAGAAATGATCTCCTCTACATTAACCAGTATAGCCATGAGTCTCTCAAAGTTGCAGGTTACATTTTCCAATATACAATCACAACTGAAGATGGAAAATATTTATTACATGTCCAAAGACACAAGAATTAAATCCATGGAGGATTTAGTGATGCAAATTCGGTACAACCCATCAAATTTAGCAGTAGCAAAAGCACTTGTGAAGAAGAAGAATGCAGAAATAGTTGCTTTGAGGAGGAAAATTAAGATGCGAGCAACAGAAGATCCTATGAAAAAGGAGATAGAAGCAAATGAGACACAAAAGGCATAAATGATGTAATTAATCATCGAGCAAGCTGAGCAGATTAAGAAAATGGATAATGATATGGAAAAAATGGTAAAAGAAAAACAGAAAGCAGTGAGAGATGCAGTGAAGGAAGCAGCAAAAGAAGCAGCCAAGGCCATGATTCCATTACAGGCAGTCCCTCTTACAATGATTCCAACATCTACAACAACAACAGGTACATCAGGTGAAGGCACTGAGCAGTTAGCCAAAAATATGGAAAATATGTCTTTGCAGATAGTTGAAATTAGAAAGCTGCAAGATCAAGTCACTACCCTACAAGATCAGGTAAGAAGGAATAATTCAGCACATGCTACAGAGTTGCAGATCAACAAGAAATTGATAGAAATTTTGTAGAAATCACTTGAGGAATCTTCAATTGGGAACATGGTAGGGAGAGTTAAAGAAATTATTTGGTTGGATACAATTGAATCCATGAATGATATATGGCCATCAATTCAAATTATTTTTGAGCAGCGGGATTTAATTGTTCCAGTGAAAGATGCCATTGAAAAGGCAAGCAATCAACTTGGGGATAAGCCTCAAACTACCAAAAATATCATTAGATTCCTGAATTCTAAAGTGGTTATGAATTAGAACCACTGGGAGTGGAATATAGAACAACTACCATACTTGAGGTCAAAAGGGTATTGAACAAGAAGATTCTAGTTACATTGTTGGAAGAAATATGAAATCATCTAGAGATTGAAGTGAGTATATTTTTCAATAGAATTGAGCCATTGAACAAAAAGGGATTTCCTTCCTTGTTTGTGATCAATGATAAGCTAATGCCTAGGAAAGACTATGTTAAAAGGCTCACTGATATCTCCAACGATACATCTAAGCATGCTAATATGAAGAATATTATGATAGGGAAAGCGTTTTATGAAGTTATTAGTAATGACATCTTCATACAATATGAAATCAAACATATTTTCTAGCTAAGGCCGTGTTAATGGAAATAAATGTCTAGCCAATAGTAAGGGATCTCCCCAGTATAAAGTCCCAATTAGACTCTAAACCATTTGTGATAGGGATCTCGTTCGAGGTGTGGGTCCGGCTACTGCTGAATATTCATTTTCTCAGACACAAACGAGCCCTGCAGACCTATGAACACACAACTATTCGATAAATACAAGACAAACAGTTGATGAGTCTCAATGAACATAAAAAATTACAAATGGTGAAGCGAGTTAAAGAATGTAGCCGAAGGAAATGTTGTTAGCATCTCATTAGGGTCATGCTTTTAAAAGTTGTTCGAACCATGAAAGAAATATTTCTTGATGGTCAAAACAGGCATCAATTCCTTAAGTGTTTAGAAAAGACAAGATAATGTTAGTAACGAAGTTGCTAACAATATCTCGATTAAAAAACTCTATACAATTAACACATTAAGTGAGATAAAACGTAAAAATGATATAAGCAGCAAACACAGATTAGTTAATCATAAACGATATTCGATACATGAGACAAAAATATTCATAATGTTAACACACGTGTCCTCATCAGATCCAATAGAGGAATCAAAACATTTGTTGTATTCATTCTCATAAATATGTATTCAATGCTATACAATTCACTTTGCTCCTTTGGAGTCCCAAAAAAATATCTTTTAGAATTCCCCAGAGGGTGTATTTATAGAACAAAATTGACCCTTGGGTGTCCCTGACTTTTCACATTCCTGACTGTTGACATACTCTGCGACCCAAGAGACATTTGCAACTTGTGACTTAGCTCTGGGGTGACATACGACTCTCTTTTCTTTTGTGACCTACGACTGCCTACTTGCTGTGACCTGCGACTGTCTGCCTGTTGCGACCTGCGACTTGTGCCTTTTCCTTGGTCAGGGAAGCAACTATGTGATTGCAAGGTCCGGTATGTCTACTTGTTTCTGATCATTGAGATACTATTGCCAAGCCTGATAATATGTAGCGATGGGAGTTGCCTGGGGAGTATCTTCTTTCAATCTATGGAAGCAATCAAGAGCATCCAAGATTAAGGTGCGCCTTTTTACTGTGATCTAATTGGATAGTGAAGCTAGTTTAGTGTAGATTCAGACTGGAGTAATGATGAACTGAATAAGATTTTCCTGTGAGGCTGGGAGATCCTAAGAGGCAGCTACTTGTCTCATGGGTTGCAAGAATGCTTGAATGTCCTCAGCAACCTTTTCTCTTATTTTATCAATGTCCAACGTACCCAGAGAAGGGATGTGGTGAGTTATGCCATTGAATCGATCCCACTGATCAGATGCTCATATGAAGACATTACCTTTTCTAGATATTTGACCAGCTTTTCTTTGGAATGTATCTTCATTCGAATCTGAACCTTGTCATTCTAGGTGCAAACCCAGTCCTTCCTAGGAAGAGTGTCAGGAGCCTGTGGGTATATGCTTGACCATTCCAGCATATTATCCAAAGCAGTGGAGGCCTCCTTTAGTTGTGCAGTCCTCCTTTTGGTTTCTTCTTGTGCTTTCAGTTCTGGAGCGACTATCTGTTTTATCATCAACATCTCTTCGTATACTTGTTTCATAGTGGCTTCCATAGTGCCTAACTCCTTTTGAATGGTGAGTAAAAATTATTTGGCTTGGGCACTTGTGAAATGTAGCCTCTGAACTTCTTCCTCCAACACCCTCTTATCTCATTTAGCCTGAGCTACTCTCTGCTCATAAATTCATAGCCTTCTTTGTAAAGAGATAATCTCTCTGCTCATTCTACTAATTTTTTCCACTATGGTTGCTGCAAAGGTGGTTCCTACTGATGCAATCATAATTGAATTGGTCCTGTTTTCCAAGACTATGTCATTTTACATTGTGGCTGTGAGAGGTGCGGCTGGGTTCCATGCTATACATCTTCACTTTTCTTGCCTGTTCTTGTGCGTGAACTGGTCATAGGTTAGCCTTGTCAGATCCAAGACTTCATCTTCCTGTTCCTCGAAGCTGCCAAGTTCCAAGAGAGTAAAACGCACATTTTTTGTAGTGATTTTCTTAGGCACCTTGATGTGTGGTAGCTCTGTCTGTTTCCCTATTTCTGGAGGAGGTGTCCTGATGCCCTCTGCTTCCTCGGAGGAATCTTCCCTCAACTTTTGACTTTCTTCCTCCTTCCACCATTGCTCAAATTCTACTTTATCCTATTTTTCCTTTAACTAGAACTTAGCTTCTGCCTTGTCCTACTCTTCTTTTATCTTGCACTCAGCTTCTGCCTTCTCTTCCTCTTCATTCCTCCTTTGTTCCTCTTCCTCCTTTTTCCTGTGGGCTTCTTCTACTTGCTTCTTCTTTTGCTATTCCCTTAGCTATTTATTTTGATTTTCCTCCCCTTTCTTTTGTGCTAGGGCATCTTGAGTCCTTTTGAGTTCTTCTGCTTTTACTTTCTCCTCGACTTCTTGTTGTGCCTTAGCCTCTTTAATTATTTGTTGCTATTTTTGTTTAGAGAGACTACTGCCCGTATCAGTCCTTGGTTTCTTGGCTTTAGAAGATGAGGCTCCACCTGGCGTGTTGGTACTTTCTTCTAAATTTCAATCATCTTGTTCATCTTGATCATTTCATTATTCCAGGTATACTCCATGCCCTTGTTTTACCAGTTCTTGATTCGATCCTCGGCAGGGCATTCCATGTGCTGCTAACTCCACTTGAACTTGGCCTGCTTGCAATGTGAAGGAACGATTCTTTCACGATCATATGACCTATGTGATGCGGGTGGTAAATGAAAACCCTTGGTTTCCTTAGCCTCTAATTCTACTTCCCAAAAATCATTGACTGTGTAGGTGTCGTTAGTAACCGGGAGGGTAGGCCATGGTTTTTTCTTGCCCTTTGTGAGAACCTTTGAAAACCTGCCCATAATCTGGTAGCATGCTTATGGAAAGAGTAATTTATCAGTGATGAACTAGGGCAATGCATGGGGTGCCTTAAATGACCCAAAGACCCGGATGAATGTGCTATCTGTGACAGGAAACTAGTTGGCCACTTGAGTTATTGTCTCAATGGCTCACCTGGACATGCATGGGGCATCCTTGCCAAACAGTTTTCCATAGAGCGCGGGAATGAAGTTGTGTGAGATCGACTCTATATTTTACTTGTACTTGGAGGCCCAAAATACCTGCAACTCTTTATGGATTGGCCCGCCACACTCTGCATCCTAGTTATGATACCATCCGATAAATTTACATCTCGCATATACTGCATCCAACAAATAAGAGGCCATATAGAATTTAGATGGACACCCTTCATCGGGTGCTTGCGCTGATGATATGTTTGACCTGAGGGCTACTACTATTAGTGTGGCCTAGTTGAAGTGGGTGTCGTATGTGGTGACAACGTACATGAGAGAAACCCAAGTACCATTGAAAGTGGTGGAATCTTGTCGGCCATACATCCTGCATAACATTGTTGCCTCTAGCTTGTAGAATCTCTTGAGGCCTACTGTTTTATATTCCTGATCCTTCCTAAACTTGAACTATTCTGAGTCCTCCAACCATCCCTTTAAGGTGTCAGGTATGGGAACTACGTTAGTAGTATCCCATCCAGCATTGAAAGTATGCTCTTGGGTGGGGAGTGCATAGTAGACCTCCGCATCCTGCCCATTTAGATTTTCAAATGAATTTCTTGAATGATCTCAAATGACCCAGATTCTAGAGTTGAAATTTTGCAAGATCCATTCGAATATCTCTGCACATGGAAAAATGGGTGGATGGGCCCTTGTGTAGTGTAGTTTAGACCTCTCGACTTGAATATACACCTACTAGTCTGGGAGGTCTTCTGTAAATTCAGGCTTCGTGAACTCCTGGTATACCTAATACCAACTCATGCTATCTCCTTTCTCGAACATGCAAGTGATGTCTCCATAGATAGGGGGAGGGGAAGGAGGCATCTCTTCTTCTGAAATTTCTACTTCAGGACTCTTGCCTCTTTTCCGAACCATTGGGGCCCCATATCACTTGAGGTCGAAGAGATGGGCACACACTCGAGCTCAACTTTGATGTTCCCTAGCATATTCATGAAGTAGTCCCATGATAAGACAGATGACATAATTATAAATACTTAGGTTTCTGATACTTCTGCTTAACTATTATTAATGAAAATGGGTAGACCTGTGACTTGGAAACCTTGTGACTAGGTCACTGAGTCGCTAAGTCGCGCTGGTTCACATTTTCAAAGAAACGTGACCTGGCGATATGTGATCAGGTCATTTGGTCGTTGGGTTGCGTTGGTGCGAATTCTAAAAAATATGTGACTTGGCTACTTGCGACTAGGTCGTTGGGTCGCTAGATCACGGGGTCACATGGTGGGCTGATGTTAGGTGGTGAGTGACCTGGCGACCTTGCGACTCAGCGACCAGGTCGTGGGGTCACGGGGTTGCGCTAGGGCCTTCTTATGGGTTACGCAAAAATTAAGGCTCTCCGGGGAAAAAAGGAAAAATAATGCACATACGAATGACAAAGAACACATCTGGGCCTTGACGTTTTAAAACCCTAGGTGAGTTAGGAAAGGCAGTTGAGATAGTCACTGGGGAAGAGTGCCTTCGGAGAGACAAGAACAAAAGGTATATGCTATGAGGGAGAAAGGTAAATCTTGTAGTGGGTTTTCATGGAGTTTGAATGGGGCCAAGGCAGGGATAAATAGGCCAAGGGAAAGGGGAGGATTGGAAATAATTAATCAAAAAGGAAAAAAACAGGAGGATTAGGCAACTTACCTTGGAAAAACATGCTACAATTGGCTTATCAGAGATGATACTTGGTTCGTCGACCCTTTTATTTATAAAGGGGTCACATGTGCAGAAAATTAATGAGGGTCACAAATCACAAATTAAAGTTGGTTGAGGTATCGTGCGATCTTGCAACCTTGTGACTTTGCGACCTATGGGTCGCGAGGTTTCCAGGTTGCACAGTCGCAATTTTTTAAGTTTTATATAAATATGCGGCCTTTGGGTCGCAACTTTTGGATTTAATGAGATTTGTAACTCTGCGATTGGAAATTAAAAAAAATAGATTAGGATCGGACTCCATCTTTACTGAAAGATTAGGGGCTCAGAAATTTTAAAATGGGGCAAAATTTTGGAGGGTGTTGTAGCGACTACAACAAATGGAGATTCACTGGTAGGATCCAGGATCTTTTTCGGTGCTTCATCTTAAGGGGGGATGGGGGGCTTAGCAGGCTGTTCCTTTCACCTCACGGGTCCCACTATTTTCATCCTTGGACCTTGTGCATTTGCTTCACCTTTTTACATAGCTCAGGGTGATGGTTCCCTATGCTTTCATTTCTGGAGGTCGGACGGAAAGGGTTGGAGCAACTTCAAATATTTCTGGAATTCGATATATTTTTTTGGTCCTTGTTGTGTTGCTCTGCTGCCAACGAACCTAGTGGTCTTGATGGAGTCATTGCCTAGGAGTCACAGACATTGCTCCGCTTCTAGCGAGCTTGGTCAGTACCCTAGCGAAGTCGTCACATTGCCTCTCTACGCACGAAACCTTTCTCAATCCTTTACCCTTTATTTTATGTGATAATTGCACTTATTTAAATGTGCTCAAGGCACTTATTTTGACTGTGCTCAAGGCACTTATTTGAAGGTGGAAAGTATTGCCTGGGCAGATGAGGGATCCCAACTTATTTTGCTTACAAGAGAGGTTAATCCTAGTATATACAACGACTTTTGAGTTTTTCTCGGATATCCGTTCATCATCTAAGGTTTTTCCTACTCCCTTACCATCCAGTAACCAACTTCACCAAAGCTTTCTCTTGTACAACAGTCCCTTGAGCTAGCAGACTAGGTGAACTAACCGTTCTTGGTTTCTGGGACTTAGTCATGTTTTCCCCACTAGGTGCCTATCACAAGCTAGCTCATGCCACTTTTGCGTTCCAGGGGTGATTCTTCACCAGCAGAGATTCCAGTATAGCATGCCAATTGAGTAACTACTCCGTTCATCCTTCAATTTAGGGTGCTAAAGGGAATGGCTTTTTGAGAGCCTGCTTGAAGCAAGCCATTTATTGAAAAACATAAAACAAAAAAACCAAAAAAAAAGAGAATAAAACTATGGTATAGGGTAAGGTGATGGCCCCTTGGGGCTGTCAGGTGAAGTAATGTTTAAGGTCATGCCCATTTACTAAGAGGACCTCAATCCTCCCTTCAAGGGTCTATATCCTGTAAGTGTGGGGGCAGACCTTTTCGTTGATTTCGAAGGGAACTGTCCATAGGGCTTGGAATTTGGAGTGTTTCCACTTTTCTTCGTGAGATTTTTCCCATTTGAGGACAAGATTTCCCACTTCTAAAACCTTTTTTTTGATAGATTTCTTATCGAACCATCGTTTTATCCGACTCTGGTGGATGGTGAATTTTTCCTTGGCTTTTAGCCTTTCCTCCTCTAGCTTCAACAATGTGTCTATTCGGGCCTATAAGGTAGGGAAAGGGGTGCCATGAGCTTCTTGTGACAATTGAAGGGCTGGGAGAGACATGTTGGGAGGAAGGATTTCTTCTTTTCCGTACACAAGAAAAAAATGGGAGGTGCCCAAGGATGGTTTGGGTGTGACCTGGTTGGCCCACTGGGAATTATGGAGTGCGTTATGCCAGATTCGCTATTGGGCCAACAGAGTCTTTTTGATGATGCGAATGAGATTCTTATTGGTTGAATCAGCTACCCCATTTCCTTAGGGGTAATAGTTGGTGGAGTGTTTGAGCACTATACCATTTTCTAGAGAAAATTCATATAATTTTAGTGATCAAAAATAAGTTGCATTATCAAAAATAAGGGAGGTTGAAATGCCAAACCTGGTCATGATGTGCTAAGTGATGAAAGCCATTACCTCTTGATCATTGATTTGACGCAACGGTATTGCTTCAACCCACCTTATGAACTAGTTCGTAGCCGTGAGGATGGATCTATGTTGTTTGGAAGATTGTGAAAAAATTTCTCCGATCATGTCAGGTCCCCATTGTTGAAAAGGTTCTTCCACCACGATGGATTACAATGGAGCAGATGGTCGTGTTTCCTTGTTGGCGAATTTTTGACATTGGAGGCATTTCCGAACATAAGTGTGTGCATCCTTGAATATAGTGGGCCAATAGAAATTGGCAGGCATGATCTTGTGAGTGGTGGTGTCTCCTACATAGTTCCCACTAGCCAGACCATCACGAAGTTCTGTCAATACTTTCTGCGCCTCATCATGTTTCAAACAGCGTAGCAAAACCCCGTTGTGGTGCTTACGGAACAACTTCCCCTACACCAGCTGATAGGAAGCAACTTCAATCTTATTGCACATTTCTGCTAGGCGGTTAAAGTGGGGTCCGTGATACCGCGGCTCAGATATTGATGAAGATCGACATGCCATGACGAGGTATTCTGCCACAGAATGTCATCAATTTGATACATGTCAATTTCATGGTCCCAACACTCCTTTTCACTACCTTGCAGGTCTGCGACTTCAGCAGCCATTTGGAATAGCCCTTGGCCCTTGATAGTGTGTGCTAGCTTAAATTTTGAGTCATACTCTTGAAGTCACGTCATCCAGTTTCCTCATCTCTCGCCTAGCTCCTGTTGCACGAAAAGTGAACTAACCGTTGGGTGAGGCACGAACGTTGTGACGTGATTATTCAAGATATATGGCCTAAAGTGTTTGAATTCTTTGTACACTACATAGGCCTACTTATCAATCTATGGATAATTCAGCTCGACACCTTGTAAACCTACGCTCATGAATGATATGGGTCGTTCATCATTGCTGGAATCTTTCCAAGTGAGGATGGCTACAAGAGATGAGTCTGAGGTGAAGGTGTACAAGATAAAGCCTTTGCTGAAGTCCAAGCTATGAAGAGTAGGTGCTTCTGTGATGGCCCGCTTAATGTTATTGAATGATTCTTTCTCAAGAGAATTCCATTTGAAGCTTGCATTATTCTTGATCATACCTTGCAGAGGTTTGACTATTTGGGCGAAGTCCGAAATAAATTTTCAAACAAAGTTAATTTTCCCGAGGAAAGACTACATGGCTTTCTTGCTGCTTGGGGGAGGACTCTGGGCAATGAATTTTTCACATTATAGTTCCACTAATATACCGTCCCGGGTTATTATGTGTCCTAATAGATTTCCTTCGAAGATGGCAAAAATTATTTTCTTTGGATTAAGTGAGATCCCGTATTTTCGGCAGCTTTCAAAAATCTTCTTGAGGTGATGTAAATGGTCACACCTACGCTTTGAAAATATGGTGATGTCATGAAGGTATACTACCATGCTTTGCCCCATTAGGCCCTGGAAAGTGATTTCCATGGCTCTTTGGAAGGTTGCCCCAACATTTATCAGGCCAAAGGGCATGCGTCTAAATGCGAATGTCCCCCATTTAGTTTTGAATGTTTTTTTCAGCTGGTCGGGCTCAGCCACTAGTACTTGGTTGTAACCTGAAAAACCATCTAATAACAAGAAAATTTCCAACCCTGATACTACTTGAAGGATCTGCTCCATAGGGGGCACCAGGTAGTTGTCTTTGTCTAAAGCTCTGTTCAAATTTTGGAAGTCCACGCATAAACAAATTTCGCTAGATTTTTTACTTACTAGAACCAAATTTGACACCCAGGTTGAGTGTCAGACTTTGACGATTATACATGCATCCAAGAGTTTATTTAGTTCCTTTTGGATCATTGTCTCCAAATTAGGGTGTACCTTTCTTAGCTTCTGCTGGAACGGTTTCACTCCTTCCATGGGTATCATGTGCTGGATGATTCGCATGTCATAGGTTCACAGCTCATCATATGTCCAAGAGAAAAATCTCGGTACTTAATGAATAACTCAGTGAAGGATTTCTTTCCTTGAGAGGTGCATTCAGTATCAAGGTTGACGAATTTAGGTTCCTTCTCTGTCCCAAGGTTTAGTTGTTGGTGCGCCAAAGTGGAAATCTGCACCTTCGTGTTGGGAGGCCCGCGAAAATGGTTATGTAAATCAAATAAATTTTCAAGTGACATGATACCCTTGGGTATGGGATTTCCTTTAAGATCCAGGTGTTCCCTTTGCAAGGCCTAATCATGATCCTTCTCTTCTGTAACTACATCCTTGAACACATTTGTATTGAGCATGAAATCTAGTACCTATTGATCATCTTTAAAAATGCGCAGATTAGTGACATTGTCTGGTACGGATGGATTGTAAATAATTTCAATATAAAATCCATCTCTAAGTGGGGTGAACCTAGTAGCAGCATTGGAAAGTGTATCAGCTACTACATTGTGCATTCGAAGTATGGATTTAATACCGAAAGCATCAAAAGCAGAAAATAAATGCCATACCTCTTGTTGGTAACCTTTCAAATGCAGAGACAAGCAATGGATGGTGTTACGTACTTGAAGGGTAATAATATCATAATATCCAATTACCTTTAAACAACTAACTTTGAGATCTATGGCTTTCTTGAGCCCTAGAATCAATGCTTTGTACGCGGCTATATTATTTTGCATTGGAAATCTAGCTGGAAGGAGATTAGAAACTTGTTTTTTGAAGGTCCAACAAAATACAGCCTGCGCTAGCCCCATCATGGGTTTTGGAACCATTGTAGTGCAAGGTCCACATTTCATCTTTTAATTTTACAAGGCTATCCGAGCACATAGGAGACATACTCAGAGCAGCGGATTCTAGCGGATCTTTTGTTGAGGCATAATGGTTTTCATTGACCAAAAAAATTTCTGACTGGACATCTTGAGTGACCAGAGATTGAGGGGTTTGGTAGCACCCAAAATTGGATTATAAGAAACACATACCGAGTTCCTCTTGTGTGAAACTGACTGGTTCATTAGTTTTGTCTAGGTCAATCACCGTGTGTTTCATGTAAGGCTCGCTTTCGACTTGGATTTGATTGTTCCTACCCTTGTATGGGAGCCATAGGTGGGACCAGTTAGTGAAAAAGTATCCTTGCAGCTTTCTAGACCAATCTCTACTCAAGAAAATACCATAGGCTTCGGGGATGTCCACGATCACTATGTCTATGCACTGATTCACCCTAGAGTCAAAGGATAAGCGGATGATGACGTTATTCAACTCACCTATGGTGGGAACCTGAGATCTATTGAGTTGAATGATCCTTTTGTTAGTGTTCTTAGGGAAGATGTTTAACTTCTTGCATACAGACAAGGGAAAAACATTTGTGGATGCACCAGAATTGACAAGGAAGTTGTGGAAATTAAAGTTGAAGATCTCAAAGGATAGGAGGAAAGGGGGCATGGATCCCATGAAGTTTGCATTAACGGCATTTACGATAGACTTGGGACTAGCAACAGGTTGGGCAGATGTGGTACTCATGGGTTTGGCCATCGATGGGTTGGAAAATGCTTTGAGGATAAGATCTCGCTAATTAGCAATGCGAGCGAGTTTGTAGAGGGAAATGTTGGCCCTCGTCTTCTTCATGTCTTTGATAATGTTATACCTGGAATCTGGGTGTGAGATAGGTTCAGTGGAGGCTTTCGGAGAACCTGATGACGATCTAGCCTTTTGGTTTAATCTGGCATTGGTTGGGCTAGATTTTTCGGGAGTTGCGGTTTGGTTCTCTTTGTTGGGTGACAAGATTTTCCTTAAGGAAGCTTTTCTTTTTTCCTTTAAGGACTGTTGCGAGACCAGGCCTTTGCTCCTCAAGCTATAGTTTTGAGGGGGTTTGGATTTAGGGTCGCCGACCAAGTTTATTTTAGTTGTGGAAGGGGGGGATTTCCCCGCAAACTACCTCGAAAGTAAGGACAGTGGATCCCATATCCTCATCTGGGGGAGAGGATTCCTCGTCATCTAAAATAGCCTCCTATTCTAAATCACCCATGGTTTGATCTTCTAAGAGTTGATTGACCATGATAGTCAAGTTTTTGATCCGCTGGGGGCAAGTTTTCTCCAAGTGGGAGGCTTGATGGAAGGAGCAGAAATTATCTTTGTCAATTTCTTCCATGTTAAGACTAGTGTTCAGGTTTGACGGAGGCCGAATGACAGTGAGGTTATTCTTCTTGAAGAAAGGTTTCTAAGTTTTGGTACCTGATGTGGAGGCATTTTTTTTTCTCTTAAGGTCAGAGACTTCATTTGTTAACATCTTGAGAGACTTGGTGATACTTTCGATATCAAAGGGGTCTTTGTATTTATCTTTGGGCTTATGAGTTGAAGATTGAGTTCTTTTCGTGGTCAGCTTTGTGTCGTCTCGGCCATAATGATCAATGGCTCCTATGGACAAAATTTCCTTTTCAACAACGAGGGCAGTGGTGTAATTCACTGCTAGGGTAGCTCTGGCTTCGCATTTTATGAACACGAAAATATCCCATAGGAGAGCCCTTGTGTAGTAATCAATAGTGATGGAATCATCTAAGGCCATGTTCAGAGGGAATTTATTCAATATTATAGTGAAGCATTGATTAAATTCTTTGACCTTCTCCTTCTTCTAGCATTTCAAAGTACTAAGCTCTATAAGGAGCATGGAATGATTCTTGTCTTCTAAAAAATTTTAGAGGAAGGTATGGCAAAATTTATCCCAGGAAGAAATGGAAGCAACAGGGAGGGAATAGTACCATGTAGCAGCCTTATTTTCTAAGGTATGAGGAAATAGCCGGCATGCTACATCATAATACTGCACTCTCATCATTTTCAAAGCCAAGTAGAAGTTGTTTATGTGATCTTTGGCCTGCGTACCCTTCTCGGGGTCAAACTTAGGGAGGTGCTTCTCAGGGTGTCAGGGCATGTCATGGAGGGGACCGTGGAGACCTAGGGGAGACTATGCGATCCAAGCTAGGGGCTGCACACGCCTAGCCTGCTGGTGGCATGGTATGTAGATATGCCCTATTTAACTTTTGAATTCACTTCCCATGCCAGATCCGGAGTCTTCGCCCTCATAGTGAGAGTGCATGTCTTGGTTCCTCCTGCGGTTCCCTACATTCCTAATATTTCTCTAGTTATAAAGGAAGGGGAATATTTTTTGGTTCAGTTGTGGTGAGGGTGGCCCGTATTTTGACCTTGCCCATGGCCTCTGTCTCCCCAACCCCTGTTTCCCCGGCCCCTCATGTTGCTCCTCCAAGCTATTTATTTTCTTGAGTGTCATCATTAAAAGGTTGGTTGGGTTGTGGGCTGGTGTCAGGTTGGGTTTGAGTGATTTTAGGGCCGCCTCCTTCAATCCCTCGAGTACTGTCGGGGGGTTTTTCCAAATTATGCTCAACTACATCTGCATAATCTTCGATCATAAGACCTATCAATTGAGGTAGGGAATTGACTAGGGCTCCCTAGTGAGTCTGATTAGTTGCGGGAGTTCAAGGGTTGACTAGGGAACCAGTGGCTGGGATAGTTTTCAAGCCTCTGATGAGGTCACGGGTGATCAAGCACAGGGCCCTCAGCTGGTCTGAGGTGATATCATAGTAAGGGGGTTCATCTTCTAGGGAATTTTCAAGGGGCAGAGGACCAGTATTTTCATACATGACCTCCCCCTGCAGGGTTTGGAACGGGATGTTAATTGTGTGCTAGGAGCCTACCATTCATGCCCTCTTTCTAGCACCAAATCCATTGATGGGAAGAAATGTCTGGCCAAAAGTAAGGGATCTCCCCAGTATAAAGTCTCAATTATACTCTAAATCTCTTGTGATAGGGATCCCATTTGGGGTGTGGGTCCGGCTACTGCTGAATATTCCTTTTCTTTGACACAAACGAGCACTGCAGACCTAGGAACACACAATTATTCGAACAATATAGGACAAACAATTGATGAGTCTCAATGAACATAAAAGATTACAAATATCGAAGTGATTTAAAGCATGTAGCCGAAGGAAATTCTGTTAGCAGCACGTCATTAGGGTCATGCTTGTAAAATTTGTTCGAACCATGAAAGGAATACTTCTTGATTTCAAAACACCCTTCAATTCCTTAAGATTTTACAAAAGATAAGATAATGTTAGTAATGAAGTTGCTAACAATTTATCTATTAAAAAAATCTATAACATTAACACATTAAGTGAGCTGAAACATAAAAATGATATAAGCAGCAAACACGAATTAGTTAATCATAAACGATATTCGATACAGGAGACAAAAATATTCATAATGTTAACACATGAGTCCTCATTAGATCCAATAGTGGAATCAAAACATGTGTTGTATTCATTCTCAGAAATATTTATTCAATGTTATATAATTCTCTTTTCTCCTTTGGAGTGCCAAAAAAAATCTTTTAAAATTCCCTGGAGGGCATATTTATAGAACAAAATTGAGCCTTGGGTGTCCCTGAATTTTTGCATTCCCAACTGTTGACATACTCTGCGACCTAAGAGACATTTGCGACTTGCGACCTAGCTTCAGGGTGACTTGCGACTCTCTATTCTTTTGTGACCTGCAACTGCCTGCCTGTTGTGACCTATGACTGTCTGCCTGTTGCAATGTGTGACTTATGCCTTTTCCTTGGCTAGGGAAGCCACTGTGTGATTGCAAGGTCCAGTACATCTACTTGTTACTGATCTATGAGATACTATTGCCAAGCTCGATAATCTACAGCGATGGGAGTTACCTGGGGAGTATCTTCTTTCAATATATGGAAGCACTCAAGAGCATCTAGGATTAAGGTGCACCTTTTAACTACAATATTATTAGATAGCAAAGCCAGTTTAGTGTATATTTAAACCGAAGTAATGATGAACTGAATGAGATTTTCTTGTGAGGCTAGGAGATCCTGAGAGGTAGCTGCTTGTCTCATGGGTTTTAGGAATGTTTGAATATCTTGAGCAACCTCTTCTCTTGTTTTCTCAGTGTCCAATGTACCGAGAGAAGGGATGTGGTGATTTTCTACCATTAAATTGATCCCACTGATCAGATGCTTATATGAAGAAATTACCTTTTCTAGATCTTTGACCAGCTTGTCTTTGGACTGTATCTTCATTTGAATCTGAACCTTTTCATTCTCGGTGCAGACCCAGTCCTTCCTAGGTAGAGTGCCGGGAGCCTGTGGGTATATGCTTGACCATTACAGCATATTATCCAAAGTATTGGAGGCCTCATTTAGCTGTGCAATCCTCCTTTTGGTTTCCACTTGTTCTTTCAGTAATGGAGCGACTATCTGTTTATCGTAACATCTCTTTGTATAATTGTTTCATAGTGGCTTCCAGCGCCTAACTCCCTTTGAGTGGTGAGTGGAAATTCATTGCCTTGGGCACTTGTGAAATGTAGCCTTTTAAATTCTTCCTCCATCCCCCTCTTATCCTGTTTAGTCTGAGCTACTCTCTACTCATAAATGCAGCCTATTTTCTAAAGAGATGATCTCTCTGCTCATTTTGCTAATGTTTTCCTTTGTGGCCACTAAAAAGGAAATGCCATTTGATGAAATAATAATTGGATTGGTCCTGGTATCCAAGACTATGTCCTTTTCCATTGTGGCGACGAGAGGTACAGCTGTGTTCTGTGCTAGACATCTTCTCTTTTGTTGCCTGATCTTGTGCGTGAACTAGTCATAGGTTAGCCTTGTCAGATCCAAGACTTCATCTTCCTGTTCCTCAAAGGTGCCAAGTTCTGAGAGAGTAAAACACACATTTTTCGTAGGGATTTTATGAGGCACCTTGATGTGTGGAAACTCTGTCTATTTCCCTATTTCTGGAGGAGGTGTCTTGCTACCCTTTGCTTCCTTGGAGGAATCTTACCTCAATTTATGACTTTCTTCCTCCTTCCTCCTTTTCTCAGCTTCTTCTTTATCCTATTTTTCCTTTAACTGGCACTTAGATTCTGCCTTGTTCTACTCTTCTTTTAACTTGCGCTAAGCTTTTTCCTTCTCTTCTTCTTCTTTCTTCCTTTGTTCCTCTTCCTCTTTTTTCCTACGAGATTCTTCTGCTTTCTTCTTCTTCTGCTTTTCCGTTAGCTATTTCTTTTGCTTGTCCTCCCATTTCTGCTATGCTAAGGTGTCTTGAGTCCTTTTGAGTTCTTTTTCTTTTTCTTTCTCCTTGGCTTCTTATTGTGCCTTAGCCTCTTTGATTCTTCATTCCTATTTCTATTTAGAGAGACTACTGCCTGTATTAGTCCTTGGTTTCTTAGCTTTAGAAGATGAGGCTCCACTTGGCATGTTGGCTCTTTCTTCTGCATTTTTATCATCCTTTTCATCTTGATCAGTTGATTCTTCCATTGTAGCCTCCCTGTCCTTTTTGTACCAGTTCTTGATTCGATCCTCGGTAGGGCATTCCGTGTGCTGGTAACTTCACTTGAACTTAGCACGCTTACAATGTGAGGGAACAATTCTTTCAGGATCATATGACCTATGTGATATAGGTGGTAAATGAAAACCCTTGGTTTCCTTAGCCTTTTCTTCTACTTCCCTAAAATATTTGATAGTGTAGGCGCCGATAGCAAGAGGGAGGGTAGGCCATGGTTTTTTCTTGCCCTTGGTGAGAACCTTTGAAAACCCGTCCGTCATCTGGTAGCATACTTCTTGCAAGAGTAATTTATCAGTGATGAACTGAGGCAGTGCGTGGGGTTCCTTGAACGACCTAAAGACCCAGACGAAAGTGCTATCTGTGATAGGAAACCAGTTGGCCACTTGGGTTATTGTCTCCATGGCTCGCCTGGACATGCATGTGGCATCCTTGCCAAACAGTTTTCCATAGAGCACAGGAATGAAGTTGTCTGAGATCGACTTTGTATCTTGCTTGTACTTGGAGGCCCAAAATACCTGCAACTCTTTATGGGTTGGCACACCACACTCTGCATCCAAGTTATGAGACCATCCAGTAAATTTACATCTCGCGCATACTGCGTTCAACAGATAGGAGGCCATATAGAATTTGGATGCACACTCTTCATTGGGTGCTTGCACTAATGATATGTTTGACCTGAGGGCTTCTAATATTAGGTGATAGCGTACATGAGGGAAACCCAAGTACCATTGAAAGTGGTGGCATCTTGTTGGCCATACATCTTGCATAACATTGTCGCCACCAACTTGTAGACTCTCTTGAGGCCCACTGTTTTATATTCCTCATCCTTCCTGAACTTGAACTTTTTCAAGTCCTCCCACCATCCCCTTAAGGTCTCAGGTATGGGAACTACATGAGAAGTAGCCCATTCGGCATTGAATTTTTGTTCTCAAGTGCGGAGTGCATAGTAGACCTATGCATCCTGCCCCTTAAAATTTGCAAATGAATTTCCTGAATGATCTCGAATGACCCAGATTCTGAAGTTGACCTTTTGCAATATCCATTCGATTATCTCTGCACATGGAAAAATCAGTGGATGGGCCCCTGTGTAGTGTAGTTTATACCTATTGACCTGAATATAAACCTACCAGTCTGGGAGGTCTTCTAGAAATATAGGCTTCGTGAACTCCTAGTATACCTGATACGAACACATGCTATCTCCTTTCCCGAACATGCAAGCGATGTCTCCATAGATAGGGAGAGGGGAAGGAGGCACATCTTCTTCTAAAATTTATACTTTAGGACTCTTGCCTCTTTTCCAAACCACCAGGGGCCCCATATCACTTGAGGCTGAAGAGATGGACACACACTCCAGCTCGACTTTGATGTTCCCTGACATATTCATGAAACAATCCCACGATAAGACTAATGACATAATTATAAATAATTAGGTTGCTACTACTTATACTTAGCTACTATTCAAGGAAATGGGTAGACATATGACTTGGAAACCTTTTGACTAGGTCACTGAGTCACTAAGTCGCTCTGGTTCACACTTTCAAAGAAACGCGACCTGGCGACATGCAACTAGGTTGCTTAGTCGTTGGGTCGCGTTGGTGCAAATTCTAAAAAAAAATGTGACTTGGCAACTTGGCAACTTGGGACTAGGTTGTTGGGTCGCTATATTGCAACGTTGCATGGTAGGCTGATGTTAGGTGGTGAGTGACTTGGCGACCTTGTGACTTAGCAACTAGGTTGTGGGGTCGCGAGGTCGCGCTACGGACTTCTTATGGGTTACACGGTGATTAAGGCTCTCCAGGGGAAAAAAGGTGAAATAAGGCACATACGAATGATAAAGAACACATCTGGGCCTTGATTTTTTCCCTAGGTGAGTTAGGAAAGGCGTTTGAGATAGTCATTGGGGAAGAGTGGCTTCAGAGAGACAAGAAAAAAAGGTATATGTTATGAGGGAGAAAGGTAATTCTTGTAGAGGGTTGTCATGGAGTTTGAATGGGGCCAAGTCAGGGATAAATAGGCCAGGGGAAAGGGGAGGATTTGCAACAATTAATATAAAAGGAAAAAACAGGAGGATTAGGCAACTTACCCAGGAAAAACGTGCTCCAGCTGGCTTGTCAGAGATGTTACTTGCTCCGTTGCGTAGGTCAAATGCGACCTACATGACCCTTTTATTTATAAAGGGGTTTCACGTGCAGTCAATTAATGAGGGTTGCAAGTCGCATAGTAAAGCTGGTTGAGGGATCGTGCAACCTTGTGGCCTTGCGACTTTGCGACCTAGGGGTCACAAGGCTGCCACGTCGCATAGTCACAATTTTTAAATTTTAGATAAATATGCAACCTTTCGACCTTGCAATCTGCGGGTCGCAGGGTCGCAACTTTTGGATTTAGTGATATTTGTGACTCTGCAACTTGCAATTAAAAAAAACTAGATCAGGATCAGACTCCATCTTTACTGAAAGATCAGGGTCTTATAAAATGGGGCAAAATTTTGGAGGGTGTTGTAGAGGCTACAATAGGACGACATTCATAAAGTACACTAAGACTAATGAAGTCTATAGAAATTTGAACAAAACTAGGATTACAACTCCAAAGGAATGAGAAAAATTATGTGGAGTTCAGGGATGATGACAACTGAGCACATTTTTTGACTCAGCATGTTGACAGAACATATAACTAAGTTAATTATCCAAATCAATAGATCTAGTCATAACAACATAGTAGCATCAAATTTCCAGAATAGCATACCACTACAACGCTGAATAACGGTTTTAGGAGGGCTTTAGACATCTGTAAAAAAAGTGTTACAATGTTTCCACTGGGTGGTTACAAATGTAAAAATTTAGTTATTTTGTAATAGATGAACAAATTTCCTATTTTGATATGGAAACCAGTAGTGAGTAGTTTAAATATAGCATTTTATTCAGTATTAGGGGTTGGACACTAGATTGTAAGAGCTTTTCATTGGAGTATATGTAATTTTTGAGCTAGAGCATCAATAAAAAAGATCAATTTTCAAGATTCATGTGTCGTATTATTCTGGTGTTGGTTTTCCTTTATCGTGTTTAATGTATTCCACTGTCATCTTTTCACATGTATCATTTAAAATTCTAATTGTAAAACAGGAAGTTTAAATTAAGATTTTCTGCCATAGAGCACCTTGTTTCTGACCGCTTTTGCAATTTTAATGTTTTCTTCTGATGTATTGTTTGAGAATTCTTAATTTCTTTTAAATCATTACTGAAATCATGTTTCTCCATTTCATAATTTCACATAGTTATAAAACACCATTATTCACAGCTAGCTTGCCTCGCATTTGTTCTGGAAATTGATGCATATACCTAGCCTCTTGTTGACTCCATAGCTCAATGGAAACTATTGAATGAATCCATTAAATTCAACCAAAATAAACCAATTAAAAACAACTCTCATAACTAATTCAACTAGCTAGACTTAAAAACAAAGCTAAACCTTTGAATCCCTCTTTGAATCTAGGAGGGCTAGATCCTAGGTTCAAAAGTGGTTTGATGTATTTCCTTATAATTTAGTCTTGCCAATATTATAAATTATAGAGCAATAACATAGTGGCAACCATAATAGGGCATAACTGAAATTTTTTAACTTTCATTTGAATTCAGAAAATCCCATTTAAGGAACATTATAAGATAGAAATCATTTCCAAGATTGTTTTCTTTTAGTTTGAAATAATTTGTTTGTCTGTGATTTTGAACTAAATTCTAGCTCCTGAAATAATATCCACTAGATTCCATCCAGATCTCAATCCTCCATCTATTTTAGACAATCCTGAGAAGATTCTAAGAAAGACTCCTAGAAAAGAAAGTCAAACTAGTACCAGATTTCTTCACACATCTAACTCCATACCTGATCACTTTGTCTCTTTACAAGACATTCAATTTGATTTGTATTTTGAACAAGGTCTATTCAGAACCAAATCTCAGAATTGGACTAACCATACAGTTCTTGATTCATCCATATTACATCAAAGTCCAGTGAGGGAAGTCTACTCTCAACTTCAATCTAATATCCATCTTCTCCAGGATTTTGATACTCTTTAAGATATGGTGACTGAGTTTACCTCCAATGTTGATGATGCCTACCTACAAAAATATATAGATTTAAGTGCCTTAACCATAGCAACTTCTTCAATATCATCTCAAATAGTTCATCTTAGGTCAGTTAGTCCTACTACCTCCACAATCCCTACCATTACTTTTTCTCATTCTCACACTCAAATTTCTACACAAACTTCTTCTCCCACTACCTCTGCCCATCCTACTTCATCCACTATTCACCTCCCTCCACCACCTTCACCAATCATGGCAGCCAGATATGCCCCTTTGGTGTTGCCAACACCTTTACCTCCTATGCCCCAGGATTACCAATCTAAGATTCCACAATTTGATGGGATTGGCCCTGTGACTTTCCAGCAACATATAGATAAAAATAATGATTGTTTTGACTCGTAATAAATTGATAATGACAGTGACAAATTGAGAATGTTTGCTTAGATTTTTGGAGGTGAATTCAGAAAATGTTGTAAAGGTTCAACTGCTAATAGTATTCATTATCTCCCTGCCTTTCACCAAACATTTATTAATAGATTGGAAATCAAGAAAAATCCATTATAAATTTTATCAGAATATGAGAGTATTAAGATGTCTCTATGAGAGAGTGTACAAGAATAATACACTAGATTCAACAGCATATACAACATACTCCCTGCCCATATGAAGCCACCTCAAGGGTTAGTCTTGGTTAAATTCCCAAATGGTTTTGACCCAGACATGGTCTATCAACTTAGGGAAAAAGATTCATCAACTTTAGAAGAGATGAAAAATGATTTCAGGAGTGTAGAAGCTAATTTATTAGCAAAAAGGGCTAGGATGAAGACTAAGAGGAGAGTTAGAATCAGATAAGAACCTTTAGCCTCTACATATGATGCTAAAATAGAAAAATTGGTGAGGACCATGTAGAGCATGATGGAGAGAATTAGTTTGAATGAAAGAGCTATACCCAGAGAAAATCAACCAGCTCCCCAAAACAAAAATCAGAACCCACGAAGAAACCATCCCCCAGTTAGACAGAGAGAGAAAAGAGGTCATGATCAGAATATTAGGCCTCCATTTCAAGAAAACTATGATGATGAAATTGAATGGATATTGGAGGAAGTTGAGGAAAATAAGATTAATTTAATGGGGATTAATGAATATGATTCTATTTTCTCATTGAAGAAGAAAAAGGATTATTTTCACTACCCCAAACAGAGCTCGAATCCAAAGAATATGATGATTACAAACTGGGTTTTGAGAATGAAATTATGGAGGTCCACAGATAATACAATTTGAGAAGTAAGAAAATTTAGACAATTCTAATAAAAAGAATTCATAAAATTCTGCCAATAAAGTATCTGAATCTGAGGTTAATAGAATAACAGAAAACACAAAGAAAAATGTAAAAAATTCCGAAAATAAAAACACATAAAACAGTACCAATAAAGCAATGGATATCCCTGCCAAAAATGCTCAGATATACATTCCTAGTATAAGCAAACAAACTGAAATATCCGAAAAGATAGTGAATGGAAGAACTAATTTGTCAAACCTGCTAAACACTCAAACTCCATTTAGTATCAAGAGTGAACTTGCAAAATTGAAGATATCTATCCCTCTCACTGAATTGATCAACAAAAATGTATATAGGTCTCAAGTCCTAAAAGTTTTAAATATAAGGAAGGTTATAGATACTCTAAATTTAAGTGATGATCAACTTGAACTTTTTTTTCGGCCAAAAATTGATGGTAAACTTCAGGAAGGAGGTGTCCCTCCTTTTTATGTCATTTAAAAATTTCATGACAAGATTCTTCATAATTCCATGTTGGATTCAGGTGCATCAAACAACCTTATGCCAAAGGCTATCATGGAGAAGCTTGGCCTTGAAATCACTAGGCCTTATAAATATATATACTCTTTTGACTCTAGCAAAGTTAGGTGTCTAGGTCTTATTAAATATCTTTGTGTCACTCTAGCTCAGATACCTGCAAATATTTTAGTGATGGATATAGTTGTAGCTAACATACCCCCGAAGTATGGAATGATTTTATCTCTCTCATGGGGAGAAAAATTACAAGGGACTCTACAAATGGATATGACATATGCTACGACATTGTTGTTTGGTTAATCAAGAAGACTATACAAAGAAACAATAATGAATTACACAGTAAGTAGCCAAGAAAAACCTCAAAATTACCCTTTTTACTCTATTCACACTGACCTTGACTCTTTCATTTTGTATAATGATGGAACCATTGATTCCCAAGTTTCCCATATAGAAAATTATTCAAAATAAAATAATGATAGTCAATTACAAACATAACAACCAGATCCTACAAATGAACCTCTTTGGAACATGGGTTTTGATGGCTCACGTGGCAAAGCCATCTCAGGCACAAGTATTTGAGTGTATAATACAGGGAACAATAATGCACAAGGTCATTCATACAAGTTAAATATTTAGTGCACAAACAACATTGCAGAACATGAAGCTTTGCTTTTGGGATTACATATGTTGAAAATATTAGGAGAAAAAATGATCTCTATACATGGTGATTCAGAATTGGTAATAAAAAAAATAAAAGGACAATATGCAAAAAAACATCCTAGATTAAGAGCTTATAGAAATTTTGTGCTTCATTTCTTGAGAGCATTTGATGAATATGATTTAGCAGTAATTCCTAGAAATCAAAATGTCCTAGAAAATGGCCTAGCTTTTTCAGCAAGTACCTGTAAACTTCCTCAACCAAACAAACAATACATAATAAAGGTCAAACATTTCCCTTATGTGCGAGATAACATGAGGTACTAGCAGGTTTTTGGCAGTGATAAACAAATTGAAATCTTCCTACAATCTAAGGATGAATTTGAAGACAGTAATATAGACCTGGATTGTGAGGAAGACAGTCTTATTGATGAAAAAAATACTAAAGAAAAACAAACTATTGTTTTAGATGAAAAAAAGATGTAAATATCCCAGTTGATAAAACTGTACATAGCACATAAAATAAAAAAGACCTAGAAAAAGAAGAATTTGAAGTACTCCAAATTAAAGACAATACTTTTACTAGAGGGCCAGTCCCTTTAGAAGAATTATTTGACTTTAATTATGTGACAAAGAAGCCCAAAATGGAACCAACTAGAACAAATATTGAATAATGTAATATAGGCACTGAAAAAAACCCCAAAATCATCAAACTGTCAAAATCACTGCCTATCATTACAAAAAGAAGATATATAGCTTTGTTCAAAGAATTAATTGATATATTTGCAAGGAGCTATGAGGATTTAAATTCTTTGATACAAGCATCATAAAACATAAGATTCCAATTAAAGAAGATCAAAAACCTTTCAAACGAAAATTTCACAGAATAAATCTTGTTTTGATGCCTTTAGTTGAGAAAGAAATTAAGAAGATGTATGAATCAGAAATCATAGTACCACTCTGATATTCCAAATGGGTATCCAATATTGTGCCAACTAGAAATACAATAGGTTAAATTAGACTCTGTATTGACTTTATAAATCTTAAGAAAGTATCTCTTAAGGACAATTACCTTTTACGAGAAATTGATCACATATTATAGAGGGTAGTAGGTTCTAGTAGGATATCTTTGTTAGATGGCTTCTCTGGATATAATCAAGTTTTAGTACACCCTGATGATCAAGACAAGACAACTTTTACAACTCCTTGGGGGACTTTCATGTATGTGAAAATTCCCTTTGGATTAATGAATGCTAGAGCTACCTTTCAAAGGGCTGTGGACATTGTATTTGCTGATGAAATTGGTCACTTTTTTGTGAATTTATTTGGATGACATCACTATGTATTCTAAAGAACATTTAGCACACTTGAGAAGAGTTTTTGAAAAATGCAGAAATTTTGGAATTTCCCTGAATCCTAAGAAGACATTATTTGGATTAGAATAAAGAAAATTGTTAGCTCACATTATTTCTCAAGATCGAATTAGAATTGACCCTAGAAAAATTGAAGGAATACTAAAAATTAGTCATCCCAAAAAATTTAAAGAACTCTAATCATTCATTGGTAAGACCAAATTTTTTAGGAGATTTATACCAAACCTAATAGAACTTTTAATGAACATCACCAATATGCTCAAGAAATACTCAGAAATAAAATGGGTCGTAGAAGAAAAATAGTATTTTGATTTAGTCAAACAAGCATTGACAAACGCTCCAATCCTAATCTGCCCATATTTGACTAAAGATTTCATGATTTTTATTTTTCTTCTCAACATACTATTACTGTTGTTTTATTGTAGAAAAACAATGAAGGACATGAGCATCCAATATATTTTTTCAGCAAAGCATTAAGAGATGCATCATTGAAATATAATATCATGGAAAAAACGATTTTGCTTTGGTTAAAGCATTGAAGGATTTCAGAATCTACATTATACATTCACATATCATTGCTTATGTTCCAAATGCAGTTGTCAAAGATATCTTAACACAGAATGGCCCAGATGGAAAAAGAGGAAAATGGATTGCAGTGATCTTAGAATATGATTTGGAAATCAAGCCCAACAAGTTGATTAAAGGCCAGGGACTAGCTAAATTGATGGAAGAATCTAAATTTCATGCACTAGACATCAACATGGTACATTCATTAGATGAACAAGAGGAACTAGTGACTCCATCGATTGTTGAATCATTCCTGAATTCTCCCTGGTATGCTGATTTTTTGTATATTATGTAGTATCAAATTTGAATGCTCCTCCTGGATTGTCTAAAACAAAGGCTAGATTTCTAAAAATTAAAGCTATTAAATTCTTCATTTTGGATAATGTTTTGTATTGGAAATATATTGGAGGTATTTTTCTTAAATGTTTACTGAAGGATAATGCAGATATAGTTATGTAGGAGTTCCATGAAGGTGACTGTGGTGGTTGTCTCTATTGGAAAACCACTCCTAACAAGATCATGAGAGCTGGTTTTTATTGGCCCACCGTTTTTCTTGATGTCCGTAAGATGGTCACTGTTTTTCATAAATGTCAAATCTTTGAAGGAAAAAGAAAGCTACTTCTCTTACCCTTGTAACCTATTTTCGTAGAAAGCCCTTTATAATAATGGGGATTAGACTCCATTGGAGAAATTCATCTCCCATCCTCTTCCCAACATAAATGGATCCTCACTGCCACATATTATTTTACCAAATGGATAGAGGCCAATCCTTCTATAAATGCCGTTGACTCTGTCATAATAAAATTCCTAGAAACCAACATCCTTTCTAGATTTGGTTATCCTAGAAAAATCATTACAAAAAATGTTGCATCCTTAAAGTCCAAAAATATGATTGTTTTTTGTAACATGTATCATTTAATGTTAGGGAATTAAACAAATAAATCCATTGGCATGTCTCCATACCAATTGGTTTATGGAATGGATGCAATTTTCCACTCATCTTTAGGAGTTCCAGTTATGAAGATTATCCAGCAAATTAAAGCTGAACCAAATGACATTCAAAGAAGGATCAATGACACCATTCAATTGCAGCAGTCTAGAAAATAAGTTTATAACAAAACTCAAGTAATTCAAGAGAATATCAAAAATATTTTTTACAAGAGATCAAAGGCCAATGATTCAATTTAGGAGACAAAGTTCTAAAATGGGATTCTAGAAGAGAGGATAAAGGCAAGCATGGAAAATTTGATAATATTTGCCAAGGGCCATATATCATTGATTCTTTTAGGGGAAATATCACTTATTTTCTCAAGTAATTGGATGGTACAGAAGTATATGGAGGTCCTATGAATGGCAGGATGGTGAAAGATTATTTCTTTTAAAATCCAGGTTGAATTTTCATCATTGTAAATACCATAGTCTTATAGTTTTAAATAATTCATTGGATAAGATTGAAGCTCGAAGTGAAGGACCTAAGCCTAGTTTGATGTGTAGATTCAAAAACAGAAAATGAAATCAGCTAAAAATGTGTAGAAAATGGAGCATTCAAGGCTACTAGTCTTTCGTTCTTGACACTTCATTTGGAGAAGTTCCATCCCCAGCTGGAGCCACCGTTAGTATCCTAGAATTCATACGATCTCAAGATGATTGTACATTCCATATTCTCTACAATTTCATATTGAAATTTTTTTCAATATTCAAATATTTCCAATAAGAAATGAAAATAAAAGAAAAAGAGTGTATAAAAAGAAAAAAGGAAAAAAGAAAGAAAAACCCCAAAAAGAAATAAATTGAAAGTGTTGCAAATTCAAATTCCACTACTCATTATATGGGTTTTTCCTATCATATATTTTAAATGTAATTGGACGGTTTTCAATTTCTGTTGATAGGTTAGAAAATAAAAATCTGTCAAACTATTTAATCTTGGCATATCAATAGATAGGTAGAGAATGAAATTGGCACAACAATTTAAACTGAGTCAATGGCAGAAATAAAGTTAGGTGTTAGAATAGAACTTTAAAAAGAAAATTATTTAAGGGTTTGCTAGTCCAAATGCACCCTACGAAAAGAAGAAAAAATGTTAGATGAATAGTTTGGGTAGGTAGAGAGGTTAAGAAGAAAGAATGAAAGGAAAATATGAAATCTATCCAATAAGGTATATCATCAAAATTTTATTTTTCCTATGGTGGAAGAAGAAAGTCAAAGAAAATAATGTTTATGCTCTAAATGTGGGTAAAGGGTTATGTTATAAGCTTTTGGGATTAAATTGTTTTCAAAAAATGTATTAAGGCATACCCTATGCTTTAATGTTATCTTAAGTCCCGAAAAAATGAACTACACCTTATCTCATCTCCCTAGAACATTCACATCTTCATTTTATCCTAAAGTTCTACATTACCACGACATTCATTTTTCCTGACCACACCTTCACGTCATAAATCCCATCAGTTCTAATCAACCTTCATTTTTTTGTCATCCTTACACATCACTCCAAATCTGACGATCCTCAATGCCTTTTGCCCCCTCTCAGCCTCCGAAATTTAACAGGGGGGGGCGGGCGGGGGGCGGTGGGGTGGTCCAATACTGCCACTTCCACTACATGTCACCCCGAGAATATTTCGCACCCCCATCCAATACCATTCACTAACGTCGCCCCCCTCTGAAAAGTGGTTTCTGATGTTAACCAAACCACCGCACATTTTGACCCTTGTTAATGTCGTGGTCCCACATACATTGTCGCCTGTCTACTTCACCATATCACATATATTCCCGCCAATATCCCATTGTACCATAATTGGTCAAGTCGTTATCCAACAGACCCTCACCAACTCAATAGTCCACCAATCATAGCTAAAATCTAAATTCATGCCCGAAGAAGAGTTTAATTTTCTAATGTTATTCTAAAATTATAGGTACTGAATTCACAGAGAAATCACAATGAACTATTGTTGAAGAGAATCTATTGTTCGCCAAAGGAAATTTATCAGCTCTCAGTAACTCCGGACATATTTCTTTTTCAATTCTTTATCTCTTTTCATATTTTACTTTTAATTATATCCATTCCCCAGTGCTACTCTGTAGAAAATCCCTTTCTCTGTTCCCTTATTCCTTCATCCCATTCTTCATTGCACAGATAAATAAAGCTACAAGAGATACAACATGCCTCCTAAGAAATACCAGGAACCTCTCAACCCTATGGTATATCCTTAGGCAGACTTAGATCATATACCCCTGGTAGACAGAGATTATAAAATCCACGAGAAAGAGTCAGTCTTCGACTTGTTCGATGTCTACTGTTGGCTCAAGGAAAAACTCCTAGATGAAGTAGATGATGTAGGCCTCTGGGAAACTAAGTTGCCTTTCTTTATATTTCCCAAAGCCCATCATTGTCCAGAGTTTATCAGAAAATTCCAATAATTTTATGACATCAACCAAAAATCCATAGTTAATCTAGCAGGATAAATATTATTTTTTATTGATGCCCAATCTATCCAAAAAATGATGCAGGCCCCCATTGTTGAGAACACCATTCCATTTTCTTATGAAGCCTTGAGAGAGCTATACCAGAAACTAGACTTTGATAGTAGAGCCAAAACCTTAGATATTTTCATGGCCATTGATGCCCCAATGCCTGCCACGAATGAACCCTATCCTTCATGCATTTTTCCTGATAGGACCCAACACATCATCACAGTTTTATCTTACTTGTTTGGTTATCACACTGATCAGTGGGTGGATGAAGCCATGATTGGTTTCTTATCTATTCTTTCCTCATATTCCAAGCCCATAGTCATGTTTAACTATGCCCAATTTCTTGCTGATGTTATTCATGAATAGTTTCAGACAGAAGAAGTTTTCAAATACACCTCTGTTTTGGTATACAAGTTTGTTTATTTTCAATCCAGAAAGTTTCAGTTTGACATGATGACACTGAATGATCATTCTCAGCCCTAATCAATGATTTTATAGACTAATATATTGATGGAAAAAAAAAATTACTCCTACAAGAGCTTTGTATGCTTATTTATACATCCAAAATTCAATGCATCAGAAGTGCCACGGAGCCAAGGATCACTGAGGAAATAAAAAAAGTGATGTAGTTGACAGATTAGGTTATAATAGATGATTGGTACCTCTACCAAAACTACATAGAGATCATAGTTTATGGCAGTGAATTGGCACCATACAAACTCCCCAGGTACCTCTCTATGAGAATATTTTCACTTGAATATATCAGACATATGATAAATGCAAATGAGGTGCATTTTGTATCTCCAAATAAAAAGTCCCAATTCAGGATCAAATAATAGATTGGTCCATTCATTTGCAACAACAGAGCAGCAAGGGATCATGTAGATAGAATATTGAAAGAGATGAAGTTTACTCATAGCTTCACTTGGTGATATGATCCCATGGGAATCATCTCTAAGAAGAGGGTGGAGAATAAGTCCACACCATACATTCATAACCACAGATTAGAGATAGAAAAGTACGTGAATCAAGACCAATGGGCAGCCAACACACTCCAGAAGGTAGAAGAGTAGGTCATTTCCACTTCAAGAATTCAAACACCAACTCCACAAGAAAGGAAAGTTGCAGGAGTTCAAGATGATAAAGGAAAGGAGCCAGAAAAGGAAATAGGAAGCAAGAGGACAAGAGAAGATCAAAATGACATGGATATTGGTTATTCCACCAAAGAGTTCAAAATGAAATACAGGAAGAGGGATAGAGTCCACATGGATATTGACTAGGGCATTGAGAGATATCAACAAACTATTATCACAATCAGAGATTCACCAAGTTCATCTCTGGCAGGTGGCCAAATAGTTTTCTCAACATCTTCTGCCACTGTTCCTTTCCAACAAAAGAGTCTACAGACTCCAACATCTACTACCACTGTAGGCCAAAAAGAGGATGATATATATGATACATTTAAATAAATGAAAATGAGGAATGAGATTCTTAAGACCGACACTTATAATCAGTTTTGGAAACAAACTAGTAACTCCCAAAGCATGCTTTTGTCAATTTTTTACTTTGAAAAGGGACAAATGAAGATGGCCTTCTTAGAAGCACAAATATTTCAGCCCAAAACTTCAGCAGACTACAATAATACCTCTTTTTAGTTTTATATAAACAATATTCATCCAGTTGACCAATTGGAAATGCACAAGCAGACAGAAGAAATGATCTCCTCTACATTAACTAGTACAACCATGAGTCTCTCAAAGTTGCAGGTTGCATTGTCCAATATACAGTCACAGTTGAAGATGGAAAATATTTTTTCCATTGCCAAAGACACAATAATTAAATCCCTGGAGGATTTAGTGATGCAAATTGGGTACAACCCATCAAAATTAGCAGTAGTAGAAGCACTTGTGAAGAAGAAGAATGCAGACATAGCTACTTTGAGGAGGCAACTCAAGATGTCAGCAACAAAAGATCCTACTACAAAGGGGATAGAATAAAATGAGACACAAAAGGTAGAAATGATGTAATTGATTTGTTGGGCACTGGATTTTTATACTTTCTTCTCTCATTTTTACTCTACCTTTCTATATCTTTGTGCCATTTTTCATCTTAAAAGCATGAGGTAAAACCCTTTCTCCTATATTTTATGGGATATTTGATTAATTATGTACTTTTCATGGAGGTTTTACCTTTTTATGTATTAACTCCTATAATTATCTAGATTTGGCTACAACAGGCGTGTCATGGCTACAAGAAAGGGCACAACCCATCATTTTCTAGCACATTCCTTATTTGCTGCTACAACGTAACGGCCATGGATGTATCATAATTATCTTTGGATTTCTTATGGTTTCTTGCTGGGCAATCCGGTGGTCATTGTAACACTATGTATTTTTGTAACAATGGAGTTGCTGGGAGAAATTGAGGGATCTCAAGACTATTGTTTAAAGAATCCTATGGGCTGCGAATCAGGGGATCCTTACACATATACAGATCTTGTAATTAATATTCTTATTATTAATTGAATACACATCAACTCATTGTTCCTTCTGTAATTCTTGAGCTTCTACAACCCTGATCCAAGAGTTGGGCCCACTCTTATGATCAGGTGTTGCATTCTTCTTTATTTTCTTTTAGAACTGTGTTTTGTGTGATTCTTTAATTGATGTTACAGTTATGTTTATTGTTTTGGATGCTTTTTATTTATGTAGTTTATTTATTGTTGTTACAATGGTATTTGTATTATAGATTAAACCTGTGATTCACATCAGACCATGTGCTTGTATCTGCATATACTTTTCCATTAGTCCTGAAATAACTAATGCCCTCAGGTTGATAATTTATGTGGGAAAAGGATTGAATCTTGTTCATATCCAGACTCTAAAATTTTGGCATTGTTGCCGAGGAAGGCTAACAAGTGCAAGAACAGGAGCTGCAGTAGATCTCAAAGTCGATCTCTCATCTTGAGGTGGGAATATATCGCCCAACTTCAAGTCTTGAGTGTAAGTGCCTTGTATATCCTTATTGCTTTATTTATTTCATGTTTATTGTATCGTTTTTTTCCTGTTATAAAAAAAAAAAAAAAAAAAAAAAAAAAAAAAATTTAACCACTCGTCTTGGGAAAGGTGTTTTGTAAAACCTTGCCCTAAGTCCTAGGCATAGTCCAGTTTTTTTTTCCCTGTTGCTCTTTATTTCTTGTTTTTCTTTTAAGCGGCCAATTTCTCGTCCTGGGGAGGGTATGTTATCACTCTGCTCCAGGACTTGAACTCTGATTTTTTTTATTTTATTATCCTGTTTTATATCCTGTGAATCTCTTCTCTAGTCTCAGGAAGGAAGTTATATTTCCTACTTCGGGTCCTAAGATATTGATGTTGAACCCTTAGTTAAACTGAGAGGGGGGGGTGAATCAGTTTAACACAGACATGGACTTTTAAAACTTTTCTCTCAAAATTTATTTACACCTTCACTTCATGATCAACTTAAATATGTGAGCAATCTTTATTAGTGAGCACCAAGTATCAAACAGATTTGTTAATGTAACAACAGTCTTAATATGTGAGCAACAAGTATTAAGAAGATTATATAAACCATATCAACACATAAACATCATGCACAGAGACACCAGATATAAGTGGAAACCCATAAAGGGAGAAAACCACATCTTATTATTGTTGTGATGCAAAGGCAAGCTCAAACTCCCTCTCACCACTGTTTTCTGCAGGCACCAACCTACAGGAGGCTCTATCCTCAATTCTGCAAGCTACAACTTGCAAGGAAGCTCCAAATCCCATCAATTTTCTGCAGGCACCAACCTACAGGAGGCTCCAACCTCAGTCAGCTACAACTGACATTTTATCAAGCTACGACTTGATGTGGAAGCACCAACTCCCATCTATTTTCTGCAGGCACCAACCTACAGGAGGCTCCTACCTCAGTCAGCTACAACTGACATCTATCAAGCTACAACTTGATAGGGAAGCTCCAACTTCCTTACTCTTTCAAAAGAAAAACACTTGTTGATTTACCTTGGATATCAGCGCTGTTCTGTACCTTCTCTTCTGCTATTCATCAGTCCTCATATCAGCCCTGCATCATCTCTGCTCAACCCCTCCTTCTTCTCTGCTCAGCTCCTCCTTCTTCATGTCTTTTCTCCTCAATTCTTCATACTCTGCATTCTCTATATTCACACTCTCTGACCGCTTGCAGCTTTCTTATTTCCTTCAACTCTCTTAAATTATGCTGCACACTCTCTTCTTCTCTCACTCTGTTTTCATCAACTTTCTCCCCTTGGATATTACCTTGTTTTATACAAAATAGCTTCATGGCTGTTTGTATTCTACTGGGAATTCGAGATGGACAACCATGTCTCTTTGCCTTCTGCCTTCTCATCTCTTTTATCCGCTCATTCAGAAAATATAACAGTAGGTGCTTATTTTATATTACAGTGGGATATTTTCTCTCTTCCGGAGACTTGCCAATGCATCACAACAATATAAATTTAAATAAAACATTTACATTCAAATTACAAATGAGAACTCCAGCTCACTCATTTTGTCTCTTGTCTTGCTGTGCATTTGTCTTTTCTCTGACTGTGTCTTTGTCCCTTTCTCTTCTCTGTATGCCTTTCTATTTATGGCTGTTGCGTAACTTCTGTATTTGTGTAACTGCATTTTTCATTTTTATATCAGCGCTTTATATATAAATGAATCTGCTGACTGTAATTCTGGGCCATATTCCAACGCTTTTCATGCCACGAGTGTCTTGTTGATGTGGAACATTCCGCAAGTAGAATGGACATATATCACAGTCGTTGTATATTAATAATTTCCCTCCCATTAAGTAGAGGCATATATGTAACCCACAGATCACGCAACACTTTTTAATACAATCGCAACAACTTTACATTAACAATCGCCCTCCACCTTAAGCCTTTGGTCTTATATTACAATTCAATAAATCGAATCACAACCTATAATATATGAAAGGATCGAGCCCCACCTGACACATTTTCAAATGCGATTGATCGCAATCGCAAATTTCTAATTTTTGATAGTTGCTGTGCAGTTTCAACCAACTGCGATATTGCGATATTGCGATGGTTGTGATATTGCGATATTGCGATGGTTGCGATATTGCGATATTGCGATGGTTGCGATAATGCGATGGTTGCGATATTACGATAGTGTGATGGCGCAATTTTGCGAAGTTGCGATATTGTGATGGTGCGATGGCACGATGTTGCGAAGTTGCGATATTGCGATAGTGCGATGGCGCAATGTTGCGATGTTGCGATGGTGCGATTTCGAAAGGGTCCCACCATATAAGGCTTTGTTACCTTTGTTTCTTTGTTTACAAAGCGCTCCATATAAATATATATGTATGCTTTGGGCCTCTATGCATAAGGTGCAATATATATAATGCACTGCATATATACTCCAGTGTGGGTAACGATTCCCAGAATGAGATTTATATATATATGTATACTTTGTTGCTCCAATCTTTAGTGTATCTTCCAGCGGGGTAGGCGATTCCCGGAATAATGTTTATGTATAAATATGTAACGCCCATCGGGTAATGATTCTCGGAATATTATATATATCTTTCCTCTGGGTTGGGTGATTCTCGGAATTATAATGGCTCTACCTCTGCCTATGCCTCTGCTGCTTCTATCGCTCTGCCTTTGCCTCTGCTTTATATTCATTTCCTCTTTGCTGCCTCCATTGCTTGTCTTTGCTATCTTTCTGTTTCTATCTCTTCTTCTTGTCTAATGCTGCTCCTTGCTTCTTCAAATGGTCTTGTCTCTGCTTCTCTTTGCTTCCCCGCTTCTTCTTTTTGCTGCTTCTGCTATTCGACCTCTGCCTCTACCTTTGCTGTACCTCTGTTCTTTGCCCATCTCTGCATTTGTTGCCTTCTTTGCACTACATTTCTTAAGTTCAACTCTTTTGTACATTACGTTGCCTCTGCTTTTATTCACTGTCTCTGCTTTGTCTGCTGCCTCAGTTCCTTATCTGTCTTGCTTCTTTTGCTGCCTTGCTACTTCTTCTTATGCTTTCTCTGCTCCTTGGCTGATGTTTCAAGTGCTCCTCCTTTTTCATCTCCTTTGCCTTATTTCTGGTTTAGGTGCTTCTCCTTTGTGCTCCTTTGCCATCAATGACAACATTTCCAACAATTGATTGATTTTTTTTTAATGAAACCTTTCCATAATTTGTATGAACAAAGATTCGAAAAATATGGGTAGAGGAAGACCCCCAAACAAAGGGAAGGATTTTTGGAGGAAGATGTATATTTAGGAAATTATTGAAAAATATAAATCTGAGGCATCATCCCATGTTGTTGCTAGGGTTAGGGTTCAGATGAAGTCCAAAGGGCAGTCTTTGGAACAACCAGTGCCATCCATGGTACCAGAAGATGTTCGTTCTACATCAGAATATTTAATAAACAGGGTACCAATGGAAGAGAAATCCTTATCAACAGCAAAGGGGGAAGAAGTGGCAAGTAAGGGATCAGAATAATTGAGCAACTTTAACTAGGAAGAAGAACCCCAAAAAGGGTTTTCATCCCCAAGAGACCAAGTCAGCACTGTGAAAATTCATGTTGCTGAGTTAGGAGACTCTGATCTGGTAAAGGAATTTTTGAAGGACTATGAGTCACCAAGGGACCAGGGGAGTGCGGTGCAACCACCTTTGGTTGAATCACCCGAGAAACTGGTTGCGAAACCAACCAAAATTCCAAGTGAGTATTGGAAGATCTTTATGGCACCTGTAAGTTCATCCATTGATTTTCCTATAGGAAATGTTACAGGCGATGCACCAATGAGACCCGTACCTTTGACAGCCTTGCCTAGTTTTCATGGGCTCTCTTCTGAGGACCCTAACATGTTCCTTTTTTAATTTGATATTGTTTGTCGAGGATACGACTATATGACTGATGCTCAGAAATTGAAAATATTCCCTGCTACCCTAAAAGGGACAGCCCTGAGATGGTTTATGCGTTTAGGGGGAAGCATGATTACTTCATGGGATGAAACGAATAAAGCTTTCTTGGAAAAATATCAAGATTATTGTAATTCTTGCGACATCAAGGAGGAAATATTTAAATTTTCACAGAAGCAAGTTGAAAATATGGAGGACTGTGTAGAGCGAATTAAATACATACTGCAGAGGTTCGTACATAATGACTTGGATAAGGATATTTTAAAGATCATCCTTCTCAAAGCACTCAGATAGGACTCTGTGAAACTCCTGAATATAGTGGGTAAAGGATATATTTCAAAAGAAAACCTCGAAAATATTTGTGATTGATGTATCGAACGTTAAAGGGGGGCTGCAAGAAGTGGACAAGGTATTCGATCATTAAATACCTCTGGTGGAGGGGTCACAAAAGAAGAGATTGGGAATCTACTAGAAAATCTGAGGACCGATATCCTGAGTACACTATCATCCCAAATGGACACTCTATAAGAAAGACAGAAGCAAATGGAGCTGGAGAAAACCACGGCCATGTTCTGCCCTCAGTGCAGAAAGAAACACACTTTGAAGGAATGCCCGCTGAACACGGTGGAAGAATGCTCAATCTGCGAACAAACTCACATGGCCAGTGCATGCCCCTCCTTGCCCAGGCTAAAAGTGGTTTTCCAAGGAGCAAGTGAGGAAATTACAGCGGACCATCTATATTTCATGGGGCAGAAGAAACCGTGGCAACCTCGACCACCGATGGTGGATCAAGGTATGTTTCAGGACCCATCCTCGTATTTTCATAATTTTAGTATGGGTCCCCAATTTGCACCATTTTCAGCCATGTGGCCTCAATGCTAGTATCCCCCTTGGCAGCAATGAGTTCCTCAAGCCAATATGAATCCTTCATGGAATCAGACTTGGCATGGATCTCCTCCCACTGGACAGTTTCCTCAGCCTATGCCTGAGCAACAAATTCAGTTGCCTTCCAATGTACCCCCAGGAAACACATCCATTAGACCCGGGAAACCCAAATAAAAATAACAAAGGGGTTCAACAAATAGATACATTGAACCTTCCATCCTACAAAATTTCTACCGTAGGGCTCAATGAGATAAATCTATGATCTGGCCGGGTAGTAGATGCACCTACTCCACCCATTATCACAGAACAACTTGACGGTGAAAATACAGAACTAGAACAAGGAATAGTGAGGGAGAGTGTAGATCAAAACATAATAAACCAGACACCTCCCCAAGTTGTTCCTAATCAAGGTCGTTTAACATTTCCCCCACATCCTGAAAGATTGAACTTGAGCAAACCAAACCCTCAAGCAGAATTTGATTTTCTAGGGGAGCTACAGAATATTTTTGTTAAAATACCTCTTTTACAAGCTATGAGGGACATACCTATTTATGCAAAGAATTTTAAAGAGTACTTCTCAAAGAAACCGGGTAGAAAACTAAAGGATCCATTAAATGTGCATGTAATGGGCAGACTATCTGATATCATGTTAGGAAATATCATGCCTATAAAATACGGAGATCCTGGGAACCCGATTCTAATAGTAAAAATTAGTGGGATTGAAATCCCAAATGTACTGGTGGATTTAGGAGTAGCCATTAATATTATCACTGCTGAAACAATGAACAAACTAGGACTTGGAAACATTAAATCAACCCCTACTGTCATGGAACTTGAAGATAGATCCACAATTAAAACAGTAGGGAAATTATAGGATGTGATCATTTTAGTAGACTCATGGAATTACCCTGTGGACCTCCTTATATTGCAGACTTGATCTTCATTGGGTGGTCACCCATTGATCCTAGGAAGGCCTCGGTTGGAAACTGAAGATTGCTATATAGGATGTCATTCTAGACATATGATTATATCCAATGGGATAGTTACGAAGGACCTTAAGCTTTATTATATTGTGAAGCCAAGCCCATCTGAAAAATAATCAACCAGTCATAAAACTCTACCTGCAGAAGAGCTTGAACCTGAAAATGAAGATGTTAGACCAGTTCTCACTATTGGCCAGGCCCTTTGATTTAAAACAGAGACTGAAGATGATGCCATTAACGCCTTCATTAATGATTCTAGATCTGTTCCCGATCAAACTCAATATATTTTATAATATGCTATAAGTTTTGAGGCATAGGAAAACATTGAACCAAAAGATGACATAGAAGAAATTTCTATGACCCCATTCCATGATAGTACTCCAATCGAAATTGAACCAGGGAAAACACTTAATATCAATTTGAACCTGTTTGAATCCCAGACCAAATAGCTTTTGAAAGTCCTTCAAGAACATCAGGAAGCCTTTTCCTGGGATTATACCGACATGAAGGGTATCCCTGCTAGCCTATGCACTCATCATATTTACATTAATGAAGATTGTTGCCCTCTAAGACAGCCTCAATGGAGGATGAATTCTGCTCTCAAAAATATTGTTAAAGAAGAATTACAAAAATTGTTGGATGTAGGATTCATTTATCCCATCTCAGATAGCCAATGGGTATCCCTGCTAGTTATCGTTCCCAAAAATAATGGTAAATGGCGGATACGTGTAGATTACAGGGAATTAAATAAGGCAACTCAAAAAGACCATTTTCCTTTTCCATTCATTGACCAAGTCCTGGACACCTTGGCTGGAAAAAAGTTCTTCTCCTTCCTATATGGATTCAGTGGATATAACCAGATCTAGATAGCCCCAGAAGACTAGGATAAGACAACTTTCACATGCCAATGGGGAGCCTTTGCATATAGGTCCCTTCCATTTGGCACGTGTAATGCTCCTGTTACCTTCCAGAGGGAAATCTTCGGAATTTTTTTCTGATTTGGTCGATGATAGTGTTGAAATATATTGGATGATTTTACTCCATATGGGAATTCATTTGAGGAGGTATTGGAAAATTTGGAGAAGGTACTCAAAAGATGTGAACAGACCCATGTATCATTGAGTATAGTCAAATTCCATATGATGAGGGAAGAATGAGTATTATTGGGACATTTTCTCTCAGCCACTAGAATTCAAGTTGATCTGGCTAAAGTATAGGTAATATTACATTTTTTGGTACCCAAAAAACCCACACAGGTACATATATTTCTTGGTTGTGCTAGTTATTATAGGTGCTTTATAGAAAATTTTGCTAAAACAGAACATTTATTATTTCAATTGCTAACAAAAGATGCAGAATTTTTGTGGACCGAATATTGTGAGACAGCTTTCACGAAAATTAAAGGGCTGGTGTGCACGAACCCAATATTTCAAGGACCTAATTGGGCATTACCATTTCGCATACATTCTAATGCTTCTTAGATAGCAATAGGGGTTGTTTTAGGACACCAAGTAGTCAAAACACCGTATGCAATTTACTACGTCAGCAAGAATTTAATTCCTACTGAATTAAACTATACGGTGATGGAAAAAATAATTCTTAGTTTTCATTTATGCTATCAATAAGTTCTGAAACTACATCACCAGGTATTGTACTATTGTCCATACTGATCATGCAGCAATCAGGTCTTTGATGAATAAACCCATTACTCCTGGCTATGTTACGAGATGGTTACTATTGCTTCAAGAATTTGATATTACAATAGTAGATAAGCCAGGAAAAGATAATGTAGTAGCTTATTTCCTATATAGAATGGATAACAATGATGAATGCACACCAATAGAAGACAGTTTCCACGATGAACATATTTTTGCAGTCTCTAATAAACCTCCGTGGTATGCAGATATTGCTAACTATCTTGCTACAGGGAAAGTGCCTCCTCATTTTTCATATAGGGAACATCGAAAGATTATTCATCATAGTGCCCGATATTCTTGGATGGCAGGGTACCTTTTTCATATAGGAGTAGATAAGTAGATCTAGCGCTGCCTTTCTGAAGATGATATCTATGAAATATTGAAAGCTACCCATGATGGTCCTTGCGGAGGGCATTTCGTGGACAAAAGAATAGGCCATAAGGTGCTACAAATGGGATATTACTAGCCTTCCATTTTTCGTGATGCTCAAAATTATGTCAGGAGGTGTGATTGTTGCCAAAGTATGGGGCAGCCCGGTAAAGCAAATGAAATGCCTTTGCAGGCACAACTAGTTCTCGAACCTTTCGAGAAATGGGCTATTGACTTTGTTGGACCCTTTAACCCACCCTCCCAATAGAAATTACACATCTTGGTCTGTGCTGATTACGCTACTAAGTGGGTAGAAGCCAAAGTAGTTGCGAAAGAAACAGAGCAGGTAGTCTCATATTTTTCTATTTGAAGAAATTTTTTCTCGGTATGGTACTCCAAGAGAGGTTGTTTTAGATGGAGGAGCATAATTAACATCACACAAGATAGCAAAGCTTATGAAAAAATACGGGGTCAAGCACAGAGTGACATCTCCATACCATCCCCAGGTGAATGGATAAGTGGAAAGCATAAATAAGACATTAGAAAATATTTTGACAAAAACTGTGGCATACCATCGTTGGGATTGGGCTCAGAAAATTCCAAAGGCTCTATGGGCATACAGAACAACATGGCGGAATACAACCAGGTTTTCACCATTTGAATTGGTTTATGGGAAATCTCTGTTGTTTCCAATTGAATTTGAAATAAGCACACTCAGAATAACCCTGGAAGTCATTTTAGATATATCAGATGCCTAGAAGCACCGACTAGATCAACTTAATGAACTTGATGAAATACGTTCAATGGTTGTTCAGCGAACTACTGCTATTCAGCAACAGAGAACGAAATGGCACAATAAGTTTATTAGAAACAAGGTGTTTCAAAGTGGAGATTGGGCACTACTTTATGACTCTCATTTTAAGGATTTTAAGGGAAAGCTTTGCACTCAATGGATGGGACCTTATGAGGTAAATGTTTTATTTGATAATGGAACAGTCAGGCTAGTCACAATTGATGATACACGTACTTCCTTTATATTCAATGGACATCGCTTGAGACGATACCATCGACTAGCCTCTAAGGATGCTTTTATTAAACAACTCTTTGAGAAATCTAGTTTGAAGGTTATCAGTGTAGAGAATCTTTCCTCTGCACCCTCATTGTATTTAAAAAAAAAAAATCTTGTCTTTTTTTTTTTTTTGCAGGAGCTACAACTAAGGAGTAAAAATAAAATCAAGGAATACTCATGTTGCTGTTACTTGGTTGTTTCTACACCAATGCTGCTACACCAGATGTTGTTACTCGGTTGCTACTACTCATCTTGTTGTTACTTGGTTGCTGTTATACCGGATGCTGTTACTCGGTTGCTGCTACTCATATTATTGTTACTTGGTTGCTGCTACTCTGATGCTGCTACAATGGATGCTGTTACTCGGTTACTGCTACTCATGTTGTTATTACATGGTTGCTGCTACTCAGATGCTACTACACCGGATGTTGTTAATCGATTGTTGCTACTCATGTTGCTGTTACTCGGATGATGCTACACCAAACGTTGTTACTCGGATGCTGCTACTCATCTTCCTGTTACACCGATGTTGTCACTCCAATGTTGTTACATGGATATTGCTACTCCGATGTTGTTACATCGATGCTGTTACAACAGATGTTGTTACACCAATGCTGTTACACCGGATGTTGTTACATCGATGTTGCTACTCCAATGATGTTACACCAATGTTGTTACTTCGATGTTGTTACACCAATGTTGTTACACCGGATGTTGTTACACTGATGCTCTTACATCGATGCTGTTACTCCGATGTTGTTACATCAAATGTTGTTACACCGATGCTGTTACAATGATGTTGTTACTCCGATGCTGTTACATCGATGCTATTACACCAATGTTGTTACACCATCACATCATCTAGGTAGGTCGTCAAGTACGCCTCCACATGAATTGTACTGATTTAATTAAATATCCCATGTGAAGATTTTAATGCCATGAACATAAAAAATTTAAGTCCGGGGGGGCGGGGGGTGTCGTCATGCCAAGGACAATGAAATAATTACCCCATAAGTTAAGAGTGACATCTCACTCATGGTACACCTTACGGATCACATCAATATGTGGTACCATCATTTAATCCTATTTGAATTCGCAAATGTCTCATATATCTTGTACGAGTAATTATTATTCCTATTCTACCACACTTACCATATTTCTTTATGATTTTTCTTGGATTTCGAGAATTACCAATCGTATTTACTGTTACCACCTGCCCATTTTCACTATGTTGTTACTCCAAATCTGGTCCCCACCACCTTGCCCAACAATATGTTGCTACAAGTCTCCACAGTATGGGTAGGCTGGTTGTGCAGCATGAGCCTGAAAACACAGTTTCATTTCACAACAATCCAGAGGTTTAGCAAATTTTTGTTGACGCAGGTTGGGACATCTACTTTGATAGATTGCAAGGATTCGATAGAGGTATCAAAATGGAATTCACACTCAATTTAGAGGAGGATCATTCGTGGCTTAGAGGTCTGGAATTTCCCATTACAGAGGAAGCAATTGCAGAGGTTAGCGGGCTGAGACAACAGGGGCAGCAATGCTTTACTGGAAAGGTTTATCTCCCGGAGTTTCCCAAATTGTTTTTGCAGGAAGGAGAAAGTGTAGTTCAATTGGGTAGGGGATACGTGCACAAAACTGTATCATATCCTTGGAATGAAGTTGTAGGATTCGTAATTAAATACATTACCTGTGAGGGATGGGCCTCAACTCTATTAAACTATCACTTTAAAATTCTAATGCACCTCCAATTTCCACAGAATCAGGAGCATGCCCTAAATATGCCATTCTTTCTATTAAAACAACTGCAGCATATGGCACAGGCTTCTTGGCACTCTCGCCGAATGATGGCAGTACTCTCTAACCATGGACTGGTGTAATTATTGGTCATGCATGCAATAGGCAGGCTGCAGGTTTCTTGGGTGGAACTCTACGGATCCTCAAAAGAAGAGGTGGCAGCTATGGTAGTTGCTAGAGAAGAAGAGCCAGCCTCTCCGGCTGGTCAGGTGGAAGAAGAACCTTCAGAGGAAATCAATCAAGAGGAACCTGAGGAAGAGGAGATGATGATTGATCAGGAGGAACATGAAGAAATGAGTATGGAGGAAGCAATCGACAATTAAGACGAGGCTGTCACACAAGAACCAGCCTCACTGGAAAAAGCCATGGAAAAGGAAATAAGAATGGAAGAGTTGATTAGCAGCACAGACGAAGCTGCCACATAAGAACCAGCTTCGCTCGAGGAACCAACAGAGGAAGGTATTATGGACATTATGCATGAAATTGATATTGTGATATAGTCGAAAACCTTTGCTAATGAAGAACAAAGGGATGGAATTGTAGACAAATAAATGGCAAGTGATGATGTTTTTCAAGAAACATCATTACTTGCCTCGATAAAAATGGATGTTGATAAAATTGGGGGTGCTACACAAGAACCACCCCCAATTCAGCTGGAATAGGAGGATTCGAACTATGGAAGCAATGTTGGACCTCAAGAACTGGTACCAACCGTGAAAACAAAGGTGATTCCAGGGGAAAAAGAAGCTAGAGAAGGAATGACTCGGGTGGTCGATACTATTCCACAAGAACCAGTATCGACCCATGAAAAAGAAATGATAAGAAAAGGGTCGGAGGAAAGAAGGGAATTGAGCTAGAAAATCAATGCTACTCCACAAGAACTAGCATCGACTCTGATTGAGGTAGTAATGCATGAAGTCCCAGTCCAACTCGGGAATGATGATGAGGATTATGTTCCTTGTTCTCCATTCCAATCCATGATGCCCAGAGGGGCAAGGGGATTTTGTTCGCCTAAATGGTTAGTGGAAGAAGTTGTTGTTCCCTCGGTATTAAAATTTGTTGACACGGCCAGGGTTGGCCTAGAATGTACTAAACCGGAACAATTGGAGGCTCACCAGGAAGAAATAGTTCCTGTAGAATTATCGGAACACAGAGAGGTCAATGAAATTTTCGGCCAAATAGCAGAAGTTTCCAGAAGAAATGTAGAAGAAGAAGGACCTGTGGGTTAGGGGCTCAGCTAAGAGGGTTTGATGAAAGAATCAGGAGAAGATGCCGGTGGCATTCTGCTACCTTCTGAGCCTTTTGTAGTCCCAGAACCTAAATTCAAGAATGGGTTGAGAAGTGCAATAAAAGAAGGTTACCTATTAAAAAGAGGTACCAGCTGCAATTCAGTGAAACCATAAAACTAAAAAGAGAAGTTCAAAGATTGAAGAAGCAAGTTTCACGATTAAAAAGGAAGGTAAAGGTCTACAAATGGAGGTCAATAAAGTGAAAGGTTGAAGTCTCCACTGCGGCTACCCATACCAGCCCAATCGAAGAATTGTTTGAAGGTCGGGAATTCGTATTGGCTACCGAAATTAAAAAATGGCAGTATGCAGCGAGCGACCACAAGAAAGAAACAGCTAGGGTTTGAGAACAGGCTGTTGGAGTCGTTACATGGTACATGATCAATTATACAAGGCTCAGCTGAAGCAGGCCAAACAGAAGGCTAGGATAGAAGAGTTGGAAGAACAAGTTCAATTGCTAAAGACAGATAAGGAGAAGATGTTCTCCCTAGCACAGCAGGTAATGGCCTGCAGACCTCCTGCACATAGCTATGCCTTATTCCTTCAAGAGAAATTTCTTTACTTTTGTCTTGAAAGTATATATAAGGAGATTTGGTACGAAATTGAAGACCCCATTCAATTTCTCCGTATTTTAAAAATTCATGATGTTATAGGACAACATTTAATGTGTGAGATCTACATGCATGGGTATTATTTAAAGCATGATCAGTCCTTTAACCTTGTTCCATTCGTGGGGGACATCCATTTAAGGCCTTTCACCTCCTATACCATCAATCAGATTAAATGGAGAAAGGCCTTGGATACATTTGAAGAAAATCAAGCCAGAAAACCATTAATGGTAAGAAGAGATCATGGTCAGTCCACTAATATTTACAATAAATAGTATACCTTTCTATAGATTGAGGGCCGAAAGGAACACATGACGGCATCTCAGAAGTGGTGTGCTAACCTGTGTGTTGGCCGGATTATTACATTTTTCCAGGAAGCCCTGGATAGTTGCCAGAAAAGATGGATGTTGTCTTCTTCAGCCGTCAGGGGAAGAGAACCATTTGGGGCACCTAACTATGCATGTGCCTTGGAAAGAATGTTGCGTTATGTGGCATGTATTCATACCTGTGGGGTTAGATGGATGGGAATGAGATTTCGATTTCCCCTTTTATGGCTGCCAGCTGAACAATATACTCCTTCTTATAATGTTGAACCCAACTGGTGGAAAGACGTTGTTTTGACAGAAGGATATAAACCACTAGGAACAAAGATGGCTGTAGAATATGACCACACAGAGCTTTATGCTGATCACAGTCAGTCCAATCCTGACTTGAGGAAATGACGAGCTACATGAGGACATGCAGATAGATCAGTTGTGGGGAGATGTTGGGCACCAGATTTGTATACTTTCTTCTCTCATTTTTACTCTACCTTTTTATCTCTTTGTACCATTTTTCATCTTAAAAGCATGAGGTAAAACCATTTCTCCTATCTCTTATGGGATATTTGATTAATGATGTAATTGTCATGGAGGTTTTACCTTTTTATGTATTAAATCCTATAATTCTCCATATTTGGCTACAACAGGCACGTCATAGCCGCAAGACAGGGCACAACAAATCATTTTTTAGCACCTTCCTTATTTGCTGCTACAGCGTAATAGCCATGGATGTATCAGATTTGTCTTTGGATTTCTTACAGTTTCTTACTGGGCAATCCTGTGGCCATTGTAATAATATCTATTCTCGTAACAATGGAGTTTTTGGGAGAAATTGGGGGATCTCAGGACTATGGTATAAAGAAGCCTACGGGATGGGAATCAGGGGATCCTTACACATATACAGATCTTGTAATTAATCTTCTTATTATTAATTGAATACATAGAAGCTCATTGTTCCTTTTGTAATTCTTGAGTTTCTGCAGCCCTGATCGAAGAGTTGGGCCCACTATTGTGATCAGGTTCTACGTTCTTCTTTCTTTTCTTTCAGAACTATGTTTTTTGTGATTCTTTAATTGTTGTTAGAGTTATGTTTATTGTTGTGGATGCTTTTTATTTCTACAGTTTATTTATTGCTGTTAAAATGGTATTTGTATTATAGATTAAACCTATGATTCACACTAGACCATGTGCTTTTATCTGCATATACGTTTTTTTTAGTCTTGAAATAACTAACGCCCTTGGGTTGATAATTTATGTGGGAAAAGGATTGAAAATTGTTCATATCCGGACACCCACATGATCATTGTGCAAGCTTAGCAGATTAAGCAAATGGAGAATGAGATGAAAAAAATGGTAAAATAAAAATAGAAACTAGTAAGAGATGCAGTGAATGGAGCAGCAAAAGAAGCAGCCAATGCCATGATTCCATTATAGTACGTCCCTCTTACAGTGTTTCCAACATCTACAACAACAACAGGTACATCAAGTGAATGCACTGAGTAGTTAGTAAAAAATATGGAAAATATGTCTTTGCGGATACCTGAAATTAGAAAGCTACAAGATCAAGTCACTACCCTACAATATCAACAAAAAAGGAATTATTCAACACATGCTACAAAGTTGCAGATCAACAAGAAATTGACAGAAAGTTTGCAGAAATCACTTCAAGAATCTTCAATTGGGAACATGCTAGGGAGAGTTAAAGAAATTATTTCATTGGATATAATTGAATCCATGAATGATATATGGCCATCAGTTGAAATTATTTTTGAGCAGAGGGATTTAATTGTTTCAGTGAAATATGCCATTGAAAAGGAAAACAATGAACTTGGGGATAAGCCTCAAACTACCAACAGTATCATTAGATACAAGAATTATAAAAAGGTTATGAATTGGAACCATTGGGAGTGGAAGACAGAACAACTACCATACTTGAGGTCAAAATGGTATTAAACAAGAAGAGTCTAGTTACACAATTGGAAGAAATATGTCATTAGCTAGAAATTGGAGTGAGTAGATATTTCAATAGAACTGATCCATTGAACAAAAAGGGATTGCCTTATTTGTTTGATATCAATGATAAGTTGATGCCTAAGATAGACTATGTTAAAAGGCTCACTGATATCTCCAAGGATGCATCTAAGCATGCTAATATGAAGAATACTATGACAGGGAAAGATTTTATGAAGTTATTATTAATGACATCTTCATAAAGCATGAAATCAAACATATTTTCTAGCTAAGGCCGACATTAATAAAGTACACTGAGACTGATGAAGTCTACAGAAAGTTGAACAGAACTAGGATTCTGAATCCAAAGGAATGGGAAAAATTATGCAGACTTCAGGGATGATGACAACTCATCACATTTTTTGACTCAGCATGTTGACAGAACATCCAGCTCAGTTAATTATCCAAATCAGCAGATCCAATAGAACAAAATAGTAGCATCAAATTTCTAGAACAGCAGACCACTAAAGCGTTGAATAACAATTTTAGGAGGACTTTAGACATCTGTCAAAAAAGCGTTACAACATATCCACTGGGTGGTTACAAATGTCAAAATTTGGTTATTTTGTAATAAATGAACATATTGCCTATTTTGATACGGAAATCAGTAGCAAGTAGTTTAAATATAGTACTTTATTCAGTATTAGGGGTTGGACCCTAGATTGTAAGCACTTTTCATTAGAGTATATGTAATTTTCGAGCCGGAGCATCAATAAAAAAGATCAATTTGCAAGATTCATGTGCTGTGTTATTATGGTGATTTTTTTCCTTTGTCTTTTTTAATGTATTCCACTGTCATATTTTCACATGTATCATTTAAAATTCTATTTGTAAAACAGGAATTTTATATTAACATTTGCAGCCATAGAGCACCTTGATTCTGATTGCTTTTACAATTTTAATGGTTTCTTCTAATGTATGGTTTAATAATTCTTAATCACTTTTAAATCATTACTAAAATCATGTTTCTCCATTTCATAATTTTACTCAGTTATAAAACACGAGTATTCACAGCTAGCTTTCCTTGCATTTGTTCTAGAATTTTATGCATATACCCAGCCTATTGTTGACTCCACAGCCCAATGGAAACTGTTTAAAGAAATATCTTAAATTCAATCAAAATCAATCAATCAAAAACAAATCCCATAATTAATTTAACTAGCCTAATATCAGAAGACTTAAAAGCAAAGCTACACCTTATAGAGAGATCCCTCTCTGAATCTAGGAGGGCTAGATCCTAGGTTCCAATGTGGTGTAATGTTATTCTTTATAATGTATTCTTGCCAATCTTATAAATTATAGAGTGATAACATGAGGCAATATGATTGACAGTTCCAAAATCCTCAGGATATCCTAATCCTGAGGATTCTCTCTCATCAATTTGTTTTCCTTTAGATTATATAAAGCTGATAGGTGAAACAGAATGAGACTTTTAACCTGGAAGCTGTAATTTATATTTTGACATTATTATTAAGACAAAGTAATTACATTGTGGTAATTTTGTATCATTATTATTGAATTTAGTGAGAAAGAAAATGTTTCCTTCATAATCTCATTCTGAGTATCTTTCGGCAATGACTTCCAGAGACTCTGAGCCTAGACACTAGGATATCTACTACTTCAATTGTGTCATATTAGTTTTTTTTCCTATTCGAAATTATTCATTTCTTCTATCTCATAGAATTACAATTAATTCAATTACTGTTAATATAGATACTTATAATTTTCTTTTACTGTGAGATAACTTCCAACTGTTGTTACTTCTATGCCTTCATGTTACTCCTTACTGAGTTTATCATATTAGTTTAAGCATTGCAATTGATTTTTGTTTCTTTTGAGTAATGTTATTGGAAATATTTAGTAATCAGTTATTATTATTTTCAGATTAGAAATGTGAATACTGGATTGTTTTTCATTTTTGTAATCTTTCTTTTTCAATAGATAATTGTTAAGCAATAATTCTTTCACTGTGGTTCTTGCAATTCATAATTTATATTTAGTTTCTCTACAAATTAATTGAAGATAGATTAATATTCATGGTTTGTAATTTCTTTAAGGTTTTCTTTTGATTGAAATTAGATAATTATAAAACTAGTTATTGCAATGATTTAGCACCATTGATTCCTAGATAGCTTATGATTTCACTATGCACACATAGTGCCAACACTCTTGAAAAAAAAATATGAATCCTTCGTTGATGATTAATGTAGGAATTAGGATTGATTTTTATAATTCACATTTTTGCACCAACAAAGACCATGGCAAGGGCCACAAACTCAAGTTTTTAACACTCAGATGTATACTTAGCCCCAACAAAATAAATGGAATTCATCAATGCCACGGTAGCAAACCTGGTCTCAACCTCAACCTTGGGCACAAGGAATGAAAAATCCTTCTGGGAGATATTCTTAATATCACCAGTATCCATAATCTTATCCAAGCTATCCTCCACAACATTTTCCTCAAACCAGACAACAACATCAATTTCCAAATCATAATCCACAACTTTCATTTCCATTTCCACAAAGGCCAAACCAACTACCTGCTCAGCCACTTCCAAACCCAAATAATAAAAATGAACAACATATTTATAACATGGAGGGAGAAAATTTTCAAACTTATATGATAACCCCACTAGATATTAATAATGTTCAACTTAGATCTAGTAGGATATTAGAAAATAAAAATCCCTCTATTGTTATTTAGGAAAAATATGATCACCTTGATGAGGAAATTTCTCTTCATCAAAATAAAAATAATACTTATGGAGAAGGGACATATCTTCATCAGAATAAAAATTTTCAAAATCAAACACAAGAAAATACAATAAACTCAACTCCTATCATAGAGCAACCTTGAATATCTATATCTAAACCTCCTTTCCTTGAAATATTACAAATTGACATAGGGGTAGAAAAACAAATTATGTTGCCTAACTATGATATATTATATTAATTGAAGAATGTTTGTATCAAAATTCATGTGTTACAATCCATTAAGGAAATTCCAATCCTTGCAAGAACAATAAGAGAGTTTGGCATAAAGAAATCTGGAATAAAAACAAAGGAAGTAAAAATAATACAGTTAGTGGGAAAAATTGCAGATAACATGATAGGAAAAACAACCATACAAAATTATTTGGATCCAGGAAGTCCCATTGTAAAAACACACATCAATGGTATTGAGATCCCAAATACATTGATCGACTTAGGAGGAGCGATACACATCATGAGTAAGCAAACCATGGAACAACTAAAACTTCCAAATCTTCAATATACACCAACATTACTACAATTAACAGACATATCAATAATAAAACATAATGGTGTATTAGAAGACATTTATGTATCCTTAGATTCTTGGGAATATCCAATTGACTTTATGATCTTAACTCCCAAGAATAAATTAGGAGGGAATCCATTGATATTAGGAAGACCTTGGTTAGCTACAGATGTTGCTTTCATTAGTTGTAGATTTGGTGATATGTTTATCTCTAATAGAAGTTCAAAAAATAAATTCACTTTATATTCTCCAACAAAGGCAATGATAGAAGTAGAAGATGAAGAATGGATGGATGACAACAATGGCATACAACCTATTTTCACTATATCACACATTAGTAAAGAAATTCAAATTTTAAATTCAATAGAAAATCATGAATCATCTTCCCAATGTGAGAACAGTCAAAATTTTCAAGAACAATGTAAAAATCATCGAGAAAAATGTCTTTATATTCTATAGAATAATTTGGCAATTCTTCAATTGAAATATTTACAGGTAAAATTTTAAACATAAAAAAAAAACCTATAATAATTTCAAAAAGAAGAGTTAATCAAAACATTCCAAAAACATTCTTCTGCATATGCATGGGATTACACTGACATGGAAGGAATCAATCCTGAAACTTGCATACATCATATCTATACTGAGGAAAATTCTAGACCTATTAGACAGCCTCAAAGAAGAATGAATCCAAATCTTAGGAAAGTTGTAAAGGAAGAACTACAAAAACTACTAAATGTAAACTTTGTTTATCCAATATCAGACAGTTAGTGGGTTTCACCTTTAGTAACTCTCCCTAAAAAGAATGGAAAATGGAGGGTGTGTATTGATTATAGGGAGTTGAATAAAGCTTATTTAAAAGATCATTTTCCATTACCTTTCATAGATCAATTTTTAGATACATTACCAAGGAAGAAATATTTTTCATTCTTGGACAGTTTTGGTTGGTATAATCAAATTCAAATAGCACCCAAAGACCAAGATAAAATCACATTTACCTATCCATGGGGAGCTTATGCTTACCGAGTACTTCCTTTTGGATTATGCGATGCACCTGGAACATTCCAAAGAGAAGTATTAGGTATTTTATTTTATTTAATACATGATTGTGTGGAAGTGTATATGGATGACTTTACAGTCTATGGAAATTATTTTGAAGAAGCCCTTGAAAATTTTGAAAAATTTCTCATAAGATATAAGGAATCAAATCTATCATTAAGACATGAAAAATATTTTATGATGTTTACTAAAGGAATTGTTTTATGAAACCATAATTCATGGAATGGAATTAGGGTGGACTCATATAAAGTTGAAGTTATTTCCAAATTAGCAATCCTGAATTGTAAAAATGATGTTAGGATTTTTCTTGGTTTTATGAGATACTATAGAATAGATATAGAAAACATCAAAAAAATTTCATCTCCACTCTTCAAATTTCTCACAAAGGATTGTGAATTTAGTTGAAACCTTGAGTGCCAAAATGAATTTAAAACTTTGAAAGCAAAGATATCTAAAGCATCCATTTAAGAGGACCAAACTAGAAATTCCATTTTCATATCTCAATTCATGCTTCAGATACAACTTTGGGAGCTATATTAGGACTAAAATACTTGAACCCGTATTCCATCTACTATACAAGTAATAATTTGACTCCTACTGAGTTAAATTTTATTGTTACTGAAAAAGAGTTTCTAGTTGTTGTCCATGCTATTAACAAGTATATACATCAAATCATTAGCTGTGAAACATTCATTCACACAGATCATTCTATGATTATATATCTAATGAATAAATCTATCACTAATGAAAGAATCACAAGATGGTTGCTATTATTGCAAGAATTTAATATCACCATTTTAGATCGGCCTGGAAAACAAAAAGCAGTTGCTGACTTTTTGTCTTGAATTCAAAATGATAATAATGATACACCAGTAGAGAATAGTTTTCTTGATGAATATATTTTTTCAATATCTACTAAATCTCCATGGTTTGCAGACATTGCCAATTACTTAACCACAGGAAAACTACCATCATATTTGTTTCCTAGAGAAAAGAGAAGGATAATTCAAATGAGTGCATCATATTCATGGGTAAATGATGAATTGTACAAGACAGGTCCATATCTCATCATTAGAATATGTGTAGGAGAGGATGAAATACTTGAAATACTGAAAGTGTGCCATGATGAGCCATGTGTAGGACACTTTTCTGATAAAAGGACTGCCTACAAAATCCTTCATTTAGGATATTATTGGCCTTCCCTTTTTAAATATGTCAAGAAATACATTAAAAGATGTGACGTTAGTCAGAAAATGGGGAAACATGTTTCTTCAAATGAAATGCCCTTACAACCACAAACACTTATCGAACCCTTTGAAAAATGGGCTCTAGATTTTGTTGGACCAAACAATCCACCATCAAGACAAAAGAGGTATATGCTTGTATGCAGTAATTATGTCACTAAATGGGTAGAAGCTAAAGCACTTTCTTTTGCTAATGAAAATATTGTAGGTCATTTCTTTTTTAGGATATTTTTACTTGTTTTTGTGTCCCAAGGGAAACTGTGATAGATCAGGGAACTCAGTTTACATCCAAAATGGTGAAAAATATCATGGAAGAGTAAAAAATCAAGAACATGAAGTCTACTCCATACCATCCCCATGAAAATGGACAAGTGGAGTCTATTAATAAAGTGATTAAAGAAATCCTCACAAAGACTGTACATTTTCATAGAAAGGATTGGGCAGAATGGCTTCCTAAAGCTTTATGGGCCTATCGAGCTACATGGAGAAATACAACAGGGCATACTCCCTCTAAACTTGTTTATGGGAATAAAGTCTTGTTTCCAATAGAGTTCCAAATAATAACCTTCAAAACAACTGTCAAATTGGGACTTGACTTGTCAAAAGCACAAAATGGAACAACTCAATGAGCTTGATTAAATAAGACAAGATGCAGTTCAAAAGACTAGCCTAGTTCAACAACGAAGATCCAAATTGCATGATAAATACATTAACGAAAGAAAATTCCAAGTAGGAGATTGGACACTTCTATTTGAATCAAAGTTCAAAGACTTCCAAGGGAAATTTATAACTCATTGGCTTGGGCCTTAGGAGATTGAGAGAGTCTTTGATAATGGAACATTCATGATTAGAACTATTGAAGAAGAAAAGGTTTCTCCTTGTAAATGGACATCAACTAAAGGTTTATCATAAGCCACTGACAAAAGAGGTGTTTGTCAAGATTTTTCAAGATAATGGTGATTCGAAGTTGGTGGAGAAGAATATTTCTTCTTCCCCAACTTATTATTCTTTTTATTTTTCATATCTAAAAAAAAAAGAAAAATAAATATTATATATGTTATTCAAAAATATAAAATTGTATAAGTATGAAAACAAATCATTGATTGGCATTATTATACAGAAAATATAAGGTGAAAATAAAAATTGTTTTTGACATTTGACATTTTCTTCATTCCAATTCTAAAAATCCCAAATTATTTTCATTTCCCTTTCTTTTTCAAAAAAAAATAAAAAAAAATTAGCTACAGAATTGTTGAATTTCTGCAGCTCTCATAAAATTCTGCAACTCTTATACACCTCTATAGCCCAGATGAACATGACTTTTTGAAAAAATAAGTTGAAGACTAAATTGATGATCATACTAAAGAATGAACTAAAGAATGCCTGAGGAACCAAGACAAAGAAGAAACAATTAAGGTTAGTTATATTCAAAGTATGAAAATACAAAATTTTGTTTAAATAATAAGGTTCAAAACATTGATATATATGAATTAGATGATCATATACCTCCAGCTCAAGTGTCATCATTAAAAAGATTGATTATGCCAAATCGAGATCTAATCTTGTGATTCACCATTAAAACATCATCATAATCCCCTCAACGATCAAATATGATTTCATGCATTAATGATTTAAATGGTCATGTCCCATTCTGAAACCTCACTCATGCTCCTAAAATCTCGCTCATTCACTTGTTTTCCTGCACGTCTCTACCATTCCATGACATAAATCATCAAAATTTTCAAGCTCATACCGAAACCCTCAATTTACCCAGTCAAAAGTGTTAGTCTTGGAGGTAAAACTCTTGGCAAGATATGGGTCTAATTGTCTGGACAGAGCTCGTGGGAAAGAAATTCATGGATGGATCCCACAATTAAAGGAAATACTACAGAAAGCACAGTGGTTTAACTTCATGGAGAGATTCAGTGGGTTTCACAAGGAAGTCAAAAAATATTTTGTTAAGGCCTTTGACGTAGTAGAGGTTGAAATCAGTGACATCAAGTTTGCAGTCATGGAATCCTTCATGTTAGAAGCTACTTGATTTCCAAATACAAGAGAAATATGGTTCAAGAACAAAGGAATCAGTGGATAATAATGGAAAAACTTCTTGAAAAACACAGGTATGGACACTAGTATTTTCAAAAAGGAAATTCCTAACACAACTCTTAAAGATAAATGGAGAAACATGTTATTGATAATTCAGATATTTGCTACATGTGAAGGAAGGTTTGGTTGTATTTTCTTCTATCATGCTAGGTTACTAATTAATTTTCTAGAAGATAAAGAGATAAAACTTCCATACGTTTTATTGAATAACTTAAGGAATATGGTAGAGATGGTTCAAAAGGGGATTCAATTCATAGATAATACAATGTATCATCATGGATTGATAAAAATTCTTATTAAATTTCATTTAAAAATCCTAGGAGATACTTGGGAATATTTCTTAATCTGAAATAATTTGCACGAAAGAGAACAAGAGCAACCTAGTGATAACAAAGGAAAAAGACATAGAAAGAGAAATGGTGAGAACCTTGTTGTGGATGAATAGCCATCTCAAGCAAAGTTAGAAGATGGCATTCCTATTGCATAGTTGTTTGGAAAATTTAAGAAAAAAATTGATAAAAAGAAAGAAGGCATCATGAAGGGAAAAGGAAAATCCATAAACACAGAGAAATCAAAACTCAAAATCCTCCACATCTAGTAGGAAGAAGTTCCAAACTTATCAAAGCAACCAAAAATCCACCTCCAGAAGTAACAAAACTTGTTGATTTGGAAGAAAATATTGAGTTTCCATCACATATATTTTCTTCTCCCACAAAGGATCCAAGTATAAGAACTCGAGAAATTGATCCAATTCAGCAAGAAATATATGATTACATTGATCCTTTAGAAATAAGAATTGCAGGAAAGACATCAAATCCTTAGGAATGACCTTATAGTCCACAAGAACCTCTGGTAAATACTTTAAAACAAGAAAATTTTGAACTAGAGACACTAAATAGGGATATTAAGCAGGAAAGTGAAGCTCTAAAGATGCATAATTAAATTGAGAAAACCATCACTGATAATAGTCTTCTAAATTTTTGGTTATGGTTCAAAAAAAAAAATTGAAAAAGAAGAATAGTTATTTGAACAAAAAAGTCATAAATTTGAAGTATAAACTTCTAATGAGGAAACCAAGGGTAACAGAGACTTCAAAGAAAGGAAAGAAGATAAAGTTAGATGTCCTGGCAGAAGTATCAGAGTATATGCAGTGATAAGGTGAAGACTCGCACATTTGGAGTTGCATGAGGAAATGAAATGGTCTCTTAGTGGGGGTATATTGAGCCTTGAGATTGTCTCTATTTTTACATCCATTTCATTACTTTTCCTTCCTTTTTGACAAAATCCATAAGCTCAATAAGTGTTGGTTTGCACATTTTCAGTTTGGAAAGGTATTTAAATGATATCTGTTTTACATTTTAAAATTTTCTTATTATTTGAGTAAAATTTGTATTTAGCTACAGAATTCATGCAATTTTGTAGCTAATCTCCGTTTCGGCAGCTACTGACATTGTTTAACAAGTTTTGAGGAAGGAATAGAGGAGAAAAGTACATGGGAATTTTTGAAATGATCCACTCATGGATTTCATCCTAATTCCCTGTCCAATATCGAGAAGGATAGCGCATAAAATCATGGTCAAAGGATCATTCAAAGCAGAGGGTCGAGACAAGCAAGCGAGAAGTTGAAAGCTTCATGATTTTCTCTCCATGTAGAAAATCTTGAAAGCTATGGAGATCTCATTTCTATTTAGAGTTATATTCCTATTTTAATTAGTCTTTTAGGTGAGATCACCTCAAACAGTCAATTTGACTCTGTTATAAATGTTGGGTTGTATATACCGGGAACAAGCTAGATTTTTTATTGTAATATTTTTATACATTGAAACTCTATTTTTATCAATTCATGGAGAAGGCCTGTTCATAATCACCAATGCATAATTAGTTTCAAGTAAATTTAGAACCATTATTTTGTGGAGGGCCCCTGGACAGAAGAGGTTTAGTAGTTTAATATTCTATTATTTCATAGTTTAATTCTTCAATCTTTCCACATAGATAATTGTTGTGTTTTCTGCATAGTTAAATGTTTTGTTTCTTTGTTTTCCTTAAACATATTGATAGCATAACTCTATTAGAATTTTCACCTCGTATAATAAAACCTTTATTGCATTATCTTTCACAGTAAATACATGTTTCGTTTTTCATTTCATAGATCATATATGCATCCTAGTTTTGCACAGTAAATACATTCTCTATTTTCTTTCCTCATTTCAAATAGTTTCTGAATTTCCTTAGCATAGTTACTAAGATTTAATATTGTTGGTTTGATATTTATATTTTTAGAACTTATTTAATATTAAAATAGATGATTTTCTTCATCATTGAACATAATTAGAGTTAATTCAAATAGATACTCTATTTTCATAGAATTAATTCAGATAGATATTTCATTTGGAAGATTAAAGATAGTTTTGATATATTTAGCTAGACTTAGATATAGTTGGATTAATGTTTTGTTTAGAATGAGAGAGGATTTAATTAGATGTTTTCCCTTTAATTAAATAGAATTAGAAGTAATTTAGATAGATGTTTTAGAGATAACCTTATCATATTTGTCGACATAGATTAATCTAACATAGCTTAAGATTTATCACTTAGATTGATTTCTTTTTATGCAATTTAAATTTATCATAGATCAATTTTCATTCTTAGATAAACATTTCCTCTTCTTCCTTCTTGTAAGTTTTATATTTGAGTCATTAGAATTTCTTCTTTAAGAGTAATATATAGATTAAATTCCTTTCCTAGATTAATATTAAACATTTACTTTTCTTCCTTCTTAGTTTTATTTTTCAAGTATTAAAGTTATTCTTTAGGTGTATTTACTTTCTTGCCTTCTCATAAAAACTAAAAAACATAAAAAATATTAAAATCTCTTCTTTTTTCTAGTTTCCTTGCAGATAATCATTCATCTTTAGATAAGCTAAAAATATAATTCTCATTAAATTTTTCATAGTTAAATTTAGACTTCATCATTTCTTAAGTTTCTCAATTTCATTTAAACACTCAAGATAAATAAAAAATCCAAACAAACATATAAAATCAACACAATGAATTTAGAAATAAAAGGCTTCTAGCATATATAGTGCACTTGCAGTTCATAGGATTACTAACTCTGGGGGATAATTTATGATAGAATTTTAAGACATTAAATTGACTAAACACCTTGCTCGAGGTAAGACAATGTGCACATTTCATTTTCAAACTTATTTATTATATGTCATTTTCTTGTAGCCTTTAAGTTGGTTAATGCTCATTAATATTTAGAATTAGCCGAGTAGGCTTTATCATGTTTTGAGCATAATTGGTGTAATATTTATTTCAATACTTTTCTAGGCCTTGTTTGTTCCTTGAGTGTGTTTTACAAGTGGTGGCACAGTTGCTACAAAATACGCAAACTACTGAAAAATTGCAGAACTATTGCAAAATTAGATTTCCATAGGAAGACTTTATTAACGGTTGATTTTTCTTATAAATTTTTATCTCTAGTAATTAAGTGAACCTATATATATCACAAAATAATAGAATAATGTGTCCTAATTCTGATCACCATTATTTATATATTTTTTTCATAAAGATATCACTTGATAAGAGCCTTAGTACCCATGCATATTATTAATACTCCACTATGCTTCCCAAGGTTGTGAATGAAGCTGAAGGAAGGTAACCACGGACCAGGATTTAGGTCAGGTATCTAGCCCTACCAATACCAAAGAGGATTCTCTCATTGTCACTTTATATTCAATGGATTGACTGAATATCTATTGATATTAGGCTAGGTATGTAAGATCAGTAAATATGATTTTTTTGGATGTTTTAAGTGCTGAATAGAAAAGTGAGTGAGAAGGCTAGGTCTAAGTTTTTTAGGTTTGAATTTGAAGGTAAATTTGCAGAGAATGTGTGAAGCTAGATAGGTAGTTTGAAAGCATGTTTAACTGGTCATTGAATATAGGAAGAAGGGATAGAGAGTCTAAATGAGCATTGAGGTGAATTCCTTCAATTATATGTAAATAGACATAACATGTAAACCTAGTCTAAAATAGAGCATGAACAAACATGATTTCTACTTATAAAATTACAAGATAAACACATGGAAACATGTATCTGAAAGTATAATATATATAATCTAGCATCAATATATAAACATATATATTAAGAAAAAATTCTCCAATGCATACCACAATATTCTCAACACAAGTTCTGTAAATATGTCTCTGATTTCATTCCAAAAATGTTGGTTACAATAGCTCCACTACAAAATAATACTATACGACCCAACAAAGGACTAAAGAGATTCTAATTATAGAAAATATGGACTATGACACCTCATCAATTAGAAATCCCATCCAAAATGGATCATAGATACACAATATGAGTCATTTCCTAGATTCTATGGAGGTTAGAAACCATTCCCTAAAATTCAACTATGAACTAGGAGTGTTTGTCCCTTACATTAAATTACATATTCCCTCATGATAGGAAGAAAAAACCAATTCAATAACTCTAATTCCAACTCATAGGAAAAAAAAACCTCGAATTTGTGAAATTTTCTAAGCTTGACAAGTGTCCTAAGGAATCCAATGTTGATTTGTAACATTTCTAACACACGGGTAGCAGGATTTTACAGAAGCATAATGGAAGTTTGGAGGCACTTTTGAGGAACTTTTAGGAGTCAAAATCCACTTCTGATAGAATAGTAAACTATCCCTATGTGTTTTTTTTCCATAACATCTTGAATTTTTCAAAATGACCCATGGGAAGGCTCCAAAAACTCATTCTCACAAGGTTACTCCAAAATCATAATAGAGGCTCCAAAAAGGTGGAAGAAACATGAAAAATGAGTGGTTTTTAGGATTTTTATTCAAAATTAAATATTTTCATGCCAAGGGGGTTCTTGATATATAATTTAATCATCCAAATGCATCCAACCATGTAAATAAATCATCATTTGGATGCCCCCAAAATAAGCGTAACAAAATGTTTTTACCCTTCTGTGAGGAGGAATTTCCAGAATTGTGAAGAAATAAAAAATAAAATATCAAGATTCTTCAAAACTTCTCAAAATTGGTTTTGTAGCATTTGTGAATGATGGGCCAAATCGCCAAGGAATATTCATCCAACAAGTCCAAGCTATCCTTCTCTTTAAGCTTCATTTGAGCTCCTCACAAAACCTATCAAAACATCTTTTGGCCAAGGGTGAAGCATTGATTTCATGCATTGTGAATGGTTCTAACCTTAGGTGGTGCCCTCCCTTGAAGCTCTTCTTATCACTCTCCATATTATTTATCACTGAAAGGATGAAAACCCTAGTATGTTGATGGGATGGGTATATCTAGTGAAATCTAGAAAAAACAAAGTGTAGGGATGGTCTAGGTTTAGCGGGTGAGATGGAGGGTTATGGAGCTAGGTAAAATTACACAAAAAATTTAGTAGATAGGGTGGCATGTTAGCTCAATATTGTGGGTGGAATGAAGGGAAATGGATGTGAGGAGGGTGATGAAATCAAGCAAACATAGGAAATTTCCAATTTTTAACTGTGAAAATTTGCTAAAATTTAGGGTTTGATGAAAATGACATGTTTGGGATGATATGGATGATGGGAGATGAGAGTGTGAGGTATATGAGAGGTGTAGGATAGTGTTTAGGTACTAGGGTTAGGGTTTATTTAGCTGGATTAGGCTAGGGTTTATCAAATGAAGTCTTTCTATGTCATGGAGAAGTGATAATATGGAGAAATATAGAGTAAGCATGAAAATGAATTGAAAACTCAATAACTTGACCAAGGAATGGTATGAGAGTAATGAATTACTGTTTGTAAGAGGTCCAAAGAGTGATGGTCACAAGCCTTGAGATTGTTTGAAGAGATTTGAAGGAAAAAACCTAATTTTAGACCCTTTCTAGAGACGAAAAACCAAATTATAGAAGCGCAACAACACTTACCAGAAGCATAACACCTGATTCCAGAAACGTAATAAAGGAATTGCCAAAAATCCATAATTTTCCAAGGAAATTTCTACAACAATAGGGATTAAGATGGATCACTATCGCTCAGAACATAATTTTTTTGCAAAACATGAGAGAGGTTTTTTTTCTTTGGAATGTTATGAACAAAAACCTCCTCCATGTTTCCAAAATACTTTCCCATTTGTTCATAATACAAGTTTCAAGTTGATCTCTCAAATTTTGCAGAAGCGTAGCGCACTTTGAGCAGAAGTATAGTGACTACTTTGAGAGGAAGTTTGGAGGCCTTCCTAGAGATGTTTTGGGCTGCCAATGGTATGGTTGGAAATATTAGGACATCGGCTAAAAAATGGAGTCATCAAGTATTGAAAAATCCTGCTCCAAACTCCTAAACAATTGATTTGAAGACAACATGTCCAAAAGTGCAGAAAATGACCTAGAGCAACTGTATTTTGATCATTTATAAAAAAAATAACATATTTTCATAATATGAAGGAGGTTTTTGTTCTTTGGCCTATTATTGCCAAGAAACTCTTTCACTTTTGGCAAATTCATCTCCTTTTATTCATAAACTAATTTTGATGCCAAATTATCCCTCTGTGCAATGAAAACCCTGGCTTCATCACGAAACTCTAAAAATGAAGCCATGGGTTTGATTTTGCTCAAACTTGGAATAGTGACCTCCATTATGAACCTTAGTATCACCCTCCATGATGTTTTTAGCTAGGAAATCCCTAGCTTGATGTAGTGGATAGGGAAGGTGGAAAATTAGGAAAACAAGGGATAGTGGTAAAGTGTTTTTAGGGATAGAAATGAAGTGGAATCAAGTTAGGGAAAAATCCCTAAAAATTTGGGGAGGTAGGGTGATGAGTTTGCTACATGATGCAAGTGAAAATTTTTGTAATGTACATGTGAAAGGTGCCCAAAATGTTAAAACACATTCTTTCACTAGTTTTTTTGCCAAAATGTAGTGAAAATTAGGGTTTTAATGAAATTGATGGAAAAGAGGGTTGTGAGTGATAGGATACATTAGGGTATGGTGTATGAAGGTTATATGAAGGTTTTCTATGGTTATATTAGGATTTTATCAACTGAAAAAAAAAACAAAATATGAAAAACACCAAAAACGTAGTGGGAGGTAACCTAATAAAGGAAACCACTCATTTGCTAATGAACTTTGACTTGATAGAGGTATGGAGGGTGTCCACTTTCTGTTTAGGTAGTGTATGAACCTTTTTACAGTGGTTTTGAACCTTGGACAACTTATTTGGAGCTCAAACACCAAAAGCGCAACACCTACGCAACACACTCAGAAGCATAACATAGGTAGTGTTTGCACAACTTTGCTTATTTTTATTCAACCCATGTAAGTTGTGGAGTATTGTGGTGAGAAGAGAGGGGATCTTTACTTAGTTCCCTATCTTTTCTAACTCCCTATGAAAATGACTTGTATGGTGAAAATTAGATTTTGTTCACTTTCTTTTATGACATAATTGACTCTTATGGTGGCGAAACAAATGAGACCTAAACTCTGACCTAAATAAAGGTGTGGTCAATGACCTTAAACCCTATATGATTGATGGATGGAATGACCTATGAAATGATGATGACCATGGATGGAGTGAAGGGAGCATCATTTCATACCTAGACATATTCAATGAACAAAATTTTATTTGAAAACTAACTTGAAACATGAAATTCGTACCTAGAACCACTACCAAGTAAACCTTAAAGAGTACATTTGATCACTAAACATTTGGACACTAACACATGGAACATGGAGTCCTCATAATTTTACAAACCATGGTTTACAATTAAAATTATTATGTGATTTATTTTGTAATAAGAACACATATATTCACACCATCAAACTGCAAACTGTACCTACAAAGATTATATCAGATTGAGACGCTAAGTTCACTTCTAATTTTTGGAAGTTATGGTTTTCTATTTTTGAAACCTACTTGGTTTTTATTACTACTTATCATCCTCATATATGTGACCAAATATAAAGAGTGAACATAATTTTGTTGGAAGTTTTTAGAAAGTATGTCATACATTAGCCAAAGAAGTGGGAATATTTTTTATTATTGGTGGAGTTTTCATACAATAATGGACATCTAAAGTCACTAGGGACGAGCTATTTTGAAAAACTATATGGATGGAAATGAAAAACACCCATCATTTGGGATGAACTAGTGAACATATTAGTTCTTGGACATTATATGACAAAGTAAATCCAACAGGAAGTTGTCAAGATCAAGCATAAACTTGAGGCAACCTAAGATAGGAAAAAGAGTTATATATACAAATATAGGATGCACATGAAATTCCAAGTGGGAGAGAATGTGTATCTCTATATCATACTAAGGAAGATCTCATTGAAACTGGGGTCTTATGCCAAGTTGTAGGTCATTTCAAATCTTGTAAAGAGTGGGGCTAGTGGCCTATAGATTGGCCTTGCCACCCACAGTGAATGCACATAATTTTTTTCACATTAATTTTCTTAATAAGTATGTACATGATTCTAATCATATCGTTGATTGGTCTTTGATATAGGTGGAACCTGAGAGAGAGTTCCAATCAGAGCTAATGTGCATTCTGGATCATAGCTAGACCACACTCCATAATCAAGTAATATAGCATGTCAAGGTACAGTGGAATCAATTTGTACTTCATGAAGCCACTTGGAAAATGGAAGATAAAATAAGGGTGTTATACACATTTTTTTTATGAATAAGAAAATGTAAGAGTTGTATATAAAGCTCAGTTTTTTTTTTTAATTTATAGTTACATAGAACACTGAGGAAAATGTTCCCTTTAAGGGGGTCAGGTTTGTAGCACCCCTTGTATGCACCCTTATTTTTCTAATGATTATACTTATATATATATATATATATATATATATATATATATATATATATATATATATATATATATATATATATATATATATATATATATATATATATATATATATATATATATATATATATATATATATATATATATATATATATATATATATATATTTTATAATTAGCTAGAAATAAAAATTAGGGTGGAAAATCCATGATTTTTGGGAGAGTAGTCAATGGTGGTTGTTGGCATAACTAAACACACCACTACCTACAACTTGCAAGGAAACATGGGCCAAGAAAACACCCATGTTTCTCATGTTTCCATTGACATTGGGGAATGGAAGTGAATATTTTTTTGGGAGCTAAGGGGCCAGAATGAAAAAGTGGAATGGCCAAAAAAACAATGGATTTAGATAGTTGGAGAACATAAGATAGACACGATGTGAGAACGCTTGAGAGAGAATGAGTTTTGAAGTGCAAGAGCATGAAAGATGAGTGTTGGATAAATATTGTTGAGGATGATGGAATGTGATTCCCTCTATTGATGTATTGAAGCTCTGTAATTTTTGTTTGAAATATTGGAAGAATAAATGGAAGTATTATAGGACATTGTTGGGCGATTGATGCTTTTTATATGGTTGATAAACCATTGGGCATGGTAAAAATTCACACAGGTGCTTGCTGAAAGGTTTGATAAACCATTTTGTTCTTTCTAAGAGGTTCTATAAACCACTTAGTGCTTTCCAAGTAAGTTGATAAACCACCTAGATTGTAAGCTACACGTTCTTGTAGTGATTTATTTGAGGATACAACTAATAAACCGCCTAAAAGGTGATCCCATACTCCTGGAGTTGAGCTTTATTCCAGTTGATTCTGATTGAAATCCATCAAATCATGGATATGGATTGGAGGTGGATAACTACAATAAATATTTTGGTACATCTAGCCTATGATTGGGTGGAGAGTTGAAGTCCCACCTTCAATTTCTAGCCATCTATAGTCATTCAGGAAAGTTTTATGGCTTGTGTATAATGAACTTAGATTAATGACCTAGACTAGTATGTCAATGAATAATGAATGGATCTACATATTTTTTTTATTTTTATTTTTGGTAGTTTATACTAAATCTTAAACCCACAGGTTTCAAACCGATGACTTTGCAATCAGAGTTCCTTAACATTGCACCCCATCACCGACTGCTCTACACCACATGGGCTCATGAATGGTTATTGGAAATTTCTACATTTACTTAATAGGAAATACGCCTTGAGTTCTTTTGGCTAAGTTGGAAATAATAGCTTTATGTGGATATCATGAATGCTCTTGATTAATATACATATATGAAAATCTTATTGGTTTCATGAGGAAATGCAGATAACTATTGATAATAATTTTTTGATGGTTGACATGTTTAAATGGTAAGTTTCATTAATATTCCTTAATATGCACTATGCTAATGCTCAGGATGGATATTCCCTATGTATAGGAATCTTGTAGATATATAAATCTTAGATAAATAGATGCAAGTAGTTGTATCCTTAAATCAATAGACATTCTATTTAGAGTTGATGTCCCTTCTTGAGAATTATCTCTGTGTGTGAGTATGGTGTTGCTTCATTGAAATTGCGGAGCACGACTAACTATGGTTTAGCCTAGTTGGATTCCATATGCTAGGCATGTTATTGGGTTTATTTGATGTATTTATAGCTTGATATAGTTGAAAATTTGGAATTTGGAATTCAAATTGGTTGCAATAGCATTGTTGAGTATCACTAATAATGAAGAATGGCATTACAAAAGCCACCAAAACCTTAAGGATCTATCGAAGCATTGGAATTTCGTTGCAACAACATGGGGGAAAACTAGCTAGTACAGACCTTAAAGCAAGTCCTTTTCCATTTGGTGTGGTGGATCCGACTAGGGATAAAGGGACCAATTTCCCAATAAGGATACGGTTGCGTGTGTTTTGTTTATATAGCATGCAAATGGGAAATGATTTAATCTATCATATGCATTTATATAAACTATCTATTCTACTATATACCGGGGTGTTTATTCCTTTATGCGATCTAAGAAGATATATTCCAACTATTAGTCATGAGTATTATTTAAAATTTGAAAGAGATGAAAATTATGTAAAGATAATTCTTTTAACAAAATAATTTAATTAAAATAATTGTGAAATGTATATCATATTTATATGTTTAATTATATATAAGATAAGAAATCATAAAAAAATATTAGTACAGAAGTGAATTTAGCATTCACTTATGATAACAATTAAAATATATAATGTAGATAACAAGATAATTGTCAATCTAAAAAGAAAAACTTAATATAATGTGTAGAAGTGCCATATATACGAGGTTCTACTTATTCAAACTGACAATATTTTTCTACTCCTCTTCAACTTCAAGAAATTTAAAGAGTGCAATAGTGAAACTTTAGTTAGACAGCTTCAAATGTCAAAAGATAATAGATTTTGTTCCATTAATTCATCAAGGCATTCACAAACTTACAATAGTGCAATCTTTGCAAATGTTTTTGACAAATTTCTGGACCCTTCTCTAAATGCATGAGAAGGGTTTAAATGTTAAGATTCAATATGTTTAAAATATATTATTACATAAAAAATGGAGGAGGTTCAAACAACCATCCTCGTAAGGAGTAAAATTAAACTACAATCTATGAAAAAAAATAACAACATGATTATGTGGGCTGATTTTCTTTGTGCATTTGATCTCGAAGCTGAAAAATATCCAAAATTCTCTTTAGCTGAGCTGATTGTGTTATTCCTGATCTGATCTGGCCTTTAAAAACTACTTTTGAAAGTGTTGGCTTCAATTTCTTTGTAGAATCAGTTAATGATTGTAGAGTTAAGCACTGATGAGAAGGTTTGATTAGAAAATTCTAGTAATTTTTGTGATCAAAATTATTTATCTTCTTAATTATTTCCTCCTACATCTCTGTACTTTCATTCCACTATGCTTCTACTAGTTTGAGCTATGGGAGCACTTCAGCTATGGATTATTTAATAAGTTTAGGTTTTAAAAGTTGTTCATTAACAGATTCAATAATTTCATTTTTTAACCTTGATGCCTTCTTCGTTGCCTTTTCTGCTTGTCTTGTTTGTATTTCCCAATCTTTAAATAAAATCTCTTTGTGAAATTTATCTATCTTAGGGAGGTCAGATTTTTTTCCTGCGTCAGACCCTTGCCACTGAATGAACTCATTAATATTATTTTCAATTCTTTTGCATTCAATACTCCTATTAGCCACTTGTTGGATCAGAATTTTTCTTGTATCACAGTAAGAGATGATGATTGAGACTTGTTGACAGAAGGTTTCTTGTTGTTGCTTTCACTTTGCATTAATTTCCAATGCTTCTTTTATGAAAAACTCTACTTGAGGCTACCTTTTCAATTTTTACATTGCTACTTCAAGTTGTGTTTATTTCTCTGTAACCTGCACCTGGTGTTGTAAATTATTTCTTTCAAAATCATTTTGAAATTGAGACATCTTCATTTCAATCTGCTTGTTGGAATTAAACTTTTCTTATTCTAACAGTCTCTCTAACTCTTGTACTTTGTCTTCTTTTTTCTTCAGTAGAAGTTGTAACTCAGTGGCTTTGTCAATGGTAGCAGTAGCATATGATCCTCTGTATTGTGATAACTTGGTCAAATGTTTTGTAGTATCAGCCAAAGGGTCTTTCCATATAATGTCTACAGATTCATTCATAAGATTTGATATTGTTTCATACATTCTTCTTCTCTTTATTCTCTTAATTATGACCTTATGAATGTGACTGTAGAAGACATCAAGAGAGGGTATATCTTCAATCTGTAAAACAATCTGTTATTTAGGGTATGCCAAAATGATCTCTTGATCATGAAATTCAGGTACTTGATGTAGTCGAATTGCAGTTTCCACTAAATCTTGAGAATGCTCTGGAATTGGGAAGCTCATTGATTCATCAACATTAGGCTTTGGTGGTGGTGTTTCTATTTCCTTGGAAACTTTCCCCCATTTTTTCTTCAAATATTTTAACGGAGGCTTCTCTGTCTGGTCAGGTGTATTCTGGATATGCTAAACTTCTTGAGAAGATGATTTATCTCCATTAATTTCTCCTTCTGTTTGCATCTCAATCCATGTAATCACTTTATCATTATTTTCTTTGGGCTCTCATTCCCACTCTCATATTCATTTTCAGAGTGATCTGAATTCTGAGAATTATGTTGTGATTGCCCTGATTCGTGATTTTATTTCTCTTGAGATTCATCTTCAAACATATCCTTGGCTTCATTATCCAAACTAATTCTCAGAGTTGGTTTGTTGACATCTTCAATAAATAACAAATCCAGAGGGATTTTTTCTAGCCTTTTATTTCTATATGCTTGGAAATCCGAAAATTCTATTTTACTGAGCTGACTAGATGAATTTTTCAATACATATGTGAACTTCTCCATGCCTTGAAATAAATCTTCAAACATATCTTTCTCATTCAAGAAAGGTTTTAGTTTAAGCTGAGTAGTGAAATTCTTAACCACATTATTAGGATCAAATGGCCTCTTTGGCATTAGAGCCAAATTTAATGAAGTGACATTTGAAATATCCTTAAATGGATGACCAATGTCGAAAAGGGAAAAAGTGTCGCATTGTAAAGGGAAAGTAGGCCAAATGGCCTTCTTGGCATCTTTGAGTTGTTTGGAAATGCCACTTACTACAAGTTGGTAGGAAATTTCCCTAGCTAGGAGCTTATCAAGAAAATAATAGGGAAAAACATGGGGAGAAGAATAACTCCCAAAAAATCTGATATAAGTGAAATTCTCTTCAACAAACCATATAGCAACTGGAAAACTTTTTGTGCTAGCATCCTTAGAAATCCTAGGGGATTTTTCATTAAAGATAATCTGATGGATGGGTAACATAACTCCATTGCAAATTTTATAGAAATTTAATAGAAAATCGGATTGCCAAAGGGCTCTATGGTAAATATGGATTGGAGTGGGGTCTTGGGTTGTCCATTTCCATCCCATGATAGGAAAGCTTGAACAAAATCAAATTGCATCCATAGTGTAAGCACTCATGTAGAATGGGGGTATTGTTCTAGAGGAAACACTTCTTTTACTTTTGTATTCCATGATAGTTCTAGCTAAATTATCAGACAAGATGCTTGCCCAATTCATAATAGAGGAATTTATGACTGCGTCGATTAAAGGGATCTAGTCTATGGAAAACCTAGTGGTATCTTGTTTTCCAAACAACATACATAGAATTCCAACAACATAACAATAAGGGGAGGGTAATTGTGCTATGGGGTACATACTAAATTTGTCCCAATTCAGCTTGCCTTGGTCATATTTCCATCACTCTATTAATTTCATGAGGTCTGTAAGCTTCTTTGTAAAGCTTTTGACAAAAGCTTTATCATAACTATTCTGCGGCATGGGCAAGTGGTACATTGTCCGTAAATCTTCTGCAATGAAAAAACCAATATTCTCCATCTTTTAATTCTTGAATGATCTATCTTCTATGTTAAGATGGTCAATTACCCACTTTACCATATCTGTGTAGGGTAAAATATTTGGCCTCGTTTTTATTCTGTGAAGAAACGAACATGCAACATCGAAGTAAGACGGGTCTAAGGAAACTATCACATCTGTTGTAGCTATTTTGATTATTACCCTTGGTTTTTCTTCCTAAAAAATTTGGTACATTTCTTCCCAGGAAGAACTTCCACAATCCTTGTTGTAGGTTGTATCTGAGAACAATGGAGGCATGTATGAGTCTTTTGCAGTAGATGTTTGGGAAATTTCCTTGCCTTTCTTTTTCATTCCAGTTATTCTCACTCTGTTAGGTAGTTTCCTGAATTCAAATGAAAAGAATAAACTTAGATCTGAGATGAATGGAGAGAAGGATAGAGTTAAAACATTATAATCAAAATCCAACACTCAATTTATTCAAAACACGCTTGAAGTAGATATCAATCTTTCAAACCTTAATCCCATTAAATGTCATTAATAACCCATAAATATTTCTATCAAATATCTTACACACCTTTACGTAATATGTCTAATCTATAAAAATAATATGTTAGATATTATAATAGGTTTATTAGATATTAATTATTTCACGCACTTGAGTAATAAGTATTAATATCTCACATCACAACTTAAAATAATTATCAATAGTTATGTTTTTTAACCACTGATGAATCTCACAAAATGTGATCTGTGCAAATCACACATTGAGACTTTCATGTGGTAATAAAATTTTCGATTTGTTTTCTTGTTGAGAAACGTGAAATGCGTTAAAGAGTCATGTTATTTCTCTTTATCAGACCATTATATTCTCATAATTATTGCTTTATTGTTTTGTTAGGTTTGACTCATCGCAATCTTTACTAAATTTTTATAAGTTTTTTCTTTCTAAAAGGCACGATGCGATTTCTTTTTAAAAGGATTTTTAAAGTATTTGGAATATGGGGCTTTATATAACTCTAAAAATATTGAATTGCATATCAAAATTCGCAATACTTATATATGTTTTAACTTATTCAGCTTGTAAGTTATGCGATTTGTGATGAGCGCTTTTGAAATTAAAGTGAGAAGGGAAAAACCTTTATTCATAAAGTTTCTTTACACTTAGGCTAAGATGAAATCATGCTCATAAATATCTATTTATTTTTTAAAGGGTCCCCATTTATTAAAATAAATGGGGGGTTTTGTATAGTATAACAATTGGTGATTCACTTGGGAGAACCAGCTATCTTTGATTAGTTTTTTGAAATTTCTAAAACTTTTCAAAATAAAAATAGTTGCAAGAATGAATTTCAATAAAAAATATCTCACTAAGAAATAAAATCTCTCTTTATTATAATTCATAAGGATTCCTCTTTAAAATTGAAAGTATGAATATCTATATCAGACTTTACTAAGTTCAAAAATATGTAGCAGGTGGCTCATTCGGACTAGCTTTATAAATATATACTTTTTTATCACAGGTAGAGCCTCTGATCCAATAGGATATTTAAGCTTTTTACAGGATTACCTTTTACCCAACAATGATTCATTGTCCCAACCAGTACTCTTACAATATTCAAAAATAAGTTCAATTTTATACACTTTATCTCTTTTGGAACTTGTTTTCTTTTCTATAGGTAATTTCTTATGTAATTTTAATCACTTAAAAGGCATTGTCCTAGCTTGGTAACCAAATATTGACAATGCCATTCACTGGTTTTCATTAAATTGATCAGGTTGGGTCTTGATGAGACCCCTTGTCCTTTTGATATAATCTCAAGTCATTACCTTTTTTTGGTAGGTAGTATTGGTAATGCCAGTGCAACTATTTCCCTATGAACATGGTAAACAAGCTCTTGATGAGACTTATTATCTTCTAATATTTTTAGCATAATTTTTGAATTAATTTATGAAAATTGAAAAGTTACCAGATGGGGTGAATCATTGGTCCTTTTGAGTATTCTGGATGATAAATTTTATAGTTTAAGATTTCTTATCTGTAAAAGAGTCTTTACTATGTTAAATATTCTTTTATTAACTGATAACATAATAACCCTACTTTTTGAAAGATGGCAGTTCATCAAAGAATAAATAAATTCAATCAAATTGCATCTTTTAGTAAAATAAAATCTATTTGATATTTGAATATTTTGATTATTTCCTTAACAATTCTTATTTCTATAAGTGATAAATCAAAAAGTTTTTTTGAGCTGTTTACTTGAAAAGAAAAAAATCAATACTATTCAACTTTTATTTTCCTAAGGAAAAGAAAAATATGGTAATATACAGGGAATAGAAGGGGTTACCTCCTATGAAAGGTATTTCTTTAAAATCTACCCATTAACATGCAAAGAATCTCGTTTTCCTGATAGATCTTGCAATAAAAATGTTGATGGGCCTATTTATTCAATGATTTGAAATGGACCTAGCCACAACCTTTGGAATTTGGTGTGTTTACCTTTTTCTTCATGTGATTTATCCCATTTCAATACCAAATCACCAATTTGGAATGTTTTTGGAGTGACAAAAGTTGTATCAAATAAATCTTTAACTCACTGCTGATGATGTGCATGAGTTACTTTGGCCTTTTCTCTTTCTTCTTCAAGCTTAAGGATTTGAAATTGTCTTAGTTGCAAAGAAGAAGAAGGGGATTCGTCAATAAATTGAACTAAGGCAAGAGAAGGAAAAAATACATTAGTAGGAAGAACAACTTATTTCCCGTAAACAATATTAAATGGAGAAGTGCCAATGGAGGACTTTTGAGTTATTCGATCTGCCCAAAGAGAAAATGTCAATGAATTGTGCCAATTTCGTTGGTTTTGGTCAACATTTTGTTTGATGATTCTAATAAGGTTTTTCTTTGTGGATTCTGCTAAACCATTTCCTTGCGGATAATAATTAGCATAATATTTAAGTTTAAAACATATTTTGATAGAAAATTCTATCATAGCATCTCCTAATAAATAAGATGCATTATCAAACATTAAACTAGTGGGTAAACCAAATCTAGTTATTATAAACTGATCAATGAACTCAATAATATTCTCAAGGTTGGTTACATTTAGTGGAATTTCTTCCACCCATTTAGAAAAATAATATGTGGCTGTGAGAATGTATTTATGTTGTTTGATATTAACTGGCTGTAATGGGAACGCTAGTTTCCTTTGTCTTCCAGATGCGCTTTGACAAACTTTTCATTTCCTTTCATATTCATGAGAATCTTTGAAAAGTGTTGGCCAATAATAACATGCATGCATGATTTTATGTGATGCAATGTTGTATTTCCTCCAAAATGTCCTCCAGTTGGTCCATCATGGAGTTCCTACAAAATTTTCATTGCTTTAGTTTTCTCTAAGCATCTTAATAACACAAAATAAAAGTTTCTTCTAAACAATACATCATTGATCATTTCATATTGCTTGGCTTTAAATCTCAAATCACATTTTTTTTTTATAATTGATTTGTGTTGGGGCATATCTATTTTTCAAATAAAACTTGAGATTAGCGTATTGAGACTAAGCATCTTTGAGACTTACCTCTAACACTTGCACATCATTACTTGAATTTGCCTCTGATGATAAATGTGATGCTCATGTTAGCATTATACAAAAACCTTGACTTCTAACAATTTTATAAGGTCTAATTTCTACATCATATTCATGTAAAGCAATAACCCAGTTATCCCTTTTCTCTCCTAGTTCTCTTTGTATCAATAATTGTCTCACTACAAAGAATGGAACTATTATATTGGTGTGATTTTTGAGGAGAAATGGCATAAAATTATTTATAGCTTTAAATACATCAAATGCTTGTTTCTCAACAAATGAATTGTTTAGTTATGCATCTTGCAACTTGGAATTGAAAAATGATATTGGTGTTTCAGTTTTTTGGTCATTAAGTTGTGTAAGAACAACAACATAAGACGTATATGATGAGAATGTATATAAAGTGAAAGGATTAAGAAAATTGGGAGTAGTTAGAAATGGAGAATTGATAATAGATTTTTTGATTAAATCAAATGCTTCCCTTTCATCATGTCCCCACTTAAAAACTGAATTTTTCTTAATCATGGTTTGTAAAGGTAAAACTATCTGTGAAAAGTCGAGGACACATATTTTTACAAAATTTATCTGTCCAAGAAATGACTGCATAGTTTTCTTATTATGAGGGAAAGGAATCCTTTTAATTTATTCAATTATTTTAGGATAAATATAGGTGCCTTTTATGGACACAATGAATCCTAAAATGTTTCCTTCATCTAGAGCAAAATATGACTTATTTTGGTTTAATGAAATTCCACACTTTTTACATCTCTCAAAGACTTGTTTTAGGTCATTCGTATGATTGGTTTCTTGTCTAGAAAATATTTTAATGTCATATAGATAAATAACCACTGATGTTTTAATGAGTCCTCTAAAAGTTGTGTCCATGGCTCTTTGAAAAGTGGCACCTACATTGATTATCCCAAATGGCATCTTTTGATAGGCATAAGTTCCCCACTTAGTCCTAAATGTAGTCTTTAATTTTTCATCTGGATGTACCAAGATTTGGTTATATCCTGAAAATCCATTAGAAAAGACACAAGTTCAGAACCAGCTACTATTTGTAGTACTTATTCCATGGTTGATAATGGAAAATTGTCTTTCTGACATGCTTTATTCAAATTTCGGAAATCAATACAATTCCTAATGTCACCATTTTTCTTCCTGACAGGAACTAAATTTGAAACCCATTTTTAATGTCTAACTGGAAATATGATCTTAGCTTTGAGGAATTTATTCAACTTTGTTTTGATTTGATTTTCAAGATTTGGTGAATTTTCCTCAACTTCTGTTTTATTGGTTTCTCATATGAAATCATAGGAATAGTGTGTTGAATAACAAAAGTGTCATATGTTTTAAGATCAGTGTATTCCCAAGAAAAAACACTTTTGTAATTCCTTAATAATTTGAAAAATGATAATCTTTCATCGAAAGATAGACCAAGACCTAAATTAACATTTTGTGGTTTATCATCAGTTCCAAGATTTTCTAACTCAAATCTTAAGTTTGAAATTTGAGTTTTAGAATTAGTAACTCTCTTAAACCTATCTTTTAAATCATAAAGCTCTTATAATTTCACAACTGGCTTAGGAATTGGATTTTCATCCTATCCTTATTTTATTTACAAAAAGTTTACACTTAGAAGTTTCTCTCTGGGAAAAATTTTCAATTTGAGAGATATGAGAATTTCAATTTTAATAATGATATTAGAATCATTATTAAAGACTCTCCAATTAGTAATATTATCAGGAACAGATGGTCTAAAAATCAATTCAATAGAAAACCTATCAAGACTAAATTCTTGAGATGGAATTAATTCTGATGCTACATTAGCAAAAAAATCTGCACTGTCATTTTGTATTTTGGGTACAGAGGAAATATTGAAATCTAATAAATGAGAATTAAATTCCTTGACTAATGACTGATAATGATTAAGATGTCCAAAATGACAATGGATAGTATTTCTTACTTGTTTGAAAATAATTTCTGAATCTCCCAGTACTTTCAGATATTTGATGTCAAAGTCAATTGCTTTGTACAAATATTTAATTAATGCTTCATATTCTGCTATATTGTTTGTGCAAGTGAATTCAAGTCTCTAGTTTAGCATGGTTTTTTCTCCTTCTGGGCTTATTAAAATACAACCAGATCCTGCACCATCTTCTGATTTAGATCCATCAAAATAAATAATTCAAAATAACGAATTAACTACTGGTTTATTTACAAAAAGTTTACACTTAGAAGTGTCTCTCTGGGAAAAAATTTCAATTTGAGAGATAACTACATTATCGAAAAAATGGTGATGGTTGATCATTAACATTTCCAAGAAATGATTCTTCTGAGTAATTTCCAATAATATTATTATTGAATGCTAGTGGCTCATTGATTTCTTCAAGGTCGGTAACTGTATGTTTCATGAATTTCTCTTGGTCTACCCGAATTTAGTTTGGCTTTCCATTGTGGGGTAGCCACATATGTGACCAATCTGTTGCAAAATATCCATGAATATTCTCATACCAATCTCTTCTTAACACTAAACCATAAAATACAGGAATATCAGCCACCAATATATCAATTATCTCGGCAACCTTAGGGTTTGATGACAATCTGATAGAGACAAAATTTATTTCTCATACAACTTCTACTTTTGTTCTATTAAGTTATTCTATATGAACAAGAGAAATCTGAGGAATTATGTTCAACTTAGTACATACTAATTTTTGCGTGATATTAGAGGAAGCCCCTAAGTCTATTAAGAAATTATGGGTGTTATTATTATAGATCTCATAGTTTAAAAGAAATGGAGGAGTATGAGAGATGGATCAATCACCTTTCATTGTCAGATCTATAGCATCTATTTTAGTTGAAGGAGAAGGATGTTTACCAATATTATTAGCATCGTGAACTACTACTAGAGCAGGTAAGGCTGAAGCAGGAACTGCATTCAAATCTCAAAGTAAAATATTCTGCTTTTTTGTAGCGTAGTAGGTTCATGAATCGAAATGTTGGCCCTAGTATTCTTCATATCATCAACTACATTATACTCAATGGTGTCAATGACTACCATTGTCTTTGATATAGGTGGAATATCTAAAGTAGCAAGGTTAGTTTATGTAGCCTTAGATGTAGACTTTTTACTTACTGTTTTGTCTTTAGAAGGTGTTGAGCTCTTCTGTTTCTGATTTGGCTGCGTTGCTTCAGTGGTATTCTTTATCCTTGTACTTACAGGTAAAGCTTCTTGTTTTTCATCATTTGATAGGATAAAATCCCACATTCCATTTAGTTCAACTTCTTCTTTGATTAATTTTCTTATTCTTATTTTTTATCTGCATCTGTGTCTTGATCAGACTTAGCATTAGATATGATGTTGGGCGGCTGAGAATTAGAAGACTAATTTTTCTTGAAGGGTCTGAAAGCCTTCTTTGAACTATAAATTTCTGCAACTTGCTTTTTGATATCTACCATTTCATTTGTCATAGTCTTTAAAACTTTCTGAAAACCTTCTACATCAAAAGGGTCTTTTGGTGGCTTCTTCTTTGAATTGTCTTTGAAGGATACTTTCTTATATTTCCTATATTCTTGGATATTCTTTTTTTTCAAGAGCGATTATGTGTTTCTCTACAGATAAAGATTACTTCATATTTTATGCCAGTGTAGGAAACTTTTCTCTATCAACAAAAATGGATATATTAGATGGGAGAGATGAAATATACCACTCAATTTGAACTTCTGCACCTGGGACTGATGTAGTAGGATTTTTATTGAGTAATTTATTAAATATGAAATTGAAGTCTTTTATTTTCTCCCCTATTTTAGCCTTTAGATTTGATAGATCGTTGATGAGTGATGCAGTGGTTCTGTCATCTCCAAACTTGGCTAAAAATTGTTCTTCGAACATATTCTAGCCAGTTATAGAGTGGGAAGTAGTGAAAAATACCAGGATCCTGTAGATCCTGTGAGATTATATGAAAATAGTCTTACTACACAGTCTTATTTAGTTAACTCTTTCAAATTAATGGATAACATGTAATTATGGATGTAACTTACCTCTTCAGCTGGAAGACCATCATCAGAATTAAATTTAGGTAAAAATATTTCAGGGTATTTTGGAAGAGGATGAAGAGGAGCAATCATCTGTACATCACGTAGATCGTTCCATGGTTGTACATTTGGTTGAGGTACTTTTCCTACCATTGGGCCTTCAGTAGAGGTGATGGATTGAGTTTGAGTTGAAGAAGAGGCAGGCTGAGTGCTAGAACTAGTTGAAGGAGTAGTATTTTGTGTACTGGAACTAGTTAAAGTAACACTAATTGTTAGAATGGAAGTTGTGGAATTGAGTGGAGGTAATGGAGGTGAATGTGGTGGATTATTAGATAATACATCACTGGTGGTTGACTCTGATTCAGTATTCTTTATTTTTCTTCGATAAGTATAAATAGGATATTCAGAAGGAGAGATTCTTATATTCCGAGTTTCTAATCGAGCTAATATTCTTCTAGGTTGTAAAGAATAAGAAACACTAATCTTAGATGATTGATAAATTTATACCTAACCATGAAAATTACCTCTTCTATTCGAAGACCATTATCAGGATTAAATTTAGGTAACCATATTTCAGGGTATTTTGGAAGAGGATCAAGAGGAGGCATTTGTACAACACCTCGACTGTTCCATGGTTGTACATTTGGTGGAGGTACTTGGCCTACCATTGGGCCTTGGGTAGAGGTGATGGATTGAGTTTGAGTTGAAGAAGAGGCAAGCTGAGTGATAGAACTAGTTGAAGGAGTAGTAGTTTGTGTACTGGAACTAGTTAAAGTAACACTAATTGTTGGAATGGAAGTTGTGGAAGTGAGTGGAGGTAATGAAGGTGAATGGGGTGGATTATGAGATAAGACCTCACTGGTGGTTGACTCATATTTAGTCTTCTTTATTTTCCTTCGAGAAGTATCGATAGGAAATTCAAAAGAAGGGATTCTTGTCTTCTGAGTTTCTAATAGAGTTAATATTTGTCTAGGTTGTAAAGAAGATGAAACACTAATCTCAGATGATTGAGAATTTTTAGGTTTTTCAGCAGAAATAGATACTCTCTCTAACTTTTCTATCAAATATTGAACTTCTGGGTGATTTTGATGAAAATATGGAGATATTATTAGTTGAGTTTCACTAAGAGACTTAGGAGAGGGATGTTCAACTTCAAATCTTAAAGATTTAGATCTAGCTAATGTTCTAGAAGTTGAATGGGATCTAGAGGGAGAGAGTCTCTTAGATTGGCTTTTAGATTGGTCAGGTCTTCTTTCCATTCACAATTGGCCCTCCTTCTAGCGCCAAAATGTTGAAGCCTCAAAATTTTGTTGCAACAAAATTGGGGAAAACCACCCAATCCGGACCTTAGAGCAAGTCCTTTTCCGTTTGGTGTGGTGGCTCTGACTGGGGATAAGGGAACCAGTTTCCCAATAAGGATGATGTTGAGTGTGTTTTTTTTATATAACATGCAAATGGGAAATGATTTAATCTATCATATGCATTTATCTAAACTATATATTCTACTATATACCCGAGGTGTTTATTCCTTTATGTGATCTAAAAAGATATATTCCAACTAATAGTAATGAATACTATTTAAAAGTTGAAAGTGATGAAAATTATGTAAAGATAATTATTTTAATAAAATAGTTTAATTAAAATAATTGTTAAATGTATATCACATTTATATGTTTGATTATATATAAGATAAGAAACCATAAACAAATACCAGTACAGAATTGCATTTAACATTCACTTAAGATCATAGTTCAAATATATAATACAGATAAAAAGATAATTGTCAATATAAAAAGAAAACTTAATATAACGTGTAGAAGTACCATATATATGAGGTTCTACTCATTCAAACTGACGGTAGTTTTCTCCTCCTCTTCACTTTCAATCAATTTAAAGAGTACAATAGTGCAACTTCAGTTAAATAGCTTCAAATGTCAAAAGATAACAGATTTCATTCCATTAACTCATCAAGGCATTCAAAAACTTACAAAAGTGCATTCTTTGCAAATTTTTTTGAAAAATTTCTAGACCCTTCTCTAAATGCATGAGAAGGGTTTGAATACTAAACTACAATGTGTTTAAAATAGATTATTACATAAAAATTGGAGGAGGTTTCAAACAACCATCCTCGTAAGGAGTAAACTTAAACGAAAATCTAGGATATAAAATAAGAACATGATTATGTGGGCTGATCATCTTTGTGCATTTGATCTCAGAGCTGAAAAACATCCAAAATTGGCTTTAGCTGAGCTTGCCACGTAATTCCTGATATAATATGGCTTTTGAACACTACATTCGAAAGTGATGGCTACGATTTCTTTGTAGAATCAGTTAATGACTATAGAGTTAGACACTGATGATAAATTTTGATCAGAAAATTCCAGTAATTTTCTTGATCAAATGTCTTTATCTTTTTAATTATTTCCTCATGCATCTCTGTACTTTCCTTCCACTGTGCTTCTAACAGTTTCATCTCTGGGAGCACTTCAGTTGTGGATTCTTTAATAAGTTTAGCTTTTAAAAATTGTTCATTAACATATTCAATCATTTCATTTTTTAACCTTGATGCCTTTTTTTGGGCCACTAAATTTTCATTATTATTACCACTTTCTAATGTCTATTTCATCCATTTTTACCATTATTTATCACATTCTTTATCATGATTTATCATTTAATTCCATTTTATAGTAATTTATGATATTATGAATAAGAAATATGTATTCTCCTTATTTCTAATAAATTGATAATTATTATGCATGATTTTGTCAAATATGTTTATTAATCTGTTATAACATCACTCACACTTTTAGCCTCCAAGATCTCTTCCAGATTGGAAATTCGATCTCCAACTATTCCAACTCAGAAATTCATTGGGATAAAAGGTAACGATTATGTGTGACGATTTCAGACAAATGAAGATGAATTCTAAAAATATGAGACATGGGTTTTGTGCAGAATGGATCAATTCATTTTTCAATGAGAAATTTTCCAAAATTTGGCTTGGATTGAGAGAAACGGAAGGTAAGGTTATCTCAAGGAAAATTTCTCATATTTTCTGTTGTGGACATTTTCCAAATTCTTCCAATTACAATCCCAAATTCGACTTGCTCCAGCTGAGTCATGATATTTCATATCTGATCTTGTTGATTAATTTTTTGTAGACAATCTCCAATTGTAATGGTAAATCATTTTGTAATCAAGTTAGTTGTAATTTTCCTTTTCTCTCTCTATATTTAAACGAAAATAGAGATCAAAGAGGGGGGGGGGCACAAATGAACAATTGCTGGGAGGAACAGGTGAACAATTGCTGGATGAATGAATGAACAATTGTTGAATACAAGATGAAGAATTGTTCAACTTAAGATAAAGCAAGAGCTTCATTCTGATGTAATTCTTTCTCCCATATATGTTAATGAAGGAAGTTATCCATTTAGTTCTACATTTTTTACTTGTAATTTGATCTTAATTATTTCTCAAGGCAGAACTGAGTCTTGGTAGTTGGGCCCACTACCTTCGACGAGGTGTTGCCTTAAACATCTCAAGTATTTTAGTCGTGTGCTTGTTTATTTGAATTTCAATTATTTTTCTTTAAATTAGATTTCATTTCTTTAAAGATAATTTGTTGTTTGTTGCATTTTCCATATTTGTTGTTTCTTGTAATTTCTAGATTTCATTTAATTTATTGTCCTAGATTAACATTTGAATTATGTTAGGTGCAATAGGTTAAACTTACAATTCAGGAATGTGTGGTTTAATTTAGTATTGATTCAAGTCGTGTGATTAGCATAATTATTTTCGTTTCATTTACTTTTTTCTTTTGATATTTAGTATTGTTTTTTAAGTCTTGCATTTTATTTCTTTTCGAATGAGCCTGATAGTTGTTACACAGTAATTTGTCACCGTCCCTGCAATCCCCCGTATCGCACATTGGAGGGCTTATTCCGTGACCTGTGAGCAATGACATGACTTGAAACCACTTTCATGGTATTCCCCTTGACAAGGACAATCATTCCCTTGAAGATAATTTCCTGTAAAAAGCCCTAAAAATAGACCTTTTGACCTTGGCACGACTAGCCATTTCAGCCCCGTACCAATGGGGGAAATCCACCAAAGAGGGTGTGCCAACTGGCGCTCTGTCCCAGTGTATCACTCGTGCCAGGCTCAATAGGGATTGTTTTTTTTTAAATAAATGGAAGAATTTTGATTCCAACCATCTCATGAATGAGTCTCTAAAATGATTTGGGAGGTTTTTCTCTGGATCTCCATGTAGGGGAAGTGGTTTTCCACCTATCATGGAAGCTTCTTTGAGGATAGGGCCAATCCCACCATTGTAGGGATCCAAACTCCCTTTCCACCATCTATATAAGCTTATCATTTTCCCTTTGTAAGCTAGCCTGAATAGAGTTGAATCAGTAGTAAGGAGATTATCATCAGACAGCCGAAGAGAGAGAGACTTGTCCCATTCCCAACGAGCTTTACCGAGACGTACTCCACTGTTGACCCGCTGAAGGGAGATCTAGCGTCAGAGCTCAAGTTGTATCTTTCTTTGTTCTGATTCATAATAAACAACTTTGATTATGGTTCCATTCATATGTTCATGTTTTAGGTTATGAGTTGTATCTTCTCTGAATGATACATAGTTGCAAGTATTAGGTTTTACGCTTGTGTGTTTGTTGTTTCTTCATGTACATGCAAGTGTTCAAACATGCTAGGCGGGAGAATTGTGATCTTCCATAATGAAGGATGGAAGCGCCATCTTCTCTGCAAGAAAAAAGGTATTATAGGTAAAATCCATGGAATGTGAGCAGTGAGCTGGCATCGAAAACCTACAGAATCAACCAATCGAAGGTTAATGATGAAAACCTTGCGTCGAATGCGAAGAACCTACCATTGAGGCATGCAGGATCCAAGGTACCGGAAGGGAGTCTCTATATTAGCTTCCTGAATAATGAGTTGAAGTCAACAGGAAGTGACCTTGAACGAAGGTGGGCCATAGTGTTTCCCACATCATCGATGCGAGACAAAGGAATATAATGTTTGTGAATCAGGATCAGATGAGAATCAGAGGAAGGTTGAAACTTGCAGAGGTCAACTTCTCTTGAACATATCAGCAACACGAAAATGGATTTGGTAGTATTTGACATCAAAATATCAAAGGTCATGATGATGAGGCAAAGAGAAGATGAGAGGTCAAAAGGGATTATCCAAACCCATGGAGGCAAACAGAGAATGAGATGAGATGTCCCCAACCTGACACGAATGCAGACAAGTGCCATGTTCAAGAGCGACATACTGCCGACACGATGGCGATACTGGTTCCATTTTTCCCCACCATTTCTGGCAAGCACCCCAATTATTTTTGAAAATAAGCTTGAAGGGGATAGCATATGCTTGTAATATAAGTTTTCCCTTCAGACGAATACATCCTAGTACATTTAACGATCCCTAGGAAGGAGGAACTCGAATATCATCATTACGACTGAATCCGATGTCATCAGGGTTTAATGAGTCTGACAAAGGAAGAACTCGACGTCTTTCAATGTTTAGAGAGTTTGAAAAGACAGCGGAAAAGTAAACTCCAACAGTCCCTTTTTGTAAATATTTTCTCAGATCTGAAAAGGTAGAAAACTATGTCTGAGAAAACCTCCTAGTCGCGATAGGCTAGGGTATTCCTTTTTCGTAAATAATCTATCCTAGCCCGAAAAAGGGGTAAATGTATACTAGGTAGATGTCGTTTCGCAGCCACTTTGACAAGATCAAAACGACAAGCGACTCGGAAATATTTTCATGTTTAGAGAGTCAGAAAAGCGCTGAAATATGACTCCATAAATGACTTTTTTCATGTTTTTACCGAGTCTGAAAAAGTATAAAATACAACTCGTATCGTCGTCCAAGCTGCATAAAAACCTATTGCTACACATGAAATCGAGCGTAAAATCCGTTTTTCGACAAAATATAGTAAAATATTTGGAAAAATGACTTTCAAAACCTCAATTGACTTTGAAAAGTTATAAATATGCCAAAAAATAGTAAAACATATTCACTTTTACTTTTTACCTCTTTTGGAGAGCAACAGTGAGATTTTGTTGTGCAAACTTGTGGTGGCGATTGTGACCAATCTAGTACATCATTCCAGTTCTCGTTAATTCCAGGTAAGAGGCGCTCCCCTTAGCTTTGTTTTGATTCATTTTTGTATATTTCCATTGTGTCTTTTATCTCTGGGGGAACCCTTTGCAAAATTAGGGCTCAGCCAATTGGCGTGGGTATTGGGCACGAACCCATGCCAATTGGCTCCTTTTTGCAAAGGAGTCGCACCAGTTGGTGCAACTCTTAGAAAACCAGTCGTGCCAATGGTGAAACTCAAATATCCGCCTTAATTTATCAAAATATGATCCAATCAGATGAATTTATGAGTGTTGCGGAGATCTAATAAGGTGTTTTTGACCATGTTGGTGCAAATACCCAGCCACAATGGTGATTGAGTGGAAGGAAAGGGAGCATGCCGAAGAGGATGAAATGGCCATGCAAAATGAAGCTTGCATGACTGCCCTTTGAAACTGTGGTCTCAAGAAGATCTTCCTCACACCATGTTTGAGAGCACAACCTCAGCTATTACAACATTTGATTAGCATATGGGATGAGAACGAAGAAGTGTTCAGGCTCTGAGACCAAGTATTGGAACTTGAGGTCTCCGATGTTTATTTCATAACCAGATTGTCCTGCAGAGGCCTAGTGCCAATCATGACAGGCAGTAGACCTTCTGGTGAAAAAATGGAGATGGTAATGGTGAGAGTGTGCCCAGGGGCACAGACATGATCGGGCAGTGGGAAAGTAGATATCCACACATTCCACGATCTAGCACTCCGAGTAGTGCTTCACACCATTATGCGGGCTGCGGGGTCGCAGGCACCGCATGAGGCAACCAAAGCACAGCTCCTACTAGCCTCGGAATGCATGGACCCTACACCTTTTGATTGGGCCATTACCGTAACAACAAACATCAAGTGGCAAATGAAAAAGTGCAAGAAGGCCAAACTAAAAAAATTTGGGTATGGTTCCATTCTGGTGTCATTCATTCTATAACGATTACCAATTTTCTAGGGCCAAGGGGCGATAGTCGCCGAGATGTCATTGAGGGAGCCGAGGATGGCTCGATGGGCAGCACTCATGCTCAGATCAGGAGGGGCCAGCAGATATCCTGGAGGCCCGAGTTTTTTGTATGGCTATGGTGACAGCTAATCGTTGTTGAGGACTGGCCCTACGCTGGTACCGACTTCACGGGAGACCCAGATCTTCCACTCCCAGAGGGGGAGGATTGGGACGAGGAGCCGGGCAAGAATATTTTTTATTTTTATGTATTTATGATTTTTTTGTGATACATGCCTATTCTAACAACAGTTCTATGTGTATGCAGATGTTGGCCCAGAGAGGCCTGTCGAAATGTCGCCCATTGCACGGAGGACCTTTCTTGCATATGATCCTCAGGCTGAGGGTGGCGAAGGGAGCGAGCTAATCCAAAACCTGGAGGGTATCGCCCAGGGGATCCTAGATTACACACAACTAGCAGACGTCCCAATGGATTACCAGAGACACACTGTGGGGGTGCCTTGTCGCCTCCATCGATTGCTGAGGCAATTGGTGCATGCGGTGACATGCTACCACGAGCACCACACTGACTAACCATCTAGGGCTTTTATATGCATATTTTTTAGATACATGTTGTCTCTGGATATTATTAAAATGGACATGTATATTTTTTGATTTTATGTGATGTACACAAACTTCAAACTATTCGACATATATATACATATATATCTATTTCTGGATGGATATTTTTGCATGTGATGATGTTTTTTTACAAGTTGTGCAAATGTCGATCTAAAACAAAATTAACTACTGCATCAGTTAACACATTCATGTTTCTGGGTATGTGTTGATATGTAATGTAATCAAAATTTCTTTCCAGTAAACGAATATGTAGATATAGAAGTAAAATGGATGGGTTTATAACTTAATAATGACCGTTAAGTTGTAGTACTACAAGCTGTGAGTCCAGATACACAATTAATGCATGAATACCGAGGTTAATAGCCTCGTTTAATAATTCCAAAATGGCACTATACTCCGCAACATTATTTTTGGTAGGCCCTAGACAAACACCTTGCAAATTAACCAACTCACTAGCAGGATCATAGATTACCCAAGCTGTCGAAGACATATTCCTGGTATGGCGGGAGACACCATCCGCGAAACCGACAAAAGGAGTAATAGACATCTGCACAATCAGGAAGCTCCAATTAGCAGAAAGACGCTTAAAAATCACACCACACCACACATGCACAAAAATGAAAACACTCACTTATGTACACACACACCACACAAGAATAAATCAAGCATAGTACTTTTTTAGGTACATCCCATTCTTAGGCTGCACCAGAGGAAATCCTTCGTAATCGATAAGCTCATAGGCCCCATTTTTTAATTCTCATTTAACTATATAGGGCCCATGCCACATGGGCTAGAATTTTCCCCCTCCAAGTTTATCGTGTGCTTGGTCATATAGGAGGACGAGGTCTCCTTCAATGAAAGAACGTGGAGAAACCGATTGATCGAAGTGGGCTTTGACCCACATTTTCTGTGCCTCAATAACCAAGGCAGCTAAGTGGCGGGTTTCATCCAGTCATTCCAAATACAACATATGTTCTTCCTCTGAAGTAGTGTCAGGAAATAGTTCCACAGCCAACTTCAGGGAAGGAATTTCGCATTCAACCGGGAGAGTCGCTTCCAAACCATACACCAATTGGAAAGGTGTGAATCCGTTTGTGCTCTTTACAGACGTTCGATAAGCCTATAGAGCTAAGAACAATTGGAGATTCCAGTTGGATTTGTCGATACCAATTTTTCGTTGAAGCATTGTGACCAAAACCTTGTTCACAACCTCAACCTGGCCATTCGCCTGGGGGTAGTATGGCGTTGAGCTATCATGGCGTAAGCCCAACTTTGATGTCAACTCATCCATCATGTAATCCCAAAAATGAGTGCCATGATCAGTGATAATGGCCCGAGGGACTCCGAAACATGTAATAACATGGTTGAAAAGGAATTGGGTAGTTGTCTTACCGTTGGCAACTAATGTAGGCATCGCTTTGGCCCACTTAGTGAAGTAGTCTATGGAAATGATTATATAAGCATGCCCCCCGACTGAGTGAGGGTTACATGTCATAAAATCTATGCCCCATTTAGCAAAAGGGCCTATGGTAATGACAGGATGTAAGGGTATGGGTGGCGCGCGCATCTTGTGCTAAAAGCCCTGGCACGCATGAAATTTTCGGACTGCAACAATACAGTATTTGAATATAGAAGGCCAGAAGTAACCTACATGCAGAATCTTCTGGGTGGTGGCATATTCGAACATGTGACTACCACAGGCACCACTATGACATTCATTCAAGACTCTCTTAGCCTCTTCTAGGGTCAAGCATCGGCGGAGCACAGAATCAACTCCGACATGATACAAGGTATCTCCTACAATGCGATATGGTTGAGATTGATGCTGAATCCATCTTCGAGCATATTTTGTCAATTCAGACTGGAACGTGGATGTTTGAAGATACACGATAATGTCACCATACCATGGGTCACGAGTGCTGATGAGAAAGAGTGTTTCATCCGAGATATGATCCCTGGATTGGGATGGAATGGAGTCTATCAGGAGAGAGTAGATAAGATTAGCAAAAACCAATGATTTCATCAACTTAGCAGTGGTAAAATCTAAATATAACTCCTGAAGGATTACAATCCACTTGGAGTACTTGCCCCCCAGCAATTTTCGAGACAAAATATATGTCATGGGGTTGCAGTCGGAAACCACAGTTATGGTACGCAACAAGATGTAATGGCGGAACTGTTGAACAGCCTGAACTGTAGCAAGCACCAACTTCTCGACATGAGTATAGCATGTTTCTGTGTCGAGAAGATTCTGAGATGGATAATAAACTACTTGTTCATTTCCATTGTCATCATACTATACTAAAACCATAGCTATCTTGCTAAACACAGCAGCCAAATAAAGGGTGAAATCGCGATGATAGTTGGGAGGACGTATGAGCGAAGAGTTAACGAGCAACGTTTTAAGATTATCAAAATATTGTTGGGAAATCTCGTCACAATGGAAGGGAATGTCCTGTTTCAAAATTTGAGTAAAGCCCTTGGCCGCTTCCGTATAATTCAGAATGAAGCATCATAAGAAGTTAGCTTTCCCCTACAGACTCTGCAGTTGATGTAACGAGGAAGGGGATGGGAGGTTAATGATGGCCTCGACCTTGAGGGGGTCAAGGCGAATTATGTCTTTGGAGACGATGAATCCCAAAAGAGGACCAGAATCCATGCAAAAGACGCACTTCTGAGGATTGAGCCTAATATTATAGCGTCTGCAACGGAGGAAAATTTGGCGGAGGTGTTCAGGGTGGTCCTCACGCCGAGCTGAATGGACCGGAAAATCATCTAGATATGGCTGAAAAATATGGTGTATGTCATGGAAAGCATAGGACATAGCACATTGGAAGGTGTTCCCAGCATTTTTTAAACCGAACGTGAGCTTTTTGTAAGTTAAAGTACCCCACGGACAGAAAAAGGCAGTCTTATGTTGATCTGCGAGTAAAATATTGATTTGATTGTACCCGAAGAAGCCATCCATAAGGGAATAAATCTCACTCCCCGCACATTCATCAATGATCTGATCTATAAAGGGAGTGGGGTAATTGTCCTTAGGATAGGCACGATTGATGTCTCGGTAATCAATACAGACACGTATAGTGCCCTGCTTCTTATCTACAGGGACAATATTTGAAACCCATTATGTGAGGGGAATTAGATAGATAAAGCCTGCGTTAAGAAGTTTTTCATCTTTTTCCTTTATAGCTGTGGCTTTTCAGGGATGCGCTGGGCGTAGGCGTTGAAGTACTGGTTTCGCATCTGGATAGGTAGGAATCTCATGCATGACTATGCTGGGATCAATCGTAGCCATCTCTTCATAGGACCACGTGAAAACATCTCTGAATTTGAAAAAAAGGTTCGTATAAACTTGTATCTCTTCGGGAGAACAAGTCAATCCCACATGAATATTCTCGACTACCCCCAGTTTGACGGAGATGTCGATTGGCATGGTTTGAGTGATATTACTAAGGTTTCCCTCTGAAAGGACCTCATGAGTCAATATCGGTGTTTTAAGAGGCAGAGTGGGAACCTGAGATGCGAAGCACTCTAGACAATCAGACATTTCCCCCAGGCCAGACATGAACGAGGAACGATGATGTTCATCACTCCATGGCAGATCTTCAAGAGACATTGTTTCAACAATAGCTTCATCGGAAGGGAAAACTTCTCTTAAAGGGTCCGGCGAATCTGCATCGCCGAGCCAAGGGGATTGAGAATATATATCCAAAGCCATTCTCTAAGGAGCATGTTCAGGAGGAGGATCAGATGCAGCGAGGATTTCGCAATAATTAATCTCAACTGGATTTAACAGCATTGATTCTTCGAAAGAGGTCACCTGTTCAGGTGAAGGGATGATCCAAGGGTTGTCGGACCTAGAGATCATATTAACTTGAATGGTGTGCGGTGGTGGCATGGGAAAAATACCCATGAGGATGGGGTGCTTGAAGAGACCAGGTCCTACACTATCGGGGGGATTGGGGATTTGATCCACGTAAAGAACGTTGCTCTCAGAGGATGAGGTGAAGAAAGACAACTGATCCACAGTGATGATTTTTCCCTCATGAGGGAACTTCAGAAGTTGAAAGAGGGTGGATGGAACACATAGCATGGTGTGAGTCCAACTGCGGCCAAGAAGAAGATTGTAGTTGAGCTTGGTTTCAACCACTTCTACTTCTACATTGACTTTCTTCCCCTATAACGTGATTGGAAAACTCTCGAGAACACCCAAGGGTTTAGATTCCTGACCATCAAATGCCTCTAGGGCTTTGGGAGATTATGTAAGAGCTGGAGAGCCAATGGCCTTCCAATAGGGGGATGACATAACATAGGTGGAAGCACCTTCGTCCACAACAGCTCTATGGATATTGAGGCTGTTGATCCCGACTTGGATAACAAGAGCAATTTGATGTGGAAGTCGGGGGACAAAATTTTCTAGGTCGAAGGTGAGAAGATTAGAATCGGCAGGATCGATTCCACTGATTGCAAACAACAGAGCTTTCCGTTACGATGGGAAACTTTGAAGCACTTCCAATATAGAAATTACATAAGGCGCCTGTGCCAAATCCTCAACAATACTGTAGTGCTGAGCGGCATGGGAATTTGGCTTGTAGGAAGATTTTCGCAGAACACCTTTAGAAGGTGGCCTCACAACAGGTTCAACACTGGGCTTCTCAATTTCTAAAGGACCAAAGACAGGTGGGGGATGTGGGCCATCCACAACTTCCTTTCCAGCTGCATGGCATGATCCAGCATAATCCTTCGAATGTGTAGCAATTGAGGCAGGTGCAGCACCATTCATCATAAAGACCTGGGACCCAAATGGTACAGATGGTGAAGGGTGCTCAACCATCTGGGTCTACTGAGACGGGAACAGTTCTTTGAGAACTACCAGAGTCCATTTGGAGCCTTTCAAAATTTGAATAACTTCAGATCATTGGGGACAATCGTTGGTATAATGGTCTCCTTCACAAATAAGGCAGGGGTACTTCGGTTTACATTGGGAACCGTCATCAGTACGAGGTTTAGAAGACTCTGGTTTCAGGGCATCGAGTTTGGATTTTCCTTTGCCCTTATTCTTTCCTTTGGAGGCTTTTTCCGTAGGATTAGCCTGAACGACGTTGAACTCTGTAGTCTTACCAGAATCCGGAGGGGCGGGAAGAGAAGAATTATTTTAAGAATTAGACTTACGCTTCCCATTAGAGGATTTCCAAGAATTTTGAGAAACGGAACCAATAACACCATCCACTGCTGGGGTAGGTGGTGCTTTAGAGTTTCCTGGCTGCGGAGCATCAGTCAAAATATCATAAAGTGTTCTAGACTGAGAGTACACCAGATCAAGGTACTGGGCATGCGCAATGGCTTGTTCTTTGGTCACACATGCCCCATAGCAATATCTTGAGCGATCTTGTTAACGAAGGAGGTGGTGAACCGATGAGTTAGTAGCTGATCAGGTATATCAAACTTGATCAATCTACAACGACGTTGCCACTCATGAATATGATCAGATATGTGGGTGGCTTTATCCTACTTCAAAGAAGTCAGGAGATGCATCCTGGCTTCGTAACAAGCCAGTAACTGGAAGTGCATCAAAAAAGCCATAGCTAACATATTGAAGTCTTGAAAGATGCCGCTGGGTAATTCTATATACCACTTAGTGGCAGTACTAGGAAGAGTGCGCTAGAAGAGACATAGACAAATTGAATCATCCACCCAAGATTTGGACGAACACCACAGATGATAGGTCATTACATTAGCTTGGGGGTCCTCTCCAGCTTTACCTTCAAACTTAGGATAGTTTCCGGGCACCTTCGTTAGAACCAAAGGCCAATAAGGATTGTGAAGAATCGATCATTGGTCAATTTAGAAACATCCGGTAATTCCAAGGTGGCCAGAAAAGGCAACTGAGGATTGAAAGGCATACCAAGCCCTTGATAAAAACCTATACCTGTACTCCACCCTGGTTGAGAATAACCTTGCCCACATTGGTTCTGTCCCGGAGGATTCTGACCATAGGGGGTATAGGCCGTATAATTAGTTTGATACGGTTGCTGATAACCAATGTATGGGGGTTGATAACTGGGGTATGGACCCTGATTATATGTCAGCCCCATTTGAGTAGTATACGGATTTGACTGCTGAGTATAGGTATAGCCTGATTGTTGAAGATAATAATTTGAACCTTGGGGTGGGTTGTAAACTAGGCAAGATTGACCTTGAAGATAATAACCACCTTGGGGTTCAGTGGGCTGCTGATAAATGGGGCCCTGTTGAGCCTGATAAGTGGGGCGCACAGGCGGATTCTGCTGTGGCATAGAGTAAATCGACTGTTGATCAGGGTTGACAGGATGTGCAGGTTGGCCTAGTTGGACAGGTTGACCTGGGTGATGAGGGACACCAGGCTGCCTCGAATGGGTTGGTTGGCTTGGTGGTGGGATAGGGCTAGGCTGTGCCTGATAACTAGTTTAACCTATAACCGGACCATAAGAGGACCCTGGCTGTGCAACATTCGGACCAATAGGAAACTAAGGTTGTAGAGGTTGCACCGTAGGTTGAGAAGGTTTGATTTTCCCCCTAGGACCATACAACAGCCCTGGTTGGTACCCCGGTTGACCTGTGGGTCTTTGAGGTTGCCCCGGTTGGACCACAGGGTGAGGCTGCATAGGTTGACTTTGAGGGTTGTAAGAATTTCCTTGCGAACCGTACAACAACCCCTGTTGGCCCGAAGGTTGGCCCAATAAGGGTTGTCCTTGCGGGTCATAAAGATAACCAAGCTGGCCCGAAGGTTGGCCGTGAAAGGGTTGTCCTTGCAGGTTGGAAGGTTTCCCAGCCTGGGTAGACAGAAAACCTTGAACATACTGATAAGCCTCTAGAGTAGGAAAACGTAGAGGGTTTCCCTGCTCATTTTATTGATATGGAAAAATGTAGACAGGTGTACCATCCTGTGCATAATGCGAAAAATAAGGACGGTTGGGATCTTGGGAGGATGGACCAACCTCAGAGTTCGATTACTGTAGGGACAACCGATACTCCTCAGGAGAAATGTTCTCTGGAATAGCAGATCCTATGTAGACGTCTTCGAAAAGTGACGCGGTCCTTACGGACTGAGTAGTAACAGCGGGTGTAGACGCGGCGACACAGACAGTGGGCCTGATAGGTACTGATGTGACCTTAGGAGATGACATGAGGGGTGTCCTTGGGGACATCCCTAACGAAGGAATAATCAGCCTCGTAGAAGGAGTTGATACTCGCATAGAGGTGACAATGGTAATAATCTGACTTAAGGATCTATACCCTGCTGGAAGTGAAGGACTTGGCAAAGACATGACAGATAACTCAGGGTTGTCTTCTGGGAACAACTGGTAATATTCACCAGACGTGGGGATTTCCTCACTAGGAGAAGGACTGGATGAGCCCATATTTGACTCTGCTGCTAGATCTTCTAGAAGACGGCGAGGACTAGGAGGAATAACAGTAGCTAGAAAAGGCGAACCCGATGTAAGAGGAGGGAAATGTTCCCCTACTCCAAATCCAAACCAAGCGTTGGATAAGGGCTAATTGAACTTAACTGGTCCTCCAAAGGGAAGCTCAGATAGAACCGGTCCCCCGTCAGGAAACTCGGAGACAATGGGCTACTGAGGTTCAACAGAGGATTGAGAGACCTCTAATGAATCGTCTGTGTATGGACTACTAGTAGACGAAACTGAGGGTTCCGCCACTATGACAATAATGACAAGAGGAAGAGATCAAACAAAAACACACGGGCTAAAAACCAAGGCTCACAATCAAACTACCAAAAATAAAATTCTAAAAAGGGCGTGCGATCATAGGTGATTTATTTTACCACATTTAAACTTAGAAACTTCACCATTTCATGTTTTAAGAGTCGAGAAACGGATGAAAGGTGACTCTATCTCTTTCAATTTTGAAACAAGCGTGAAAGGACAAGCACTTGATGATCCTTTCAAATTTAATGAGTCAGAAAAGATCAAAATGACTACTCTGGTAATCTAGGAAAAGGGTGTACCAGATATCCGTGAACTACAATATACACCTTGGTTTCAAAATGAAAGAGAAATGAACCAAGGACTTGACGTATGTGCAGGCAATCTCCCCGAATGTTGTGTTCGGTGTATCATGGATATAAGGCGGCAGAATCGGCTTCCTACTGATAAAGGATAGCAACCTAGTGGGGTCTCCATTTATATACGCGATGGTATGGGGAGCACAAGTCCGTACTAGTGCCGTCTAAAGCCAAGAGGCGAACGATAGCTACTAGGTTTAACGACGCCGAAACACATCACTAGCCTAGACTTCTAAATATTTCATTAATGTTTCAATGCTGCCTTAAGGTAAATTAAATAAATTTTAGTGTTGATCTTCAATTATGTTTCAATTTCCATGCCCTACCAAATTTTATGTCTCAAAATCCTATAAATTCACACTACATGCCACAATGTATCATTTCGTTCAATGAATAGCTAACTATGGGAAGGTTGAGAGCTTTCACACAATAACAAAATGATCGCAAAACAACCACTAGTGTCTCTAATGCACGCTAACAAAAACTCAAAGCTTTTATTTCAGAGTTACAAATCACTAATAACACAGAAAAGATTTAATTTACATTAACTAGTCAAAAGCAAAAGAGATTTTTTGTATTTTCAATTTTTAAGAGCAAAGTGCACTAAACAAAATGAAAACCAATGGAAATAAAAATTAGAGAAGTGATAGAAAAAGAGCAAAGACAAGCAATTTCACTCAATGCCAAACACACAATAAGACCTCAAATTGACAAAGAAGTCCCTCAAATCAAAGAGGAATCCCAAAGACTCAAATGAACTGTGTAATCTAGGACCAAAATGAGACAAGAAAAATTCAAATGGGGAAGAAGCCAATCACTCAAATAACACAACAAAGTAATGGAAAACCACCAAATGAATACAGAGAATCGATAATGAAATTGACTAATCAAACGAGGACCAAAAACTCCCATGGGAGGCTCGACACACTATAGCACCTAGATGCTCTAGGGATATAATGTAAAATCGATAGTAGAGGGCACACAACCGGAGGATGAAGGTCACACTCAGTCAAACAAGGCTTCAGAACACTCAGGCAGTCGAAAAAATGGCACCAAAACCACAAATCAAGCTCAGAAAGCTCTGAAAGAAGAAAACCCTAGCACCACACAGGATTGGCGCGACTGTCGGGCTACAACTAGTGCCAGAACTGGATTGGCACAGGGGATAAACTGGAAACATGCGCCAGCTGGCGTGAGTGTCAGGGAAAAAACTACGCTAGTCGAGTTTACTAATGCAAAATATGAAAAAGAGCAATCAGGGATGGTGAAGCTAAACAAAAGTTTCACACTAGAAAAGAGCGAACCAAAAGAGATAATCAAGCAAGCAAAGACCAAAATCAACCAAAAATACAAGACAAACTCCAATCAATGGCCCCAGCAGTCATAATCCTTAGTACTGATTCAACTCTATTCAGGCTAGCTTGCAAACGAAAAATGACAAGCTTATATAGATGGTGGAAGGGAAGTTGGGATCCCTACAATGGTGGAATTGGCCCTATCCTCAAGGAAGCTTCCATGATAGGTGGAAAACCACTTCCCCTACATGGAGATCTGGAGCCAAACCTCCCAACTCATTTTAGAGACTCGTTCAGGAGTTGGTTGGAATCAAACTTCTGCCATTTATTTTTAAAAAACAATCCTTATTAAGCCTGGCACTAGTGATACACTGGGATAGAGCGCCAGTTGGCGCGCCCTCTTTGGTGGATTTCCCCCATTGGCGTGAGGGTTGAACTGGCTAGTCACGCCAAGGCCAAAAGGTTTATTTTTATGGATTTTTACAGGAAATTGTCTTCAGGGGAATGATTTTCCTTGTCAAGGGGAATGTCATGAAAGTGGTTTCAGGTCATGTCACTGCTCACAGGTCACAGAATAAGCCCTCCAATGTGTGGGATAGGGGATTGTAGGGACGACGACAAATTACTGTGCATAAGATGCCCCCTAATGCATGAGGCCCGAGAGAGAGAGAGAGGGGGGTGAAATTCTTTACGAGAACGTGTCCAACTGAAAACACTACCGTCGAAAAACCTGCGTAGACAAGTACAACTGATATCTCAAATACATGATATATATGTGGTATGGGTGCAACCATCCATAACAGAGTATACAATAATCAAGATCCAAGGCATGGATGCAGCCATCCTGTAAGGATCGATAAATAGACTCAGGTATGGTCACAACCATCCAATCAATGAGTCATGTAACCAATCATAATAATCCACAAAATTGTAGCCTGGATTCTAACAGACAAAATCTAGGGTCTTGCGCTCCATCGTGACCTGAAAAGAGTACAAATTCTATCATGTGATAAGTGAGCTGAAGTCAAACATGCAAGAACATTGTTTGATTACCATCCAATGATGAAAGCTATTAATATACACGAGAGGAACCACCAATAATGACAATGGCCCTCAAGGTACTATAGGTACAATCCACGGAATGTGAGCAGTGAGCTGGCGTCGAACACCCGTAGAATCATCCGATTGAAGGTCAATGATGAAAACCTTGTGTCGAATGCGAAGAACTTGTCATTGAGGCATGCAGGCTCTAAGGTAATGGAAGGGAGTCTCTAGATCAACTTCCTAGATAATGAGCTGAAGTCGACAGGAAGTGACCTTGGTCGAAGGTGGGTCATAGTGTTCCCCACATCATCGACGTGAGACAGGGGAATATAATGTTTGTGAATCAGGATCAGAAGAGAATCAGATGAAGGTTGAAACTTGTAGAGGTCAACTTCTCTTGAACATATCGGTGGCACGACAGTGGATTTGGCAGTATTTGACATCAAAATATCAGAGGTCATGATGACGAGGCAAAGAGCAGATGAGAGGTCAAAAGGGATTACCAAAACCCACAGAGGCAAATAGAGAATGAGATGAGATGTCCCCAACCTGACATGAATGCAGACAAGTGCCATGTTCAAGAGCGACATGTTGCCGACATGACGACGATACTGGTTCCATTTTTCCCCACCATTTCTAGCGAGTACCCCAATTATTTTTGAAAACAAGCTTGAAAGGGATAGCATATGCTTGTAATATAAGTTCTTCCTTTGGATGAATCCATCTTAGTACATTTAACAAGCCCTAGGAAGGAGGAACTCGAATATTGTCATTACGACTGAATCTGATTTCATCAGGGTTTACCGAGTCTGACAAAGGAAGAACTCGACATCTTTTCATGTTTAGAGAGTTTGAAAAGATAGCGGAAAAGTAAACTCCAACAGTCCGTTTTCGTAAATAGTTCCTCAGATCTGAAAAGGTAGAAAAATATGTCTAAGAAAACCTCCTAGTCGCAATAAGCTAGGGTATTCCTTTTTCGTAAATAATCTATCCCAGCCTGAAAAAGGGGTAAACGTATACTGGGTAGATGTCGTTTTGCAGCCACTTTAACGAGATCAAAATGACAAGCAACTCGGCAATCTTTTCATGTTTAGAGAGTCAGAAAAAAGCTGAAAGATGACTCCAGAAATGACTTTTTCGTGTTTTTACCGAGTCCGAAAAGTATAAAATACAACTCGTATCATTGTCCAAGCTATGAAAAAACCTGTTGATGCATATGAAAGTGAGCGTAAAATCCATTTTTCAACAAAATATAGTAAAATATTTGGAAAAATGAATTTCAAAACCTATTTTTACTTTGAAAAGTTATAAATATGCCAAAAAATAGTAAAACATATTCACTTTTACTTTTTACCTCTTTTGGAGAGCAACAATGAGATTTTGTTGTGCAAACTTGCGGCAGCGATTATGACCAATATAGTACATCATTCTGGTTCTCGTTCGTTCCAGGTAAGAGGCACTCCCCTTAACTTTGTTTTGATTCATTTTTGTAGATTTCCATTGTGTCTTTGATCTCTGGGGGAACCCTTTGCAAAATTAGGGCTCAGCCAATTGGCGCGGGTATCAGTCACGGACCTACGCCAATTGGCTCCTTTTTGCAAAGGTGTCACTCCAGTTGGCATGAATGTTAGCAAAACAGTCGCGCCAATGGCACAACTCAAATTTCCTCCTTAATTTATAAAAATATGAGCCAATCAGATGAATTTCTGAGTGTTGCAGAGATATAATAAGGTGTTTTTAACAATTTTGGTGCAGATACCCAGCCACAATGGTGATTGAGTGGAAGGAAAGGGAGCATGGCGAAGAGGGTGAAATGGCCATGCAAAATGAAGCTTGCATGACTGCCCTCCGAAACTATGGTCTCAAGAATTTCTTCCTCACACCATGTTTTAGAGCACAACCTGAGCTATTACAATATTTGATTAGCATATGGGACGAGAACGAAGAAGTGTTTAGGCTCCGAGAGCAAGTATTGGAACTTGAGGTCTCCGATGTTTATTTCATAACCAGATTGTCCCGCAGAGGCCCAGTGACAATCATGACAGGAAATAGACCTTCTGGTGAAAAAATGGAGATGGTAATGGTGAGAGTGTGCCCAGGGGCACGAACAGGATCGAGCAGTGGGAAAGTAGATATCCACACAGTCCGCGATCTAGCACTCCGAGTAGTGCTTCACACCATTACACGGGTTGCGGGGTCGTAGGAACCACATGAGGCAACCAAATCATAGCTCCTACTAGCCTCTGAATGCATGAACCCTAAACTTTTTGATTGGGCCACTTCCGTAACAACAAACATCAAGCAGCAGCTAACAAAGTGCAAGAAGGAAAAACTGAAACAGTTTGGGTACGGTTCCATTATGGTGTCGTTCATTCTGGAATGATTACCAATTTTCTAGGGCCAAGGGGTGATAACCACTAAGCCATCATTGAGGGAGCCGAGGATGGCTCGATGGGAAGCACTCATGCCCAGATCCAGAGGGGGCCAGCAGATGTCCTGGAGGCCCGATTTGTTTGTATGGCTATGGCGACAGCTGATCGTCGTTGAGGACTGGCCCTATGCTGGTACTGACTTCATGGGAGACCCAGATCTTCCACTCATGGAGGGGGAGAACTGGGATGAGGAGCTGGGTAAGACTATTTTTTATTTTTATGTATTATGATTTTTTTGTGATACATGCCTATTCTAAAAGCAGTTCTACGTGTAGGCAGATGTTGGTCCAGAGAGGCCCACCGGAATGTCACCCATTGCACGGAGGACCCCTCTCGCACATGATCCTCAAGCTGAGGGTGGCGAAGGGAGCGAGCTAGTCCAGAACTTGGAGGGTATTTTCCAGGGGATCTTGGATTACACACGGCTAGCAGACATCCTGATGGCTTACCAGAGACACACTGTGGGGGTGCCTAGTCGCCTCCATCGATTGCTGAGGCGATTGGTGCGTGCGGTGACATGCTACTACGAGCACCACGCTGATTAGCCATCTAGGGATTTTATATGCATATTTTTTAGAGACATGTTGTCTCCAGCTATTATTAAAATGAACATGTATATTTTTTGATTTTATGTGATGTACACAAACTGCAAACTATTTGAAATATATATACATATATATCTATTTCTGGATGGATATTTTTACATGTGATGACGGTTCTTTACAAGTTTCGCAAATGTTGATCTAAAACCAAATTAGCTACTGCATCAGTTAACGCATTCATGTGTTTGGGTATGTGTTGATATGTAATGTAATAAAAATTTCTTTCCAGTAAACGAATACATAGATACAAACGTAAAATGGATGGGTTTCTAACTGAATAATGACTGTTAAGTTGTAGTACTACAAGTTGTTAGTCTAGATACACAAGTAATGCACGAATACTGAGGTTAACAGCCTCGTTTAATAATTCCAAAATGGCACTATAATCCACGAAATTATTTTTGGTAGGCCCTAGACAAACACCTTGCAAATTAAGAAACACACGTGCAGGATCGTAGATTACCTAGGCTACCGAAGACAAATTCATGGTACTACGAGAGGCACCATCTGCGAAACTAACAAAAGGAGTAATAGACATCTGCACAATCAAGAAGACCCAATCAGCAGAAAGATGCTTACAAAGCACACCACACCACACATGCACAAAAATGAAAACACTCACTTATGTACACACACACCAGACAAGAATAACCCAAGCGTAGTACTTTTTGAGGTACAGTCCATTCCTAGGTTGCACCAGAGGAACTCCTTCGTAGTCGATAAGCTCATAGGCCCCATTTTTTAATACTCATTTAACTATATAGGGCCCATGCCACATGGGCTGGAATTTTCCTGCTCCAATTTTATCGTGTGCTTGGTCATATAGGAGGACGAGGTCTCCTTTAATGAAAGAACATGGAGAAACCGACTGATCAAAGTGGGCTTTGACCTGCTCTTTCTGTGCCTCAATAACCAAGGCAGCTAAGCGGCGGGTTTCATCTAGTCGTTCCAAATACAAGAGACATTCTTCCTTCGGAGAAGTGTCAGGAAATAATTCCATAGCCAACTTCAGGGAAGGAATTTCGCATTCAACCGAGAGAGTTGCTTCCAAACCATACACCAATTGGAAAGGTGTGAATCCGGTTGCATTCTTTACAGATGTTTGATAAGCCCAGAGATCTAATAACAATTGGAGATGCTAGTTGGATTTGTGGATACCAATCTTTCGTTGAAGTATTGTGACCAAAACCTTGTTCATAGCCTCAACCTGGAAATTCACCTGGGGGTAGTATGGCGTTGAGCTATCATGGCATAAGCCAACTTTAATGTCAGATCAGCCATCATGTAATCCAAAAAATGAGTGCCATGATCGGTGACAATGGCCTAAGGGACTCTGAAACACATAATAACATGGTTGAAAAGGAATTGGTCAGCTGTCTTACCGTCGACAGCTAATGTAGGCATCGCTTCGGCCCACTTAGTGAAGTAGTCTACGGCAACGATTATATAAGCATGCCCCCTAGCTGAGTGAGGGTTACATGTCATAAAATCTACACCCCATTTAGCAAAAGGGCCTATGGTAATGAAAGGATGCAAGGGTAGGGGTGGCATGCACATCTTGCGTTGAAAGACCTGGCACGCATGACATTTTTGGACTGCAACAATACAGTCTTTGAATATAGATGGCCAGAAGTAACCCACACGCAAAATCTTCTGGGCGGTGGCATATCCGGACATGTGACCGCCACAGGCACCACTGTGATAGTCATTTAAGACTCTCTCAGCCTCTTCCAAGGTCAAGCACTGGCGGAGCACAGAATCAACTCCGACACGGTACAAGGTATCTCCTACAATGCGGTATGGTTGAGATTGATGTTGAATCCATCGCCGAGCATCTTTTGTAAATTTATACCGAAACGTGGATGTTTGAAGATATACGATAATGTCACCATACCATGGGTCACGAGGGATGATGAGAAAGAGTGCTTCATCTGGGATATGATCCTCGGATTGGGATGGATCGGAGTTTGTCGAGAGAGAGTAGATAAGATCAGCAAAAACCAATGATTTTGTCGACTTAGCAGTGGTAAACTATAAATCGAACTCCTAAAGGATTACAATCCAGTTGGAGTACTTGCCCCCCAGCAATTGTTGAGACAAAATATATGTCATGGGGTTGCAATCGGAAACCACGATTACGGTACGCAATAGGATGTAATGGCAGAATCGCTGAACGGCATGAACTGCAGTGAACGCCAACTTCTCGACATGAGCATAGCATGTTTCTGTGTCGAGAAGATTCCGAGATAGATAATAAAATACGTGTTCATTTCCATCATCGTCATCCTGTACTAAAACTATAGCTATTGTGCTAAATGCAACGGCCAAATAAAGGGTGAAATTGCAATGATAGTTGGGAGGACGTATCAGCGGAGCATTAACGAGAAAAATTTTAAGCTTATCAAAATATTTTTGGGGAATCTCATCCCAATGGAAGGGAACATCCTGTTTCAAAAGTCACGTAAAGCCCTTGGCCACTTCTGCATAGTTCGGAATGAAGCGTCGTAAGAATTTAGCTTTCCCCTACAGGCTCTGCAGTTGATGTAACGAGGAAGGGAATGGGAGGTTAACGATGGCCTCGACCTTGAGAGGTTCAAGGCGAATTCCGTATTTGGAGATGATGAATCCCAAAAGATGGCCATAATCCATGTAGAAGACGCACTTATGAGGATTAAGCCCAATATTGTAGTGTCTTCAAACGGAGGAAAATTTGGCAGAGGTGTGGTGGTCCTCATGCCGAGCTGAATGGGCCGGAAAATCGTCTAGATATGGCTGAACAATATGGAGTATGTCGTGGAAAGCATAGGACATAGCATGGTGGAAGGTGGCCCCAAAGTTTTTTAAACCAAACAGGAGCTTTTTGTAAGAAAAGATACCCCACGGACAGATAAAGGTAGTCTTATGTTGATCGACAGGTAAAATATTGATTTGATTGTACCTGGAGAAGCCATCCATAAGTGAATAAATCTCACTCCCCGTGCATTCATCAATGATCTGATATATAAAGGGAGTGGGGTAATTGTCCTTAGGACAAGCCCGATTGATGTCTTAGTAATCAACACGGACCCATGTAGTGCCCTGCTTATTATCTACAGGGAAAATATTTGAAACCCATTCTGTGAGGGGAATTGGATAGATAAAGCCCGTGTTAAGAAGTTTTTCAACTTCTGCCTTTATAGTTGCATCTTTTCGGGGATGCACTGGGCATAGGCATTGATGTACTAGTTTTTCACCTGGATAGGTAGGAATCTTGTGCATGACTATGCTGGGATCAATCCTAGGCATCTCTTCATAGGACCACGGGAAAACATCTCTGAATTCGTGAAAAAGGTTCATATAAACTTGTATCTCTTCGGGAGAACAATTCACTCCCACATGAATATTCTCGACTACCTCGGTTTGATGGAGATGTCGATTGGCATGGTTTGAGTGATATTAATCATGTTTCCCTTTGAAAGGACCTCATGAGTCAATATCAATGTTTGAAGAGGGAGAGTGGTAACCTGAGATGCAATGTGCTCTAGACAATCATACATTGCCCCCAGGCCAGGCATGAATGAGGAATGATGATGTCCATCGCTCCATGGCAAATCTTCAAGAGACATTGTTTCAACAATAGCTTCATCGGAAGGGAAAAATTCTCATAAAGGGTTAGGAGAATCTGCATCTCTGAGCCAAGGGGATTGAGAATATATATCTAGAGCCATGATTGAAGGAGCATGTTCAGGAGGAGGATCAGATGCAACGACGATTTCGCAATAATTAATCTCAACTGGAGTTAACGGCATTGATTCTCTGAAAGAGGTCACTTGTTCAGGCGAAGGAATGATCCAAGGGTCATCAAACCTAGAGATCATATTAACTTGAACGATGTGCGGTGGTGGCACGGGAAAAATACCCATGAGGACAGGGTCCTTGAAGAGACCGAGTCCTACACTGTTGGGGGGATTGGGGATCTGATCCATGTAAGGAACGTTGTTCTTAGAGGATGAGGTGAAGAAAGACAACTGATCCACAGTGATGATTTTTCCCTCATGAGGGAACTTCAGAAGCCGAAAGAGGGTGGAAGGAACGCATAGCATGGCGTGAGTCCAACTGTGGCCAAGAAGAATATTGTAGTTGAGCTTGGCATCAACCACTTATACTTCTACATTGACTGTCTTCCCCTGTAACATGATTGAAAAACTATCGAGAACACCCAAGGGTTTAGATTCCCGACCATCAAATGCCTCTAGGGCATTGGGAGACGATGTAAGAGCTGGAGAGCCAATGGCCTTCCAGCAGGCGGATGACATAACATATGTGGAAGCACCTTCATCCACAATGGCTCTATGGATATTGGGGCCATTGATCCCGACTTGGATAATAGGAGCGATTTGATGTGGAATTCGGGGGAAAAAATTTTCTAGGTTGAAGGTGAGAAGATTAGAATCAGCGGGATTGATTCCACCGATTGCAAACAACAAAGCTTTCCATTGCGATGGAAAACTTTGAAGCACTTCCAATGCAGAAATTGAAGAAGGTGCCTGTGCCAAATCCTCAATAGTACTGTAGTGCTGAGAGGCACAGGCGTTTGGGTTGTAGGAATATTTTCGCAGAACACCTTTAGAAGGTGGCCTCACAACAGGTTCAGCACTGGGCTTCCCAATTTATAAAGGACCAGAGACAGGTGGGGGAGGTGGGCAATCCACAACTTTCTTTCCACCTGCTTGGTGTTATCCAGCATAATCTTTCGAACACGTAGCAATTGAGATAGGTGCAACACCATTCATCATAAAGACCTGGGACCCAAATGGTACATATGGTGAAGGCTGCTCAACCATCTGGGTCTGTCTAGATGTGAACGACTCTTTGAGAATTGTCGGAGTCCCTTTGGAGCCTTTCATAAGTTGACTAACTTCAGATCGTCGGGGACAATCTTTGATATAATGGTCTCCTTCACAGATAAGGTAGGGGTACTTTAGTTTACGTTGGGAACCGTCATTAGTACGAGGTTTAGAAGACTCTGGTTTCAAGGCTTTAGGTTTGGATTTTCCTTTGCCCATCTTCTTTCCTTTGGATGCTTTTTCCGTACGATTAGCCTGAACGACGTTGACCTCCGCAGTCTTACCAGAATGTGGAGGGGTTTGAAGAGCAGAATTATTGGAAGAATTAGACTTCTTCTTCCCATTAGAGGATTTCCGAGAATTTTGAGAAACGAAACCAATAACACCATCCACCGCTGGGGTAGGTGGTGCTTTAGAGGTTCCTGGCCGCAGAGCATCAGTCAAAATATCATAAAGCGTGCCATACTGAGAGTACACCAAATCGAGGTACTAGGCGCGTGCGATGGCTTGTTCTTTGGTCACACATGCCCCCATAGAAATATCTTGAGCGATCTTGTTAACGAAGGAGGTAGTGGACCAATGAGTTAGTAGCTGATCAGGTATGTCAAACTTGATCAATCTACGACGACGTCGCCACTCATGAATATGATCAGATATGTGGGTGGTTTTATCCTGGTTCAAAGAAGTCAAGAGATGCATCCCGACTTCGTAATGAACCAGTAACTGGAAGTGCATCAGAAAAGCCATAGCTAACGTAGTTAAGTCTTGAAAGATGCCATTGGGTAATTCTATATACCACTTAGCGGCAACGCCGGTAAGAGTGCACTGGAAGAGATGTAGACGAATTGAATCATCCACCCAAGTGTTGGACGAACACCACAGATGATAGGTAATTACATGAGCTTGGGGGTCCTCTCCAGCTTTACCTTCAAACTTAGGATAGTCATCGGGCACCTTGGCTGGAACCAGAGGCCAATAAGGATTGTGAAGAATCAGATCATTGGTCAATTTATAAACGTCTGGTAATTCCAAGGTGTCCAGGAATGACAACTGAGGATTGAAAGACATACCAGGCCCTCGATAAGGATTTGTACCTGTACTCCACCCTAGTTGAGCATAACCTTGCCCCCATTGGTTCTGTCATGGAGGATTCTGACCATAGGGGGTATAGGCCATATAATTAGTCTAATACGGTTGCTGATAACTAGTGTATGGGGGTTGATAACCGGGGTATGGACCCTGATTATATGTCGGTCCCATTTGAGTAGTATATGGATTTGACTGCTGAGTATAGGTATAGCCTGGTTGTTGAAGATAATAATTAGAACCTTGGGGCGGGTTGTAAACTGGTCGAGATTGACCTTGAAGATAATAACCACCTTGGGGTTGAGCGGGCTGCTGATAAGTGGGGCCCTACTGAGCCTGATAAGTGGGGCGCACAGGGAGATTCTGTATTGGCATAGATTAAATCGACTGTTGAGAAGGGCTGACAGGATGTGCAGGTTGGCCTGGTTGGATAGGTTGACCTGGCTGAACGGGTTGTCCTGGTTGAACAGGTTGACCCGGGTGAACAGGTTGTGCTGGTTGAACAGGTTGGCCTAGCTGATGAAGGACACCAGGCTACCTCAGATGGGCTGGTTGGCCTAGTGGTGGGATAGGGCCAGGCTGTGCCTGATAACCAGTTTGACCTATAACAGGACCATAAGAGGGCCCTGGTTGTGCAACATTCGGACCAATAGGAAACTGAGGTTGCAGAGGTTGCACCATAGGTTGAGAGGGTTGGATTTTCCCCCCAGGACCATACAACAGCCCCAGTTGGTACCCCGGTTGACTTGTGGGTCCCTAAGGTTGCCCTGGTTGGACCACAGGGTGAGGCTACATAGGTTTAATTTGAGGGTTGTAGGACTTTCCTTGTGGATCGTACAACAACCCCTGCTAACCCGAAGGTTGGCCCAGTAAGGGTTGTCCTTGCGGGTCATAAAGATAACCAGGCTAGCTCAAAGGTTGGCCCTGAAAGGGTTGTCCTTGCGGGTTGGAAGGTTGCCCAGCTTGGGCAGACATAAAACCTTGAACATACTAATAAGCCTCTGGAGCAAGAAAACATAGAGGGTTTCCCTGCTCATCGTATTGATATGGAAAAATGTAGACGGGTGTACCATCCTATGCATAATGCGAAAAATAAGGACAGTTGGGATCTTGGGATGATTGACCAACCTCGAAGTTCGATTGTTGTAGGGACAACTGATACTCCTCAGGAGAAATGTTCTCTGGAATATTAGATGCTATGTAGACATCTTTAGGAAGTGATGCTGTCCTTACGGACTGAGTAGTAACAGCAAGTGTAGACACAGCCACACAGACAATGGGCCTGACAGGTACTAATGTGACTTGAGGAGATGACGTGAGGGGTGTCCTTGGGGAAATCCCTAATTAAGGAATAATCAGCCTTGTAGAAGGAGTTGATACTCCCATAGAGGCGATAGTGGTCATAATCCATGGAATCTGCTTGTGTGCCCCACTTATCAGGCTCAACCAGGCCCCACTTATCAGCATCCCGCTCAACCCCAAGGTGGTTATTATCTTCAAGGTCAATCTCGACCAGTTTACAACCCGCCCCAAGGTTCTAATTATTATCTTCAACAACCAAGATATTCCTATACTCAGCAGTCAAATCCGTATACTGCTCAAATTGGGCTGACATATAATCAGGGTCCATACCCCGGTTATCAACCCCCATACACTGGTTATCAGCAACCGTATCAAACTAATTATATGGCCTATACCCCCTATGGTCATAATCCTCCAAGAAAGAATGAATGGGGGAAATGTTATGCTCAACTAAGGTGGAGTACAGGTACAGGTTCTTATCGAGGGCCTGGTATGCCTTTTAATCCTCAGTTGCCATTCCTGGCCACCTTGGAATTACCATACATTTCTAAATTGACTAATGATCCGATTCTTCACAGTCCTTATTGGCCTCTGGTTCCAACCAAGGTGCCCTTCGACTGTCCTAAGTTTGAAGGTAAAGCTGGAGAGGACCCCCAAGCTCATGTAATGACCTATCATCTGTGGTGTTCGTCCAACTCTTGGGTGGATGATTCAATTCGTCTACATCTCTTCCAGTGCACTCTTACCGGAATTGCCTCTAAGTGGTATATAGAATTACTCCATGACATATTTCAAGACTTCAATACATTAGCTATGGCTTTTCTGATGGACTTCCAGTTACCGGTTCGTTGTGAAGCTGGGATGCATCTTTTGACTTCTTTGAAGCAGGATAAAGCCTCCCACATATCTAATCATATTCATGAGTGGCAACGTCGTCGAAGATTGATCAAGTTTGATATACCTGATCAGCTACTAACTCATTGGTTCACCACCTCCTTCGTTAACAAGATCGCTCAAGATATTTCTATGGGGGCATGTGTGACTGAAGAACAAGCCATCACACGTGCCCAGTACCTTGATCTGGTGTACTCTCAGTCTGGCATGCTTTATGATATTTTGACTGATGCTCCACGGCCAAGAACCTCTAAAGCACCACTTACCCCAGCGGTGGACGGTGTTATTGGTTCCGTTTCTTAAAATTCTCAAAAATCCTCTAATGGGAAGCAGAAGTCTAATTCTTCCAATAATTCTGCTCTTCCCGCCCCTCCGAATTCTGGTAAGATTGTGGTGGTCAATGCCGTTCAGGCTAATCCTATGGAAAAATCCTCCAAAGGAAAGAAGAAGGGCAAAGGAAAATCCAATCCCAATGCCTCGAAACTAGAGTCTTCTAAACCTCATACTGATGATAGTACCCAACGTAAACCGAAGTACCCCTGCCTTATCTATTAAGGAGACCATTATATCAAAGATTGTCCTCGACAATCTGAAGTTAGTCAACTTCTGAAAGGCTCCAAAGGGACTTCGGAAGTTCTCAAAGAACCGTTTCCATCTCAGCAGACTCAGATGGTTGAGTAGCCTTCACCATCTGTACCATTTGGGTCCCAAGTCTTTATGATGAATGGTGCTGCACCTGTCTCAATTTCTACGCGTTCGAAGGATTATGCTGGATCATTCCAGAAAGCTGGAAAGGAAGTTTTGGATGGCCCACCTCCACCACCTATCTATGGTCCTTTAGAAATTGAGAAGCCCAGTGCTGAACCTGTTGTGAGGCCACCTTCTAAAGGTGTTCTGCGAAAATCTTCCTACAACCCAAATGCCCGTGCCGCTCAGCACTATAGTATTGTTGAGGATTTGGCATAGGCGCCTTCTGCAATGTCTGCATTGGAAGTGCTTCAAAGTTTCCCATCGCAATGGACAGCTCTGTTGTCTGCAATCAGTGGAATCGATCCTGTCGATTCTAATCTTCTCACCTTCAACCTAGAAAAAAATTTCCCCCAACTTCCACATCAAATCACTCTTGTTATCCAAGTCGGGATCAATGGCCTCAATATCCATAGAGCCATTGTGGACGAAGGTGCTTCCACCTGTGTTATGTCATCTTCCTGTTGGAAGGCCATTAGCTCTCTAGCTCTTACATCGTCTCCCAATGCCCTAGAGGCATTTGATGGTCGGGAATCTAAACCCCTGGGTGTTCTTGAGATTTCTCCAATCACGTTACAGGGGAAGACAGTCAACGTAGAAGTAGAAGTGGTTGACGCCAAGCTCAACTATAATCTTCTTCTTGGCTGCAGTTGGACTCACGGCATGCTATGCATTCCATCCACCCTCTTTCAACTTCTGAAGTTACCTCATGAGGGAAAAATCATCACTATGGATCAATTGTCTTTCTTCACCTCATCCTCTGAGAACAACATTCCTTATGTGGATCAGATCCCCAATCCCCCGGACAGTGTAGGACCCAGTCTCTTGAAGGACCCCGTCCTCATGGGTATTTTTCCCACGCCACCACCGCACACTGTTCAAGTTAATATGATCTCTAGGTCCTACGACCCTTGGATCATCCCTTCGCCTGAACAGGTGACCTCTTTCAGAGAATAAATGTTGTTAACTCCAATTGATATTAATTATTGTGAAATTGTCGCTGCATATGATCCTCCTCCTGAAAATGATCCTTCGAGCATCGCTCTGGATATATATATTCTCAATCCCCTTGGCTCGGCGATGCAGATCTACCTAACCCTTTAAGAGAATTTTTTCCTTCCGATGAAGCTATTTTTGAAACAATGTCTCTTGAAGATCTGCCATGGAGCGAGGGATATCATCGTTCCTCGTTCATGCCTGGCCTGGGGGCAATGTCTGATTGTCTAGAGCGCTTCACATCTCAGGTTCCAACTCTACCTCTTCAAACAATGATATTGACTCATGAGGTCCTTTTGGAGGGAAACTTGAGTAATATCACTCAAACCATGCTAATCGACATCTCCGTCAAACTGCGGGTAATCGATAATATTCATGTGCGAGTGACTTGTTCTCCTGAAGAGATACAAGTTTATACGAACTTTTTTCACAAATTCAGAGATGTTTTCCCATGTTCCTATGAAGATATGCCTGGGATTGATCCCAGCATAGTCTTGCATGAGATTCCTACCTATCCATGTGAAAAACCAGTACGTCAATGCCTATGCCCAGTGCATCCCCGAAAAGCCCAACTATAAAGGTAGAAGTTGAAAAACTTCTTAACGCGGGCTATATCTATCCAATTCCCCTCAAAAAATGGGTTTCAAATATTGTCCCTGTAGATAAGAAGAAAGGCACTATACGGGTCTGTGTTGATTATCGAGACATCAATCAGGCTTCTCCAAGGATAATTACCCCACTGCCTTTATAGATCAGATCATTGATGAATGCACAGGGAGTGAGATTTATTCCCTTATGGACAGCTTCTCCAGGTACAATAAAATAAATATTTTACCTACCAATCAAAATAAGACTACCTTTATCTGTCCGTGGGGTACCTTCAATTACAAAAAGCTCCTGTTCAGTTTAAAAAATGCTGGGGCCACCTTCCAGCATGTTATGTCCTATGCTTTCCATGACATATGCCATATTTTTCAGCCATATCTGGATGATTTTCCGGCCCATTCAGCTCGGCGTGAGGACCACCCTAAACACCTCCGCCAGATTTTCCTCCATTTCAGACGCTACAATATTAGGCTTAATCCTCATAAGTGCGTCTTCTGTGTGGATTCTAGCCATCTTTTGGGATTCATCGTCTCCAAAGATGGAATTCGCCTTGACCCTATCAAGGTCAAGGCCATCGTTAACCTCCCATCCCCTTCCTCGTTACATCAACTGCAGAGTCTGCAGGGGAAAGATAACTTCTTACGACAATTCATTCCGAACTATGAAAAAGTGGCCAAGGGCTTTACGTGAATTTTGAAACAGGACATTCCCTTCCATTGGGACAAGATTTTCTAGCAACCTTTTGATAAGCTTAAAACATTTTAACGCTCCGCTGATACGTCCTCCCAACTATCATCACAATTTCAAACTTTATTTGGCTGCTGCGTTTAGCACGATAGCTATGGTTTTAGTATAGGATGACAACGATGGAAATGAACACGTAGTTTATTATATATCTTGGAATCTTATCGACACAGAAACATGCTATGCTCATGTCGAGAAGTTGGCGCTCGCTATGGTTCATGCCATTCAGCGATTTTGCCATTACATCCTATTGCGTACTATAACTGTGGTTTCCTACTGCAACCCCATGACATATATTTTGTCTCAAAAATTGCTGGGGGGCAAGTACTCCAAGTGAATTTTAATCCTTCAGGAGTTTGATTTAGAGTTTACCACTACTAAGTCGACGAAATCATTGGTTTCTGCTAATCTTATCTGCTCTCTCCCAACAGACTCCGTTCCATCCTAATCCGAGGATCATATCCCGGATGAAACACTCTTTCTCATCAACACTCATGACCCATGGTACGGTGACATTATCATGTATCTTCAAACATCCATGTTCCTATCGGAATTGATAAAAGATGCTCGACGATGGATTCGGCATCAATCTCAACCATACCGCATTATGGGAGATACCTTGTACCGTGTCGGAGTTGATTCTGTGCTCCGCCGGTGCTTGACCCTGGAAGAGGTTGAGAGAGTATTGAATGAATATCACAGTGGTGCCTGTGGTAGTCACATATCTGGATATACCACCACCCAAAATATTTTGTGTGCAGGTTACTTCTGGCCATCTATATTCAAATACTGTATTGTTGCAGTCTGAAAATGTCATGCATGCCAGGTCTTTCAGTGCAAGATGTGCGTGCCACCCCTACCCTTGCATCCTGTCATTACCGTAGGCCATTTTACTAAATGTGGCATAGATTTTATGACATGTAACCCTCACTCGGCCGGGGGGCATGCTTATATAATCATTGTCGTAGACTACTTCACTAAGTGGGCCAAAGCGATGCCTACATTAGCTGCCGACGATAAGACAGCTACCCAATTCCTTTTCAACCATGTTATTACACATTTCAGAGTCCCTCAGGCCATTGTCACCGATCATGGAAGTCATTTTCAGGATTAAATGATGGTTGAGCTAACATCAAAGTTGGGCTTACGCCATGATAGCTTAATGCCATACCACCCCCAGGCGAATGGCAAGGTTGAGGTTGTGAACAAGGTTTTGGTCACAATGCTTCAACGAACGATTGGTATCCACAAATCCAACTGGCATCTCCAATTGTTCTCAGCTCTCTGGGATTATCGAACATCTGTAAAGAGTGCAACCAGATTCACACCTTTCCAATTGGTGTATGGTTTGGAAGCGACTCTCCCGGTTGAATGCGAAATTCCTTCCCTGAAGTTGGCTGTGGAATTATTTTCCTGACACTTCTCCGAGGGAAGAACATCTCTTGTATTTGGAATGAATGGATGAAACCTACTGCTTAGCTGCCTTGGTTATTGAGGCATAGAAAAAGCAAGTCAAATCCCACTTTGATCAATCAGTTTCTCCACGTTCTTTCATTGAAGGAGACCTCATCCTCCTATATGACCAAGCACACGATAAACTTGGAGTGGGCAAATTCCAGCCCATGTGTCATGGGCCCTATATAGTTAAATGAGTATTAAAAAATGGGGCCTATGAGCTTATCGACTATGAAGGAGTTCCTTTGGCGTAGCCTAGGACTGGGCTATACCTCAAAAAGTACTACGCTTGAGTTATTATTGTGTGGTGTGTGTGTACATAAGTGAGTGTTTTCATTTTTCGTACATGTGTGGTGTGGTGTGCTTTGTAAGCGTCTTTCTACTAATTGGGTCTTCCTGATTGTGCAAATTTATATTACTCCTTTTGTCGGTTTTGCGGATGATGCCTCCCGCAGTACCAAGAATCTGTCTTCGGCAGCCTGGGTAATCTATGATCCTGCTAGTGAGTCGGTTAATTTGCAAGGTGTTTGTCTATGGCCTACCACAAATAATGTCGCGGAGTATAGTGCCATTTTGGAATTATTAAATTAGGCTATTAACCTCGGTATTCATGCATTACTTGTGTATCTGGACTCACAGCTTGTAGTACTACAACTTAATGGTCATTATTCAGTTAGAAACCCATCCATTTTATGTCTGTATCTACGTATTTGTTTACTGGAAAGAAATTTTGATTACATTACATATCAACACATACCCAGACACATGAATGAGTTAACTGATGCAGTAGCTAATTTGGTTTTAGATCGACATTTGCACAACTTGTAAGAAAACATCATCACATGTAAAAAGATCCATCTAGAAATAGATATATATGAATATATATATGTCGAATAGTTTGCAGTTTGTGTACATCACATAAAATCAAAAAATATACATGTATGTTGTAATAATAGCCGGAGACAACATGTCTCTCAAAAATATGCATATAAAAGCCCTAGATGGCTAATCACCGTGGTGCTCATGGTAGCATGTCACCGCACACACCAATCACCTCAACAATCAATTGAGGCGACTAGGCACCCCCACAGTGTGTCTCTGGTAAGCCATTAGGACGTCTGCTATCTGTGCGTAATCCGAGATCCCTCGGGCGATAAACTCCAGGTTCTAGACTAGCTCGCTCCCTTTGCCACCCTCAGCTTGAGGATCATGTGCGGGAGGGGTCCTCCGTGCAATGGGCGACATTCCGACGGGCCTCTCTGGGCCAACATCTGCATACACATAGAACTATTGTTAGAATAGGCATGTATCACAAAAAAATCATAAATACATAAAAATCAAAAAGATTCTTACCCAGCTCCTCATCCCAATCCTCCCCCTTCAGGAGTAGAAGATCTGGGTCTCCCATGAAGTCGATACTGGCATAGGGCCAGTCCTCAACGACGATCAACTATCACCATAGCCATTCAAAAAACTCGGGCCTCCAGGACATCTATTGGCCCCCTCCTAATCTGGGCATGAGTGCTTCCCATCGAGCCATCCTCGGCTCCCTCAATGATGGCTTGGCGACTATCGCCCCTTGGCCCTGGAAAATTGGTAATTGTTCCAGAATGAATGACACCAGAATGGAACCGTACCCAAACCGTTTCAGTTTGGCCTTCTTGCACTTTGTCAGCTGCTGCTTGATGTTTGTTGTTACGGCATTGGCCCAATAAAAAAATGTAGGGTTCATGCATTCAGAGGCTAGTAGGATCTGTGTTTTGGTTGCCTCATGCGGTGCCTGCGACTCGGTAAAAAAACGAAAAAGCCATATCTTGAGTCATCTTTCAGCGTTTTTTTTACTCTCTAAACATGAAAATATTTCTGAGTTGCTTATCATTTTTATCTCATTAAAGTGGATGCGAAACGACATCTACACAATATATGTTTACCCCTTTTTCGGGCTGGGATAAATTATTTACGAAAAAGGAATACCCTAGCCTACCGCAACTAGGAGGTTTTCTCAGACATAGTTTTCTACCATTTCAGATCTGAGGAACTATTTACGAAAAGGGACTGTTGGAGTTTACTTTTCCACTGTCTTTTCAAACTCTCTAAACATGAAAAGACACCGAGTTCTTCCTTTGTCAGACTCGTTAAACCCTGATGACATCGGATTCAGTCGTAATGACGATATTCGAGTTCCTCCTTCCTAGGGCTCGTTAAATTTACTAGGATGGATTCGTCCAAAGGAAAAAAATATATTACAAGCATATGCTATCCCCTTCAATCTTGTTTTCAAAAATAATTGGGGTACTCACCAAAAATGGTGGGGAAAAATAGAACCAGTATCGTTGTCGTGTCGACAGTATGTCGCTCTTGAACATGGAAACTGTCTACATTCGTGTCAGGTTGGGGACATCTCATCTCATTCTCTGTTTGCCTCCATGGGTTTGGGTAATCCCTTTTGACCTCTCATCTACTCTTTGCCTTGTCATCATGACCTCTGATATTTTGATGTCAAATACTGTCAAATCCATTGTCGTGCCGCCAATATGTTCAAGAGAAGCTAACCTATGTAGTTTCAACCTTCCTCTGATTCTCATCTGATCCTAATTCATAAACATTATATTCCTCTGTCTCGCGTCGATGATGTGGGAAACAATATGGCCCACCTCCGATCAAGGTTACCTCCTGTCGACTTCAGCTCATTATCCAGGAAGCTAATCTAGAGACTCCCTTCCGGTACCTTGGAGCCTTCATGCCTCAATGGTAGTTTCTTCACGTTCGATGCAAGGTTTTCATCATTGAACTTCAATCGAATGATTCTGTGGGTGTTCGATGCCAGCTCACTATTCACATTCTGTGGATTGTACCTATAGTACCTTGAGGGCCATTGTCATTATTGGTGGTTCCTCTCGTGTCTGTTAACATCTTTCATGATTGGCTGGTAATCAGACGATGTTCTTGCATGTTCGACTTCATCCCACTCATTCACATGCTTGAACTTGTACTCTGTTTGGGTTGAGATGGAGCGTAAAACCCTGGATTTTTTCTGTTGGAATCCAGGCTGTGGATTTTTTGGATTATCATGATTGGTTACATGACTCATTGATTGGATGGTTGTGACCATACCTAAGTCTATTCATCGATCCTCACTGGATGGCTGCGTCCATACCTTGGATCTTGATTATTGTATACTCTATTATGGATAGTTGCGCCCATACCACACATCATGTATTTGAGATATCAGTTGTACTTGTCTACGCAAGTTCTCTGACGTCAGTGTTTTCAGTTGGACATGTTCTCGTAAAGCATTTCACCCCTCTCTCTCTCTTGAGCCTCATGCTTTAGGGGGCATCTGTTACAAAGTAATTTGTCACCGTCCCTGAAATCCCCCGTCTTGCACATTGGAGGGCTTATTCCATGACCTGTGAGTAGTGGCATGACATGAAACCACTTTCATGGCATTCCCCTTGACAAGGACAATCATTCCCCTGAAGACAATTTCCTGTAAAAAGCCCTAAAAATAGACCTTTTGGCCTTGGCAGGACTAGCTTGCTCAACCCTCGCGCCAATGGGGGAAATCCACCAAATAGGGCGCGCCAACTGGCGCTCTGTCCCAGTGTATCACTTGCGCTAGGCTCAATAAGGATTTTTTTTTTTAAATAAATGGCAAAAGTTTGATTCCAACCAACTCCTGAACTAGTCTCTAAAATGAGTTGGGAGGTTTAGCTCTGGATCTCCATGTAGGGAAAGTGGTTTTCCACCTATCATGGAAGCTTCCTTGAGTATAGGGCCAATCCCACCATTGTAGGGATCCCAACTCCCCTTCCACCATCTATCTAAGCTTGTCATTTTCCCTTTGCAAGCTAGTCTGAATAGAGCTGAATCAGTAGTAAGGAGATTATCGTCAGACAACCGAAGAGAGAGAGACTTGTCCCATTCCCAACGACCTTTACCGAGACATACTCCGCTGTTGACCTGCTGAAGGGAGATCCAGCGTCAGAGCTCAGGTTGTATCTTTCTTTATTCTGATTCATAATAAACGACTTCGATTATGGTTCCACTCATATGTTCATGTTTTTTGTTATGAGTTGTATCTTCTCTGACTGATACATAGTTGTATGTATTAGGTTTTACGCTTGTGTGTTTGTTGTTTCTTTGTGTATGTGTAGGTGTTCGAACGTTCTAGGCGAGAGAATTTTGATCTGCCATAATGAAGGATGAAAGCACCATCTTCTCTGCAAGTAACAGTAGCGTAGGACTTAAGGTAGGCCTCTTGTCGCATCTTGGTCTTTTACAATTAGGAACTTGCATCTTAGCATGACTCGGTTGTTTCTAGACCCGATCTGGCTAGTAGGGATTGCCTCTATCCATAGAGGGGATTCACCTCTCCAACAATAGTGTAGAACATAATCATGTAGAACCAGTGTTAGCTGTTGGTATTTTCTATGCATATATTTTTCTGATTTCCTTGAAATAAAAAGGCATTCCTTGGTTGATAATTAATGATTAGGTGATTAGTTTTTTTACTAAGCAACTAATTTTACCCAAAATTTTGGTGCAGTTGTCGGGGAGGCATTCAAATAGCATTACCACACTAATATCTAGTTGTATATGAATTCTCGACTCCGAGAGGATTGGATATTAAATATGGAAGGTAAGAACCTATGCACGCACCCTAGCTAACTTGTGGTGAGGTCCACCCTCAGTATTCAAGCTTAGGTAATATAACATGCATGATTAAAAGTAGGAATCTTAGAGGTATAAATTTGAATAAATCTTATCATTTCACTGAAGTGGTGATGTAAGCACCACCCATTTCACTAACCTATTGACAAGAACATTTGGAGGAGAAGCTTCAAAGTAGCACATGAAGAACATATTCTATTTTTGGAATAAATTGCACACACTGCTACTTTTGAATATCCTATCAAAGATCTAGCAGGAGTGACACAAATGCACATAATTCCCCCATCTACTCTACCAAAATTTCATGGTTTAGAAAATGAAGATCCAAATACATTCTTATTTGAGTTTGAAGTTCTTTGTAGAGGATATGATTATTATACTAATGATCAAAGGTTGAAAGTGTTTCCTCTTACTCTAAAATGAGCATCTCTATGATGATTCATGAGCCTTGGTGGGAACTGATTTCGAACATGGGAGGACATCAAGAATGTATTCTTGAAGTTCCAAGACTATTGGAATACCAGTGAAGATATTTTAAATATTATACAAGGGGAAGATGAAATCTTGGAGCACTATGTGGAGCGATTTAAAACAACCTTCAAAAATAAAAGCATAAGCATTTGGAAAAAGAGATCTTAAAAACACTCATTCTTAAAGGAATCAAAAATGAAATTTTAGAACTCTTAAATCTGATAGGAAAAGGTAATGTTTTTCAGCTATCATATGATGATGTTTGTGATTTATGAATTAGGTATTCAAGAGGAGTCTCCAAGGCTGGTAAGAATTCTAGAGAATTTTCTTCTATCACTTCCAAAAATACTACAAGAACAGAAGATATAAGAGTTGAAATCAATGATTTATTTAAACGTTTTAAAATTGAATTTATTAGCTCTCTAAATTCACAGTTGCATGTTTTGCAGGTAAATAAAAATTAGGGAAAATTTGAAGAAGTGTTTTTCCCTCATTACTAAAAGGAGTAACCCATGCATATTTTCTCTTTATTACCTAGGATGAAAGCAACATATTAAATATATTAAGAAGCTACAAGCTCACAACCATGGAAACCATGGCATACATGTATGGTTCAAAACACTTCCTCTCCATTTTCTTACTTTCATAATCCATTATGGAATACTCATTTGTCAGGGCATGCATTTCAATCTCAATATAACCACCACCAATATTGTCTACAAGTTTGGCAGTGTTCATCTTATGATTACACGACTACCCTCCCTTATCTTCTAGCAGAAACATATCTTCCATATTCTTTAATATCTTTTCAACAACATCTTACTTGTCTATCAAAATCATGCACACAACCCAATCAAAAACATCATCAAAATCCTCCATGCCCTACACAATTTCCTGCTCAATCAATTCCACACCCTCACAATAATAAACAAGTACAACATGCTTACAACATTGAACTGAAAAATATACCCACTCTTCCCACAAATTCTATCTCACATGCACCATTGCAGAAAACTTATATTGAGATTGGGAAGGCTTTAAATCAAAAAATTGTAGAATTCATGGAAGAAATTCATGATATAAAAACCATGGGAAATCAAGAGATTTAAGGCTATATTGAAGATTGGTTTCACTCCATCATTTTTTTGCAGCATCACTCCATACTTCAACAATTTTTAGCACCTTATTTTCAAGGGAACTTGGTCTCTCCTACCATGGTATTTATTAATGTATAATTTTATAATTTGGGTATCTATATACTTGAGGCCTTATTTCGAAAATGGTTCCACTGGAACTAATCTTATACATAGAGATATTTCATCTTTTTCCAACTAAGTAGGTTAGTGTAGAAAATAAAATAAATAAATTTCTTTGTATGTAAAAAGAGTTATGTTTGCTGCAACATGTTGTGTAAATAGATATTGGTGATATATATTTGAATTTATATGTGTATGTAGACATATTATATTTAAAATAACATTTATACAAACACCCATCACCATTTTGAAAAAAAAATGTTTGTTTATCATATTTTATGGCTTGCGGGCTTCATGAAATTTCCAGAAAAACAATTGGGATAGTCATGTTTTGAGGTGCCAAATGGGAATATTTTAAAAACATGTTTCTTTATTAAGTATTAATTGATGTATATTTCACAACCTAATTTTAATCATTCCATTTCTATTTTAAATGAAAAAGTTATAACCAAAACATTGACAGGGTGTCTAGTAGGCAGCTCAGGAACAGAATTGGGACAGTCTGTTTTTGGAGGCCCAAATTACTAGATCTTGAAAAAAAAAATCTATGGTATATTCCCCTATGCATATAGTTTACAAGTTGTTTTGAATCACTCTATTTAGGTATCTTATGAGAAAGTTATGACCAAAATACTTACTGTCTATCGTAAATCAGCATTCTCAAAACTCTGTTTTTTCTACTGTTCACTAGCATATTTGACTTTTCAATTATTTTTTTCTCAAAATTTTTTTTCTATTGTAAATATATATATGAAAATAATTTAAGATTCAATTTTAATCAATTCAATCCATCATCAAATGAAAAATTTATGTCTAAAATATCAATTTTTGGTCTAAGTTGGGAAATTGAAAATGACTTTTTTATGCAAGTTGTTCTAAGTAACTTTGACATATCATATCATGGAATTTTTATAACCTATTTCTACTGGTGATAGCTCTTTTAAAAAAAATTCATTTGGATTTGGAATCACTAAAATTGGACGAAAAACAAATATTTTATGATTAAAACAATGTTGGTTAGTATGGTCGACCAATGCTCTCCTACATGTGACATAAATTCTGCTATGTTTATCTTTCTATGGATTTGTTTTACAAAGTATCCAATTGTTATTTTTTTCATATTTCTTGGATTAATAGAGCCCATACACCTCTCTTATTCCATGATTTTATATTTTATTGCAGGTAGATGCTCATTTTTTGCAGGTCCGAGGAGAATAAAGGAAGTCCATTTATGAAAAATTGATTCTTGAAGACAATGTTAATGAAATAAGGGAATTTCATCCAAATATTTATTAAGAAGTTTAATATCATATGATGTTAAGATTTTTTAGGTGTCATGATCTAAAATTTCTTATAATATCTTGCCGCAAATGTCTCGCTAATACCTGCCAACAAGAAAACGACGTGAAGATATTTTCATTACTTGACGGATTAATAACAGGAAAAATGAAGAATTGAAAATTCAAGTCATTTCCACCAAAGCATTTTTTTTTTTCAAAAGATCATTTTTTACATTCATTCACCATTGAAAAATTGTTATTCCTCGAAACAAATTAATGTTCCCTTAGGAAACAATATTACTGCAATTGAAATCACAATTCTTGTAACTTAATTTATTTATTTATTTACTCTTTTTAATAAAGTGTTATTTCTTTTATAATTTCTCTTATGTTTTTTTGTTTCAGGTGTTTCTTCCTTCAAAGTTGTGGTTTCCATTCTGTTGGTGAATGCACAGTTTTCATAAATGAACAACTGTTGCTCCTTCCAACAAACAGTTGTTGTTCTATCAAATGAACAGTTGTTGTTCCATTCCCGACTACACATTTGTTGTCCTGTCTTCAACTTCGTAGTTGTTGTTCGATAGAATAAACAGATCCAATTTATTTTTCGTGTGTTTAATATATGTTTTTCAATCAATTGAACAACTGTTGTTCAGTCAATTGAATAATTATTATTCCATCAAATGGAAAACCGTGTTTCTTTTGTGTGTGTTTGATAATTTTTGTTCAATAAATTGAACGATTAATGTTCAGTCAATTGAATAGCCTCTGTTTGATCAAATGAACATATGTGTTTTCTTTTTCTTTTGTGTTAAATAATTCTTGTTCAATCGATTGAACAACTGCTATTCAGAAAAATGAACGAATGTGTTTTCTTTTTTTTTGTGTTTAATAATTGTTGTTCAATCAATTGAACATATGTTGTTCAGAAAAACGAATGAATGTGTTTTCTTTTTTGTGTGTTTAATAATTGTTGTTCAATCAACTGAACAACTATTGCTCATAAAAATGAACAACGTAATTTTTGTTTTTTTGGTGAGTTTTTATTTTTCAATCAATTGAACAACTGTTGTTCATAAAAATGAATATTCACAATCTTTTTGGTGTGTTTTTTTTGTTCACTCAATTGAACAGTTGTTGTTTAATCAATTTTTCATGTGTGTTTTTGTTATTCAATCAATTGAACAATTGATGTTCATAAAAATCAACAACCGTGATTTATTTTTGTGTGTTTAATAATTGATGTTCAATCAATTGAACAACTGATGTTCAATATATTGAACAATTGTTGTTTAATAAAATGAACTATTGTGATTTTTGTTTTCATTTGATCTCAATCAAATAACCATTTTTCCTTCATACATTTTTCCATGAAAACCATATTTTTTATTGGAAATTTGTACCCAATATAAAGGAAAAAAAATGATATTACCAACATTATGACTTTTAAAATTTTGATGGTTATATTTATTCCGAAAATGACATGGTTCATCTATATAATGACTTGTTGAATATCTCCTCTTTAGACATATCATAAAATGATTCACTACCTCAATACCATGATGGTTTATCTTTCACACTTTCAATTGATAATTCCCTTTGGTATGATGATATGGGGATAAAAGCATAACTTTCATTAGCATTATTTTATTTCTCACGCCATCCCTAGCTCTTAAGGAGTTAATGAGCCTCCCTCCATTTATAATAAAAATATGAAAAGCCAATATAAATCTTCTTAGAGAGGATAAGGGGTCTCAGCACAAGCCAACCTACCATGATAATAAGGATGTAACAAGTGACATTTTCATTATGGCCACCACACATGGTAATGGCCTTCTAGACAGTCAAAACTGTCAGAAGGACAAGAGGTCTCATCACGAGCTGACCTGATCACTTTGTTATATCCTGGTGAATGGCACTGTGATTATCTGGTTACCATGCCAGCACAGTGATCTCTTTATAAAAATAAACAATTATCTAAATACTAAATAGAGGATCCTGGATCATTTTTGGGTTAAAGAGCAACCCTGTCGAGGCTATGGATGCCCACTAGTAGCAGTGGCTCTGCTTATGGTATTGAAGTTCTATGTTACATTTCCAATTATATTATATCCCAATATTTCTCATTGATTAATTTCCAAAGATGAGTTTACCATTTGAACAATGTTTATATTTATATTAACTAATGTGCATGGTAAACTATACTTTTATATGAATTATATTAAAAACTTTCTGATCAAATGATATCAACAATCATCATCATACATTGCCTATCATGATTTCATCATATCTTGCCACCAAAGGAAAAATCTTTTCTCATAATGCTTAAATCTTTGTTTCACTCTTTTTAGTCAATTCCTAATCATATTTACGATTTGTACTGCTATGACTATTTCTACCATATGTATGCCTCTCATTCTTTTTCTGTCGCATTTATGAATCCACAATGCCCTTTCCTTTTTTCTTGTGCTTTATGGTCATGGATGCCCTTTTCTGCCACACTTTGAAATTACTTTAAGCTTGCATGGCTTCCACCTTTTGCATCACTTTCAGCATCAACTCAGTCTAATCAACCTCAACAACTTCCAATCCATACATGTCATTCCACATTTCTACGGAGGTAAAACTTGAGGTAACATAGCATTAGTTTCTGATCTATTAAAAATTTAGGAGAGTTTCCTGAAAATCCATTGAGCATTATTTAGCTTCATTCATTCCACTTCTTTACTGCTTCCCATTTTTTAGAGACGCAAAAGCTTTCAGTTTGGGGGAGTGTTACTTTCATTCATTTCTTTATTATGACCATGCCATCATCCATTGATCTCCTTATTCATTCTCAAAACCTCCCTTATTCCATTTTGTTGTACACCAATCATAACGATTATAGAAACTACCTCAATCTGTTTTCTAGTATAGCATGAGGGCATGATAATTCTCTAGTTTGGGGGAGGAAATGTTACACATGATGGATGTTTTCTACTTTATTCTAATTTAAGGCATACAATTTCATTTTTATACAATGTCGAAATTGATTTTCGCGTATCTTTAAAACTATGAACTGAATCCTTGTGATTTTTGGATAGCAAAGAGGTATCTTTAAAATATAGAAAGAAAAAAAAAATACAAGCTAAATTAGTTTGTAAAATTGAAAAAATCATGCACTCTCACCTATAGCTATTTTTCTTATATCTCATGATCCATGCATCAAAATGATCTGATTTTTGGATTAGAGAAGCATTAATATAGTTGCAAAATTTCAGCAAAATCTGGTTTATAGTTTTTGAGAAAATGGTTAATGAAGCTTGTAGTTTCTTGTATCATATTTTTTTGTAACGTGATCTACATATGGTTGAAAGTCAATGTGAAATTTTGTATGCCTTCACCAACATTGCTATAATTGAATATTTATTATTTGAGAAAGAAGTCATTTTTTCCATCAATAAAATGACTTAGGCTGAACATTTTGATTATTGTATTATAGCTTAATTAATACAGAGGCTTTGGGTTGCATGGGGACATGCAACATATTTAGTTTGGGGTTATGTTGGTTACTAAATTTTCATTATTATTACCACTTTCTAACATCCATTTCATCCATTTCTACCATTCTTTATCACATTCTTTCTCATGATTTAGCATTTAATTCCATTTTATAATAATTTATGCTCTTATGGATAAGTAATACGTATTCTCCTTTGTTTCTAATAAATTGATAATTATTATGTGTGAGTTTGTCAAATACGGTTTATTAATCTGTTAAAACATCACTTGTGCTTTTAGCCTCCAAGATCTCTTCCACATTGGAAATTCGATCTCCAACTATCCCAACTTAGAAATTTGTTGGAATAAAAAGTAATGGTTTGCATTGGTGAATTCTGACAAATGAAGATGAATCCTGAAAATCTGAGACATGGGTTTTGTGTAGAATGGAGAAATTCAGTTTTCCAACAAGAATTTTTCCAAAATTCAGTTTGGATTGAGAAAAATAGAAGGTTCTCTAAAGGCAATTTTCTCAGATTTGATTTTGTTGTCATTTTCCAAATTCTTCCAACTGCAATACTAGATTTGACTTCTTCCAACTGAGTCATGATATTTTAGATCTGATCTTCTTGATCAAATTTTTATATACAATCTCCCATTGGAATGGTAAATCATTTTGTAATCAAGTTAGTTGTAATTTCCCTTTTCTCTTCGTGTATTTAAATGAAAACAAAGATCAAAGAGAGGGGGGGAATAGATGAACAATTGTTGGATGAACGATTAAACAGTTGCTGAATACGAGATGAATAATTGTTGAACTTGAGACAAAGCCAAGAGCTTCATTCTGATGTAATTATTTCTCCCATATATTTTAATGAAAGAATTTATCCATTGAGTTATACATATGTTACTTGTAATCTGATTTGAACTATTTCTCAAGTTAGAACTGAGTCTTGGGAAATTGGGCCCACTGCCTTGGACGAGGTGTTGCCTTGAATATCTCAAGTAGTTTAGTCACGTGCTTGTTTATTTGAATTTCAATTATTTTTATTTAAAGTAGATTTCCTTTCTTTAAAGTAGTTTTTTGTTTGCTGCATTTTTCTATATTTGTTGTTTCCTGCAATTTCTAGGTTTCATTTAATTTATTGTCCTAGATTAACATTTGAATTATGTTGGGTGCAATAGGTTAAACTTACAATTCAGGAATGTGTGGTTTAATTTAGTTTTGATTCAAGTCGTGTGATTAGCATAATTATTTCCCTATCATTTACTTTTTGTTTTTTAGATTTAGTATTATTTTTCAAGTCTGGCATTTTATTTCTTTTCGAATGAGCTTGATAGTGTAGAACATAATCATGTAGAACCAGTGTTAACTGTTGGTATTTTTTATGCATATATTTTTCCAATTGCCTTGAAATAAGAAGACGTTCCTTGGTTGATAATTAATTATTAGGTGATTAGTTGTTTTTATTAAGAAATTAATTTTACCTAACACCTTTTTCGTTGCCTTTTCTTCTTATCTCAGTTGTATTTCCCAATATTTAAATAAAATATCTTTTTGAAATTTATCTATCTTAGGGGGGTCATCTTTCTTTCATGCATCATACCCTTGCCACTAAATGAAATTATTAATCTTCTCTTCAACTCTTTCGCATTCAAGTCTCCTATTAGACACTTGTTAGATCAGAATTTTGCTTGTATCACAGTAAGAGATGGTGATTGAGACTTGTTGACAAAAGGTTTCTTGCTACTGCTTTAGCTTTGCATTCATTTCTAGTGCTTCTTTTATGAACAACTCTACTTGAGTCTGGCTTTTTAATTTGTCCATTGCTGCTTCAAGTTGAGTTTCTTTCTCTATAATCTACACCCAACGTTGTAAGTTCATTCTTTCAAAATCCCTTTCAAATTGAGACATCCTCATTCAATCTGCTTGATGGAGTTAAATTTTTCCTGTTCTAACAATCTCTCTAACTCTTGTACTTTGTCTTCTTTTTTCTTTAGTAGAATTTGTATCTTTGTGCCTTTGTCAATGGTAGCAGTAGCATATGCTCCTACAGATTGTGATAACTTAGTGAAACGTTTTTTTGGATCAACCAAAGGGTCTTTCCATAGAACGTCTACAGATTCATTCATAATATTTGAGATTGTTTCATCCATTCATTGTCTCTTCCCTCTCTTAAATACAGCCTTATGACTGGGATTGTAGAAGACATCAAGTGAGGATATCTCTTCAATCTGTAAAACAATATGTTTTGTAGGGTATGCTGAAATGATCTCTTGATCATGAACTTCAGGTACGTGTTGTAGTGGAATTGTAGTTTCCATTAAATTTTGAGAATGCTTTGGAATTTGGAAACTCGTTGATTCATCAACATTAGGCTTTGGGGGTAGTATTTCTAGTGCCTTGGAAAATTTCTCCCATTATTTCTTCAAATATTCTGACTGGGGATTCTTTGTCTGGTCGGGTGTATTCTAGCTATGCTGAACTTCTTGAGAATATGATTCAGCTCCATTAATTTCTCCTTCTGTTTTCATCTCAATCCCTTTAATTAATTTATCAATTATTTTCTCTGGGCTCTCATTCTTGCTCTCAAATTCATTTTCAGAATGATTTGAATTCTGAGAATTATGTTGTGATTGCCTTAATTCATGATTTGATTTCTCTTGAGATTCATCTTCAGACATATCCTTGGCTTCATTATCTAGACTAATGCTCGGATTTGGTCTATCGACATCTTAAATAAATAAAAAATCCAAAGGGATTGTTTCCAGCCTTTTATTTCTATATTCTTGGAAAGCCTCAAAGTCAGTTTTGTTGAGTTGACTGGATGCATTTTTCAATATATCTGTGAACTTCTCCATGCCTTGAAAGAAATCATCAAACATATCTTTCTCATTCAATAAAGGTTTCAATTTAAGCTCAGTAGTGAAATTATTAACCACACTATTAGGATCAAATTACCTCTTTGGAATTAGATCCAAATTTAATGAAGTGACTTTTGAAATCTCCTTGAATGAATGACCAATGTCAAAAAGGGAAAAATTGTCACACTGTAAAGGGAAAGTAGGCAAAATGGCCTTCTTGGGATCTTTGAGTTGTTTGGAAATTCCACTTACTAGAAGTTGGTAGGAAATTTCCCTAGCTAGGAGCTTATCAGGAACATAATATGGCAAAACATTGGGAGAGTAATAACTCCCAAAAACTCTAATATAAGTGAAATTCTCTTCAGAAAACCATCTAGCAACTACTAAAATGTCTGTGCTAGCCTCCTTAGAAATCCTAGGGGCATTTTCATTAAAGACAATTTGATGGATGGGTAACATAACTCCATTGCAAATTTTATAGAAATGTAATTGAAAATCAGAATCCCAAAGGGCTCTGTGGTAAGTATGGATTGGAGTTGGGCCTTGGGTTGTCCATTTTCATCCCATGATAGGAAAGCTTGAAAAAAATAAAATTGCATCCATAATGTAAGCACTCATGTAGAATGGGGGTATTTTTCTAGAGGAAACACTTCTTTTACTTTTGTATTCCATGATAGTTCTGGCTAAATTATCAGACAAGATGCTCACCTAATTCATAATAGAGGAATTGGTGATTGCGTCAATTAAAGGGACCCAGTCTATGGAAAATGTAGTGGTATATTTTTTTGCAAACAACCTACATAGCATTCCAGCAGCATAAAAATAAGGGGAGGGTAATTATGCTATCAAGTACATACCAAGTTTGTCCCTCTTCAACTTTCCTTGGCCATATTTCCATCCCTTTATTACTTTCATGAGGTATGTATTGTTCTTTATAAAGCTTTGGACAAAAGCTTTATCATAATTATTCGACGGCATGGGCAAGTGGTACATTGTCCGTAAATCTTCTGCATTGAACGAACCAATATTCTCCAGCTTTGAATTCTTAAATGATCTAACTTCGATGTTAAGGTGGTCAATTACCCAATTTACCTTATCTATGTAGGGTAAAATCTTTGGCCTCATTGCTATTATATGAAGAAATGAACATGCAATGTCGAAGTAAGACGGGTCTAAGGAAACTATCACATTTGTTGTAGCTATTTTGACTATTACCCTTGGTTGTTCTTCCTCAAAAGGTTGGTACATTTATTCCCATGAAGAACTGTTGCAATCCTTGTTGCAATTTGTATCTGAGAATACTGCAGGCATGTCTGAGTCTTCTATAGAAGATATTTGGGAAATTTCCTTTCCTTTCTTTGTCATTCCATTTATTCTCACAACATTAGGCGGTTTCCTGAATTCAAGTGAAAAGAGTAAACTCAGATCTGAGATGAATGGAGAGAAGGATAGAGTTAAAACATTATAATCAAAATATGGCTCTCAATATATTCAAAACACGCTTGAAGTAGATATCAATCTTTCGAACCTTACTCCCATTAAATGTTGTTAATAACCCACAACTATTTCTATCAAATATCTTATACACCTTTACGTAATATGTCTAATCTATTAATCTAAGACATTAGATATTATAGAAGGTTTATTATATATGAATAATTGTGTGCACTTGAGTAACAAGTATTAATATTGCACATCGCAACTTAATATAGTTACCAATAGTTATTTTTTTTGTCGTTGATGAATCTCGTGAAATGTGATCTGCGCAAATTGGACATTGCAACTTTCGTGCGGTAATAAAACTTTCCATTTGGTTTCTTGTTGCGAAATGTGAAATGCCTTAAAGAATCGCATTTTTGCGCTTTATCAGACCTTTAGATGGTTATAATTGTTTCTTTAATTTTTTGTCGAGTCCGACTCATCGCAATATTTACCGAATTGTTATAAGCTTGTTCTTTTTAAAAGGCATGACGTGATTTCTTTTTAAAAGGATTTTTAAAGAATTTGCAATAGGGGGTTTTATATAACTCTGAAAAGATTGAAGGGCATATCGAAATTCGCAATACTTATATATGTTTTAACTTATTCGTCTTGTAAGTTATGCAATTTGCGATGAGCTTTTTTAAATCAAAGCGAAAAGGGAAAAACCTTTATTCCAAAAGTTTATTTAGACTTAGGCTAAGATGAAATCATGCTCACAAATTTCTATTTATTTTTTAAAGGGTCCCCATTTATTAAAATAAATTGGGTGTGTTGTATAGTATGACAGGATCCTAATACTGGTCACTGCATAGCAAGAAGGCTTGTGTACAAGTTGAGCATGCCTCATTAAATTATAAACACCTTTGAAAAAATTATTGAAGTATGGAAGAAATCATGGTTTTTAATAAACATGGGCTAATATTGGGTTAATCCACTTATTATCAGACTTTACAAGTGGATTATATGCTAGTCTTGGGATTAGTGAGTAATCCCATGTCATGCCCATTGTTGAGCCATGAAATCATTGCATTGGTGTTATAAGAGAAGATGCATGATGGACATTTTTCCATCACATGATGGAGTGCAATTACTACACCTGGTTTAGGATTGGGCCTCCTTCACATCTTGGTGCAATGGTACATTGATGTGGAGGCCTAGTGGAAGGAAACGCATGGAACCCCCCTCCTTGAAAATGCATATAACATGAAATTTTTGATTTACACTGCAAGGAAAAGAACTTCTAGCATAGGTTTTTTCGGAATACCCTATAAAAATAGCCCAAAAATATGTTTTTAGTAGAGGTGGGTGAGAAAATGTTTTTTTTTGGTGTGTCTACAATCTACAAATGTGTTGGTGCTTTACTATCCATACAAACACCAATGTCACATACAAAATGGTGCACCGTTGAAAATTTATTTTTATAAAATAAAAAAAATAGGATGCACTAAATAACACAATGCACTAGTGCTTGAATAACTGATAGCACCATAAAAAGGTTAGCTTTTAAAAATTGTAAGTGCTATATACACCTGTAACATCGGTTCCCTTCACGTAGTAAAACGTTTTGGTGCATACCAAGAAGGAGCACCACTATAGTTTTTAAATTTCAAAAAAATGTGGTGCTATTTTCTAATGATGCATTAGTGTTGTAAATTTCTTAAAATGCACTGAGGCATATTCTAAAGAGAACCACTAGTGGTGCTATAGTCAAACAAATCACCGATGTGGTACAGTATATTAGAACACCCTGGGGAATATTAACAAAAGAAAAACTATATATATATTTTTAATAAAAAAAAATAGTTCTCTTGGATATCTTCTGCACCGGTGCGATTATAGTAATGCACTAGAGGAGGGTTAAATAAAAAAAAAAAATCTTGCTCGTAAATTTAATTTTTACCATATGCGTTGTTGGAGATATCTAAAGCACCAATTCGACTCTTTCCTCATGAAAGCACCCTAAATTTTATGATTCTCTTGCTCACCATTCTTATCTACCGTGCTCACTGCCTGACTTTCCAACTTTTTCAAACAGTGGTAAAAAATTTTTTTCTCCATTAAGTGTCAAAAATGCCTCCCCTACGAGAAAATGTCCAAGTAATTTCTATGCTTCTCTCTAATTTATTTTTTTAGTGGATATAATTCTAAATTAGCTCAATTTTTTTTTCTTGTGCGACACACTCTATATGTTCAGCTTGCACCGATAGTAGTGCACCCTAAACATTTACAGGATGCACTGCGGTTCTGTACATGAACATAATACATTGCTATTGTTGTAGTGTGTTTCATGACTAAAAACACACTGGTAAATATTTATATTGTGGATAAAATAAAAATTTTAGGTTATGCCTGGTGTGTTTATATTTACCAAATTCACCTTAAAAATAATATTTAAAAATATAGCTATAGCTCGGTGCATTTGATAACCTAAACATTCTGTAGTGAGGTGAAATGGTTATACGTGCACACCAGTGCATAAGTGTGATTCACCGCCATGAAAATTTAAACTTTGAACCAAAAATGGCGTGTCATACGTATGTCTGCACTCATGCGAGTGCAGTGTTGTTAGAAAACACACCAGAGACATTGCATGATTGTTTTTTGGGCACACCAATGATTTTTTATTTTATTTTTTTTATTGAAAGTTGTGTTTCCATATTTTTAAATAAAATTTTCATTTAATAAAAATAAAATGTGTTTTATGTATGAGGATGATGTATTTGATATGTTAATCATGTAGCAAATATGTCAGTAGAGGGAGAAATAACAAGTGTAGGAGAAATGGTAGACCAATACAATATAGTTTGACCATGGGACGCCAGAAAGAGGGAGAGGGATTTATACCCTTGCCCTATTACTACAGTGACCCGAGCACTCTTAAGGAATGTAGGCTTCCTCAAGTACTATGAGGAGGCTACATCCCTAAAGGTGCACTCTGTCTTATTGGTGCATCTGAGCTACCGATGGAGTGTCCAGGAGCAGGGTTTCCATGTCAATATTGGGGCATGGTATAGGTCCTCTAAGCAAAAGATATACTTTATCACTAAACTATCAAGGAGAGGGCAGTATTTTCCCAAGTTCCCTGATGTCCCCCATGGGTTTGTAGCCGAGATTAAGCTTGCCTATGCTTAGAGATATGTTGGGCCTCATGCAGTCTCTCTAGCAGTTTTTTAGGTGTGTGGTGGATAACTAAAAATTTCTTCGTCTGTTGCACAGGAAATTAGGTGCCTCTCATTATTAGTCACCACCATTGCACACTTTATTAGTGATGGAAAGTGCATTATTTTTCCCCTTTTATATTATTTCGATTCTTTGATTCATGCACCATGCTGTATCAGATGGTCTGCCAATTTTTTTTAGGCAGTTTTATATGGCTTTATATATATGTCATGTGATGATACATGGAAGGGTAACTTTCCCTTTCACTTTAGAGCTTTTTTGTTTATTTTTTGAGAGGTTTCCATAGACAAGGCCTACATTTGATCATCACCCTCGTAGGCTGATCATTGAGGTCTAGATTTGCATGTGGGAGAAGATGATGCCCAAGAGGGGCATGTCGGAGTATGTTATAAGGATTTCTACCTAGTAACTGGAACTATTGGCCAGTGAGGACGACCATGCATTTATCTTGTTTTCATTCTTGTACACGAGGATTGACTGGAGAGAGTGTCCCAACATCCTCTTCACACCGAATTACCCTCCATATGATAGAAGTAATATCATTATTTTTTAAAATTAATCTAGTTTTATTTTATTATTTTAATTAATTACAATAAAATTTATCATATCATGTTCTTTAACTTGTTTTATTACATTGTTTAATGAAATTTTATAATTATTTTTGTGTACTATATTTTTTTATACATTGACACATTCGATGGGGACATGCCTCCTCCTCCACCGGGTGGAGGAGATAAGGAGATGGGTGAGGCCAAAGAGGGTGAAGCACATCCTCAGGGGGTCATGGGCATCCAAGGTTGTAGGGTTGGTTTGCAATTTCAGATGGACTACTGTGACATATTGGATAGATTTTTGGTTGAGGAGTGAGTCGGCCTTATGAGGGATCAAGATATCATCACAGATCCTATTTTTGTGGATCCATATAGGGTCTACCTATGAGAGATGATGTCTCTTATGTGTAATATCGTCGAAGCTAATAGGATACTAGCATCGATGAGGGATGCAAGGCATGTAGTGGCATATACATCATATGAGGGTGGTGATCATGATCATGAGAGTGGTTATCATGATCATGATGATGAGGGTGGTGATCATGATGCTTCTAGTAGTACTACCCCATTGGATCATCGTCGTCAGGGTGTCGATGATATTTATGGTAGTACACCTCCTCCTCATGGAAAATTTTAGGGCTTATATTCGTAGGTGGGCTAATTTTCCATGGTTTCCCAAAAAAAATATTTGCTAATTTCCATTTTATCTAAAAATAATTCACCAAAGTTTTATAATAAAAAATCATTTTACCTTAAGTATTACCAAAATTATATATATATTATATATATAAACACAATAAATTTGAATGTTTTTACAGATATATCACCAAATATTTTACAGTTTTCATATTAGACACTAGCAATATTCTTTGAGGTTTCTAAACTTTAAGATACATTTCCATACTTCAAATTCTCTCTGCTCCTCCTCAGTTTCCTGATGATGAGATGTCAAAGCTATAGGATGTACCTTATGTTTCTCATGACGAAGCAGACTAACCACATCCTCCTCCATCTTAGAGTTTGACAAACTGCACTGAAGAAGTAGTTGACCATCCATCATCTTCTATTACATACCACCCACCTCCTCCTCCAACTCAGAGTTTGATAGACGTTGAGGTAGTAGTTGACCATCCATCATCTTCTACTGCATACCAGGATGACACTACTATGTCTATTGTATCAAATATTTGATTGCAGTTATTTGACTTGTTTGTGTGTGTGTGTGGTGAATTTTGTTTGTTCATGTTTATGTACTTAATTTATATTGTTATCACTAAGTTGGTACATATGAGCTGCTCCACCAGAAAACCTAGAGTAACTCTTTCAATCCAACTTATGACTGAAAATTAGCCTTTTCAACCTGAGAGGGCTCTCTCAAAGGTAAATATGATTTTTTCAAATATAATTCAATTATATGGCTAACTCTGTAGTAGCATCTTGAATGTTTTTGTATTCAGGTGAAAAATTTATAGGGTTTACTACCATTGGGCTTATGGAGTCAGTGCTAGTAAACTCAGTGTCATGGTTCTCATTGTGGAAGATGAGGCATGTGGATGTTTTAATGATAGTACAACACACATAGACATACAATAGCTTAATGCTTAAATGAAATCAAAGCATGATTTACATGAATTCTGAGTAATTAAAAATTAAGATACTAAAAGCAAAATAGCAAGATACATAGGAAAAAGCTCAAAAAAACATTAGATGAATCTCAGGTGAAGAAGAAATCTCACATCCACTGTATATTATTGAATAGAAAATTTTACAATAGTAGTAGTGTAAAATAACATCTTCCAACATTGAATCCTTCGAAATTCTACCTATTAATAAGCTTTAGTCACCTTACATTGGATCTGCCTACAAGGCTAGATCATTGAACTACTTTTGTTGACACCTATCTTAACAAAAAGCAAAATACATGGGAATGATAATGACACCTACTGACTTTATGACTTAGAGACCTACTAGGACTCTTCCACTTATTTATTACATTCACTAACTGAAAATACTGCATAATTACATAAAAAATAGTTAAGTGCTTGAGTGGAACTAACCATAATCAAGGCATAAATACCCCCACTAGATTTAGAAACTAATCATCCTATTTTTAAGGAAATGGTGTCATGATATTTGATGACTATCTTAATTTTTTGTGCTAGTGAACCAGACACCCTCATCGAAGACCAAACCTCCACCAAAATATTCCACTAATACTGTTTAAACTCTCCACTTGGCTAGTTGAACTCCAGTGAATCCGCAAAACACAAAATTTCTATGAAATGTTTCTCGTTGCAGAAACAAGGGAAATAAGGCAATTTCATAGTGAATTTTAGTAGAAAATTGACTTCACCCATCTATGTCACTTTTTAGCCCTCTTTGATGATTTGGAGATGATTTTTGAATCAAATGAGATAAATTCAAATTTTTTGCCACCTTGATTTTGACTATCACTGTTATTTTAAGCAAAAATACACATACAATGATTTCGTAGTGAAATCTAGGCTTCAAGCCTCAGATTCACTACGAAATTACCTAATTGGTAGAAAACTCAAAAATTGTGCTTCTTTCTTTAAAATTTTGCTTATGGCTCTGTAAAATGATATTATGAAGCATGATAAGGAAACCTTGGTTCAAAATACCTCTTACCCTCCTCAAGAAGCAGCATTTTCACCTTCAACAAGTTCATCTATTAATAAAAATGGAGCTATTTTTTTTTAAATTAGGGCTCATAAATGAGCTCCTATCTCTAAATCCTTGATATTTGTAACAAAACAGGAGGAGGTTTTTTTAAATAATTCTTTTCTAAACAAAAACCCCTCTATGTATTTTTAAACACATCCCCAGGTGTCTAGAATATGCATTTGAAAAACATGTCTAAAACATGAAAAAACACATTCTAAAAATAGAGTCGAAAAACATCTTTGAATCTCAAACTTTGTAGCACCTGTGAGAAAAATGAAAGAGGTTAATGTTCTTTGATCTGTGATTGAAAATAAATTATCTCATTGTTTTATAATTGTCCTCTATTTTCCCAAAAATTGATTTTGAAGTTGACTTCTTAAACAATAAAAAAACAGAGAAATCCCTTTTTATCTTCTTGTAAAAACTCATGCAACCAACTTTGATGAAGTCCTAAAAAACACTAGGGTATTCCATGATCAATTTTAAGTCCATAAGTTCATATCCTACACAAGAGCCTCCTTTTTAGTTTTATTTTTCATGGCCATCTTCCCTTATACTACGTTTCCTTTCTTGAAAAAGTGACACATGCGAAGAAATCAATTTGAATAGCAAGTTTCTTGTGATGGAGCTGGACTCTTCAATGATAATAATCAACTACTCATGAAAATATCAAAAGGAGGATGACAGAGAGGAGATTTGGAGTTGAGTTTAAAATTTTAAATTCGAGTATATGAGGAATAATGAGAAATCACAGGAGTGAAAGGTAATGATGAATGACACTTATGATTATGCATGCTTGGCTGATTGTAATAACTGATCATATGACTTCACATTCACCTAAAACCTCTAAAAAAAGTGACAACTCATCATCCTTTTATTGGTGCAAAAAAAACATGATTCTGTAGTGTTTTGAGTTATAAACCTAGCAGATTTGCTATGAAATGGTCAGGTGATTTCGTAGCAAAATCTGCCTATTTGCAGTTATATTCGCTATGGAATCGTGAAAAATCAGGTAGGTCACCACTATCAAACTTTAAACCAATGAATGTGAACCTAAGGTGGATTTAGATGTATTTGACTCTAACTACATGACCCATGGGCTATTTTATACTTAGGATAATGAATATTTCATGAGTTTTCATCAATTTCATGAACCAATTTTTATGAGACAAAATGAGACCTAGGCTAATAACCCTATCAAAAAAAAATTAACACTTTATGTGTGATAATAGTGGCTCCACTAGGGATAGTGTATCCCTATGGTACAACAAATAACTTGTAGTTCTAGTGCCTTCCTTCAAAAACTAATTTTTTTTGAAATTGATGAAGACTTCGCCAAGCTCTTATGGCCTTCTCCTTGAGCTCAAGCTTGTTGAAAACTACAATCCAAGATGAGGACTAAATTTGTACATGCTAAAAATATGCTCAGAATACTTGAGCTTATTCACACCCACTCCTATCAACCCTCACAACTACAATCTTCATGTTTGATTCAAGCGACATGAAACCTCCAATAAAGCTACTTAATGAGTTGATCTGATACCTGAACTCCTTGATTGTGCTTAAACCAAAAGAAAATTGTATACTGTAATGACAAATGTAATAGAAAATGGGTCTGATTTTCATAGTGAAAACATAATTGAAAAGTTGGACTATAGAACTCTTCCAGGTAGTCAGTTATGCGATCATAGAAGACATACTTTGTTGGATAATTCTCAAGACATTATGCAGTTTTAGACAACTCATATATGCTTTCTTTAGTGACATAAAACTTCAGTTATGTGGTATAAAACTCATTTTCAAAAACAAAACATTCCTCCTCAATCTCAAAAGAGAAAGGTAGCACCACCTTCTCTTTATATTTTGGCATGAAAAAGTTTTCATAAGACTGATCTTGACCATGAAGACTATATGACTGAATTTGATCATCTAAAACTTCAATGTATTTCTCAATTTTCTTAGCAAATTCATCCAAAAATTGAATCTTATCTTCTGAATCGCACTAAAATGACTTTATGTAAGAATATGAGGCCAAAGAAAAAATTTCATCGACTTCCTCATTATCGTGATCATCATTCCATTCACTAAACCTTGAATGAAAAGAAAGTCTCCCACCAATTTTATTTTTTTCATCCATGTTTCAAAAAATATAAGCCAAAAATATGCAAATGACTTAATAGATCTGGTAGGAAAAATTTCAATCCATTGTCTACATTTCCCTTGAAATGAATCATATAACAATCTGATGAAAATATCTTCATGTATGACTCTAAGAAGCTCAGTAAAATCACAAAAATTGGATACATGCTTCAAGGTCAAACTCAAATCTTCTCCATTAAATTTTGGACCATTCCTTAAAAAATATGCATCCTTGGGAGAAGGATTTGGGAAACCATAAATTTCTTAAAACTCTACACATGCATACCTCGAAACAAGAATGACACCATCTGAGTTCTTCATAAGTCTAGTGGAATCATCATGAAGCTATGAATTTTTGAATTCTTCAACAATGGAGTCACCAAGGTAGAAATGCAGCCTCGTAAGCTTCTGAACTCCTGCTACCTCCAATAGTTCAACATCAATGTTTGAGCACAAAATTCAGTAAATATGTCTTTAGACTCTCGGTAGACGCACCAAAATGTTATCACTAAGGTGGTATAGATGGGTCACTCCACTAGACAACCTAGAGTAACTCTTTCAAACTAAATTATGATTGAAAATTAGCCTTTTCAACCTGAGAGGGCTCTCTCAAAGGTAAATATGATTTTTTCAAATATAATTCAATTATATGGATAACTCTGTAATAGTTTCTTGAATGTGTTTGTATGTAGGTGAAGAATGTATAGGGTTTACTACCATTGGGCTTATGGAGTCAGTGCTAGGAAACTCAATGTCATGGTTCTCTTTGTGGAAGCTGAGGCATGTGGATGTTTTAATGATAGGACAACACACACATATATACAATAACTTAATTCTTAAAGGAAGTTGGAGCATAGCTTACATGAATTCTAAGTAATTAAAAATTAAGATACTAAAAGAAAAATAGCAAGATACATAGAACAAAGCTCATAAAAACATCAGATGAATCTCAGGTGAAGAAGAAATCTCATAGCCACAGTATATTACTGAACAAAAAAGTTTACAATATTAGTAGTGTAAAATAACAACTTCCAACCTTCAATTCTTCGAAATTATGCCTATTAACAGGTTCTAGTCACCTTACATTCGATCTACCTACATGGCTATATCATCAAACTACTTTTTATGACACCTATCTTAACAAGAATCAAAATACATGGGAATGATAATGACACTTACTGAATTTATGACTTAGATACCTACTACGACTCTTCCACTTATTTATTACATTCACTAACTGAAAATACTGCATAATTACATAAAAAATAGTTAAGTGATTGAGTGGCACTAACCATAATCAAGGCATAAATACCCCCACTATATTTAGAAACTAATCATCCTATTTTAAGGAAATGATGTCAAGGTATTTGACGATTGTCTTCATGCAGAGCTGGTGAACTAGACAGCCTTGTCAAAGACCAAACCTCCACAAGAATATTCCACTGATACTCTTTAAACTCTCCATGTGGCTAGCTAACCTCCAATGAACCCTCAAAACAAAAAATTTCTACAAAATGTTGCTCGCTATAAAAACAGGGGAAACAAGGCAATTTCATAGATAATTTTAGTAGAAAATTGACTTCACCCATCTATGTCACTTTTTAGCCCTCTTTGATGATTTGGAGATGATTTTTGAATCAAATGAGATAAAAAAAAAAAAAAAATCCCGCCTTAATTTTGACCATAGCTATGATTTTAAACAAAATGAAACATACAACGATTTCGTAGCAAAATCTGGGATTCGCTATGATATTGACTAATTGGCAGAAAACTCAAAAATTTTGCTTCTTTCTTATAAAATTTTCCTATGGCTTTGAAATATGATATGATGAAGCATGATAAGGAAACACTGGTTCAAAATACCTCTTACCCTCCTCAAGAAGCAACATTTTCACCTTCAAGAAGTTCATCTATTAATAAAAATGGAGTTGTTTTTTATGAAAATTAGGGCTCAGAAATGAGATCCTATCTCTGAATCCTTGATATTTGTTGCAAAAAGGGAGGATTTTTTTGTAAATAAGTTCATGTTGAAGAAAAACGTCTCTTTTTTTTTTGGAAAACATCTCCATGTGTCCAGAATATGCATTTGAAAAACATGTCTAAAACAAGAAAAAACGAATTCTAAAAATAGAGCCCAAAGACATCTTCGAATATCCCAATGTGTAGCACCTGTGAGAAAAATTAAAGAGGTTAATGTTTTTTTATATTTTCTTTACAATAAAATCTCTCATATTTTTATAATTCTCCTTTATTTTCCTAGAAACTTCTTTCGAAGTTGACTGCTTAAACAGTAAAAAAACAGAGAAATCCCTTTATATATTCTTGTAAAAACTCATGAAACTAGATTTAATGAAGTTCTCTGAAACACTAGGGTCTCACATGACCAATTTTAGGTCCATAAGTTCATATCCTACACAGGAGCCTCCTTTGTTTTTTTTCTTTTTCATGGCCATCTTCCTTTATACTACGTTGCCTTTCTTGAAAAAGTGACACCTACAAAGAAACCAATTTGAACAACGAGCTGCTTGTGATGGAGCTGGACTCTTCAATGATAATAAATAATTGTTGCATGCAAAAATCGAAAGGAGGATGGAAAAGACGAGATTTGGAGTTGAGTTTAAAAAGTGAAATTCGAATATATGAGGAATAATGAAAAATGGGAGTCAAAGGTAATGATGAATGACATTTACGATTATGCATGTTTGGATGACTGTAATAACTTATCATATGCCTTCACTTTCACCCAAAACCTCCAAAAACATGTGCAACTCATCATCCTTTTTATTGGTGCAAAACAAACATGATTCTGCAGTGTTTTAAGTTATAAACCTGGCATATTCGCAACGAAATGGTCAGGTGACTCCTTAGCAAAATCTGTCTGTTTGTAGTTATATTCGTTGTGGAATAGGGAAAAATTAGATAGGCAGCCACTATCAAACTTTAAACCAATGCATGTGAACCTCAGGTGGATTTCTATGGATTTGAATCTAATGACATGACCCATGGGCTATTTTAGAGTTAGGATAATGACTATTTCATGATTTTTCATCAATTTCATAAACCATATTTTATGAGACAAAATGAGACCTAGGATAATAACCCTATCAATCAAAAATTGAAATTTTATGTGTGATAACATATATGTTGGTGTTTATTTGTATATTTTTAGGTCATGTTATATATGTTCATTTAATGTGCTATCAAATACATGTGTATGTGATAGCAATTATTTGACATTATATGTATATTAATTTGAGTATGTGTGTGGTGATGATGTTAGATTACAATGTTTTAGTCTTTTATATGTGAACATGATGGTGATGCCATGTTATATTATTAGATTTGTGTGCTAGCTAACGACGTTTATATGTGCTAGAGGTGTATATAATTAGATGATGGTAGTGAATTTGAATGTGTATCTTATATGATGATTATGTTTGTTAAATGGTTATCGTCATGATGTTTATTTTTATGAAATAATATTTATTATAGATTATGTATTGGTGAACTTATATCAAACTTTTATATATGAAATTGCATGAAAAACAAATTACTTTAAAAAAATGCAAACATATTTTTATAAATTACAAAGTTTAGTATGGTTGAAACTATGATTGTAAAATTACGATAAATATTTTTCTATTTTTTAGATAGTTCATTGATATTCAATCTAATTTTATTAGTAAAATATTTCAATACTTACAAGGAAAAAATAATTAAAGGTAAAATAATTTAGTTAGTTCTTAATAAGACAAAAATGTGTAACTCATTCAATTTTTAATATAAAATAATAATAATAATAAATATTAAAAAATACAAATTAACCAATTCAATATTGGTTTATACAATTCAATGTATTGTTAAATTAAACAAAAATAAGTCATAATTTTTTATAATTAAATTATATTTAATATGACTTAAAATTTATTATTTTAATAAAATTTAATTTATTACTAAAGTTATGAGACTTTCAAACAATTTAAATTTAATATTTATAGCAACTCTAACCAATTTAAATTAGAAATTTCTCTCTCTAAAGATGAAGATCAAGAAATGTGAAATAAGGCGTGTGAAATTACTTGTAGTTGGAAATTTTCTCTATTGGAAGTTCTCCTTAAAGAGGTAAGCAAGTTTTTTTCTAGTAATAAAGATATAACATTTTTGTGCTATTTTGGTTATTTATTCTCTATTGTATTGGTTTAATTTAACTCTTTTTAATAATAAATATGAGTTAAATAATACAAAAATAATATTATATTAGATTTGAACTTTATAAAAATAATATATTTGATTATTTATTAATGAAAAATAAAAAAAACATTATTTTTTCCACATATTTATCACGAGATAGTCACTAAAATTTATGTTTTAACATTTCTTCTAAATAATATTACTTCATACTCACAATGATAAAGGCATGTCTATTTCAAATAATTTACTTATAAATGCATAAAAATATATATTTATTTTACATAATCTAAATAGGAAAGAAAAATGCATCACCAAGTATATTTGAAAGTCAAACAAATTTCTCTTAATCACCATCACATCATTTATCATTTAATTCTTAGCTAGAAAATATTTATTAAATCAACTTTTATTTACAATAACCATTGAAAAGAAAAGTCAAAATTGTTCCATTATCCATTAAGAAAAAATTAAAACCTCTCATGCATCCATGTAAGCCCATTTGTTTCTCTTATGTCCATAAAAAGATGTAATCAAGATTTTTTACTTTCATAAGACCTCATTTTAGTTTACATAATGTTGCAAAGAGCTATAATTTAAATATAATAAACATGAATTCACCTCTGATGTCAAAAATTTAATATTACATATTAATACACAATTTTTTCATTGCTAAAGTCTTGATAGAGTTATCACTACATGATGATTTATATTAATTTTGAACTAAACAAGAAGAAAAAACATGTGAATTGATTAAAAAACTAACACGTATCTAAATTTAGACTAAATATTCAATGTTATTTCTAAATACAGTACCTTCTTCTCATTTTCCTATTTGAGAAGGATTGTGACCTTGAATCCTTATTATCATAGATATTGTACACAATTGGAAATACTTAGTTTAAAGTTTAACAATGTTTCCACTACAAAAAAAAAACGTGTAAAAATATTTGTGAATTTTACTAATTATATTATAAAATGCTAACAAGATGAATACAAAAAATATATAATTAGTGCAATAAAGAAAGCAAAAACATACAAAAATAGTACAAATGATGAAATAACACAAGTACAACTCACTCTTCGTTTTAATCAGCCTAATTATCTTCCTTGCTTTGCATGATAACATTGGTGTTCTCAAAAATGTGTTTTGATCTAGGGTTGTGTCTTAATATGAACACCAATCCCTATCCAACACATCAGGGTAAAAAAGAACACCTAGTTGCAGCGTTTTTTGAAAACATAAGACTCCCTAGCTTCATGCCACATCTTTCTAGAGTTGATAGATAACAACCTAGTATCGGGATGTCCCCTTGCATTATTCTGATCAAAGGTGTCCCACTACTTGCACCTAAAAATAATAGATTGGAATGAAGATAAGTCCACTTGAATAATCTCTTATATCTTTCCAACATAACCTAACATCCCACTCATTAGGTTTTGATCATGGTTGCTAGCAAGACTAGATTGGTCGAAGTCAACTTCCACTCCATAACTTGTGTCATGCATCCATAATCGACATTCTCTGTGTGAAAATGATGTCCATATGCCCACATAGATGGGAAAAGATGCATCTATAAAAAAGTGAACAAACCACGTGTCATGTGTCTAATAACCCTAACATAATTAAAAATAATATATATATATATATATATATATATATATATAGAAGTTACAATTAAAATGTGTAGTATGAAGTTAAGACTATACAAAAAGAGATTATAATTACCGAGTTATTGCACCCAATCCCTATGTTTAGCACATCGTCTTAAATATATTGGTAATGACCAGATGCACTTTATTTCTCTCTGACTTGATTAATAACCCAATTGTTAGGGCATGTCATTTTCATATATATTTTTAAATGATCAGGATAAGGAATGCTTCTACATTCAAACATTTGAATTATTTCCTTCCATTGTCACATTTCTACCTCTTATGTTCGTACAATGCAACCCATAGTTGTGTCGCTTCCATATTGTAAAGAATGAATTTGTTGATGGCTTCAATTTTGAATTTGTTGATGAAATCAAACCAAAATATATATATGTGTGTGTGTGTGTGTGTGTGTGTGTGTGTATGTGTATGTATGTATATGTATGTGTATGTGTATGTATATGTATATGTATATATATATATATATATATATATATATATACATATACATATACATCTACATCTACATCTACATCTACATCTACATATACATATACATACATATATATATATACATATACATATACATATCCATATATATATATATATATATATATATATATATATATATATATGTATATATATAGTACATATGAGATCAAAATATGCATTAATATGAAGTTTAGCATGAATAATTATTGTCTAATAATTTGACAAATGATAAGAATGCACTTACTCTTTATCGTGTGCTTCTTTCTATTCATTTTGATAAGCTCACCTTCTCTTTTATCTTCATCCCTTTCGTCATCCCAAATCATCGCACCTTGTGTGTTTTCGATATGCTTAATGTACTCATTGGCATAAGAAAAAGAATCATACGATATATACCCCTCTTCCATAGAACCCTCGAGTTTTTCCATTTATCGAACAAAAAAATTCAATTTATTCATGTACCTATCTAGGAAGAAAATTCAATGACAAGGAATCACCCCAACTAATTCAACCTCATCTATTGGGTGAATTAGAAGATGAACTTGTAAGTCCATGAAACTCGGTGGCAATTGCTTCTCAAATTTACAAACAATCTCAAATATCGCTTTACAACACCATGGAATGCTATCCATATGAATCTCCTTTAATGTGATCCAATTCAAAAATGCAAATAATATAGATATGGCACATCATAGGTCTTGGAGGAAGTCATGGTTTACACACCCATGCATGAGTGTAGGATAATGTCACTCCATAGTAAATAGTACATTATACAAAATCTAATTATAAAATATCCCATTACATAAAAAATAATAATAGTAATAAAATCATGTTTTTGACATATGTACTCGTATAAGGTCCAAATGGTCATGTGATTTCAACCCCAAAAAATAGTGTTCCATAGTGAAGCAGAACCGTAGTGAATACCCATACAAAGAAGGCACGCTCACACTCATTATAACTTACTTTTCCAAATAAATAACATCTTTATTTAAAATCCATGGGACATCACCTTATTTTAAATACCAAGAGGGACCAACCTCTCCTCTAGTTTCTTGTCTTAGCCAATGTTTCTTTTTAGTTTTTGAAGAAATAAAATATCTCCTAACATCCGATGTGTTTTCGATAATATGTGCCTCCATAAATAATATGAATTTTTTTTAAATATATGCATCGGATCTACTAAGTGGGAAACCTCAATATGATCCAAATATGGGAGCTCATAAAAGATATATTTTCTTTTCATCCCAATGGGAAATTTTTCAACATAGGTGCTTGAAGAATTCTGGATCATCAAACATAGGCTCCCCATTTGAATCAAACATTTCTGCAAACTCCTCCTTATCTCTCTCATATACTCTAAACCATTCTTTTGGTGTCATTATTGCATGCCTTTGGGTTCTCTCTAGCTTACCATTGAAATAATATGTTTTTCTGTAAGGGTGATATTCTGGGAGGAATACCCTGGAGTAGTCATACACTGGAATTTGTAGGTGGTTGGACCACCTAACCTTTAGAGAAGGTCCACAACATTTACATTCATGATACCCTTTTGTAACAAGATCTGTGAAATTATTTTATGTAGGACGACATGTTAGTGACCATGAAGATCAAAACAATTGCAGTTAATTAAATTAACATGTGAAACAATATTGTTACTTATATAAAAAAATCAATAAAATTGTAATTTACCACAGAAAAATCCTGAGCCTAGATAATCATGTATGGTGTAAGCACATATTCCATACAATGTAAATCTCCTCTCCATTGCGATGGGTATTGATACATCGTACACATGTATCCCTTCCCATAATTCCTTCAATTCATCTTCCCATGGTTGTAAGTAGACATCCATATTCTTCATTAGTCTTATACCAAGGACTATGAGAGCCAACATAAGATGTTCATTATTCACAGACAACCATGGGGGCATATTTTTATTGATCACTACTATAGACCAAAAATAATAGTTGGTGTTTTGGAGCGAATATGGGTTGACACCATCCATGGATATGCAGAGTCGTAGACTCCTTTTTTCAGGCCATGTATCCTCTATATGCTTCATGGCTATTGAATCTGTTGGGATTCACATAGATCCTGACTCACTTTTATGTGAGGCGTGCAACATAGATAATTATTTTCAACGAAAGAGTCTTTGAATCCTTGGGCTATATGCACGTGCTTCAATATATTATGAGGAGGACCATGTGATTTACCCATTTTTTTTGAATTATGGTACCCGTCATGCCCATATTTTGGACATATCTCTTTATCTAAATATTATCCTCTATATAGAATACAATCTTTCAAAAATTCATGATATGATATGTACTCAACACCCAACATTTTCAACAATTTCTTTACCTCTTCACATCTACCTAGAAAGAAATTACCACTCGTACGAACCTTATCTTTTAATAACATGCAGTTGGTGGGGAATATAATTGTACAATGTCAATATTTAATGTTCGTAAAATCAACCATTTTTATTGTTGATTATGTCACAAGATTTCTCAAAATATAAGGGACTTGAATGATCATGCAAGTGAATTACCTCAATATTGTTGAGAAACATGCATTCAACATGCCAAACTTTGCTTTCAAGTTGTACAACAACATCGTTTTCCTCAGTTGAGTAGAATTTGACTTATTGCTAGGTCCAAAGAGAGGGGTGGTGGAAGAATGTTTTAGGCTTTTGAATAAGGTATCATTGATATGAGCATCATCCCCTAGCTCATAATTCTTGAATTCATCTAACAACATTCCCTCCATGTTAGTTGTATCATGTAAGTAATCATCCATACCAACCTCTATTTGATTGCCTCCATTTCCAACTTGTGATGAAAAACTATTGTTGTTGCAGTCATTCCTAATTGATGAATTTTGGCCTAGTGGGAATTGAATAGGTGGTTGATTCAACAATTCTTTGTATGGTTCCTCTTTAATTCTTGCTCTTAATGCAACCTTCTCTCATGTCGACATTATAGTGGGTGCACCGGAAGATAGTAGGTGGGTCACTCATCATCACTAAAATCATAATTTAAAAAAATATTGAACGTCATTAGTACAATATCAATGATATTAGAAAGCACATTAATGCAATTTATTTGTTGAAATTACATTATACCAAACAATTATTACAATTGTTGACAGGTAAAATTTTAAGGATGGAAGTTTATCTTAAAGTTTAGAAACCTTGGCAAATATTCCTAGTCCCTAATATGCAAATTGTAAAAATGTCTGGTGATATTTTCATAGAAATACTTATATTTATAATTATTTTATATTAGTATCTGTAAAATATTAACTTTTTTTAACATAAAACAATTTTGTACTATAAAATTTTGGCAAATAATTTTTAGAAAAAATGGAAATTGGCGAATTTGATTTTTGGAAAAATCATGGTAAATTAACCCACCTGTGAATATTATCCCCTAAAATTTTCCTTGATTGTTGATCCCGGATTTCTGTTGGAAGATTCCATATTCCAATTGGAAGTGTTAAGAGGCTATCCATTTTCATATACCAACTTCTTGTGATATGTTTCTCCTGATATGAGATTCCAACATTTTTGAAATGGAGAAATATTTTCTACATCTGAACTTGTTTCTGAACCAGGATCTTGCAAATTTGGATACACTTTATTCAAAATGACATGGATTTAAAAAAAAATCAATTAGATAATCGAAATATAAATAAATCTAAACTTATTGTAGATGGAAAGGGAGAATTCTCTTAAGTCCTTTTATTAGCAATATGGAATGCATTGGAATTTGAAGAATTGACCATTTGATATTATTGAGAGTTTGTACTTATATTTGAGAAAAATCAGAAATAAAACTTTGTGTAAATATCTAAAATTAATATTGAAAACCATATAACCAAAATATGAATTTCAACATAGTTTTCAAACCATTTTTCAAGATTAAGGTGAGTTTAAGTGGAAAATGTATACTATGAACTACTGCAATTCATGTGGATGCATGTGAAAATAATATTTCAGATAGCTTTTAAACCCTATTGGTGCATGCATATCAGAAAAAATCACACCCGTGCATTTAGATAATACCAACGTTGAGGCATTCAAATAATACCCACATTGGTTTCGGACATTCCGAAAAAAAATGTGTTATCATATCAGTGTTCTTGTACAAAAACACACCAATGTGTTTAAAAAAAAAACATCAGTACACACTTGTTTCTATATTTTAGAAAATAAAAATGAATTCAACCATCTTGGTGCTCTTATAAAAATTACAACACTGATGATTTTAGATACAAACTGCACCATTGTGTTAAAAAATTAATCTCACCATTTCGAGATTTCGGAAAAAAAAAGAAAGAATTGTATCATGTCGGTGCAATAAAAAAAAAATTGGAACCTTAGAAATGTTAATTCACTTTTATTATAAATGCATCGATGTGCTTGATTATCAAATGCACCGATTTTCACATAAATTGAAAAAGAAATTGTGATTTTTTTATAAATTAAAAAATGAGCAACAATTTATTTTTCAAAATCTAATTTCATAAAGTCTTTTCAATAGTAAAAAAAATATTCACTATTTCATTATTTTTCCCAAAATTTCAAGGGAGTGATTTGCAGGAGAGACATATGAGGAGCACTATGCAACAACAAAATACTTTGGAGTAGCAAAACTATTTAGAAGATTAGAAGTTGAAAGGTATGGTGATTCATTCAAAACCGTGTATAATAAGAATTTTAAAATTTATTGTTTATTTTACTAATAAAAAAATTTACATTTTTTGTTAGGTTTTAATTAAAAGAGAGATCATTTGCAAGAGAGACATACTAGGAGCACTGTGGAGGAGAAAAATATTTTGGAACTACAGAAAGTTCATAATTTGAAAGGTATGGTGATTCACTCAAAACCCTGGATAACAAGAATTTAAAATTTTACTGTTAAATATTTTTACAATTTTTGTTAGATTTATTTACAATTAAAAAAAAAAATCAATACTTAGTTTAAACATGTGCTTCTTCATGCAAAATTTCACCGTAAGGTTTAACTTCCTCTACCACTTCACAATTAGGGTTTTTCATTTTAGGCATTTAATATTTAATGGGTTTGTGTATTTACTATATATAGGGCATTTGACATGTAAAGTAGAGGACTCACATATTGAATTAGATCCAAACCATGTTGACCCTGTCAATTTAAAAAAAATAGATATATGTTCCACGGTGCGCCTTGTGAAATATAATGCACCGATGCACCTTATGTAATACAACACACTGGTATATTAAAACAATGTTAGTTCTGTCCAGTTTTTTCATCATTACTCTCGGTGTATTATAACGCACCAACACGCCTCTGTGAAATAGCACTGTTAAATCATTATGGTGTGTTTATCGTTAAAAATTGCACTATGATAATTTAAAATTATTTAAAAATAATAATTTTCCCTGACAGTTCGAACAAATAAATGTCTGGTTCATTTAATCGAATAAACGCATTGATGTGTTTATTCATATAAACATACTAGTTACTACAACTCTTTTTGGATGAAAATTATTTGATTTATTTATAAAATATATTTAATGGCTTTTGTATTGAATGGTATAGGTTAAATATTAATAAAAAAATTCTAAGAATGTGTCAAGTAACAAAAATCCTGATTGACACAATGATAGCACATCGAAAAAAATTGAGAAGACTTCTTTGTAAATTCTTAACAAAATTAATATGTTTGAAACTATATGTAAGTTTAACTAATATGTATTGGTTAGTGTATGTCATGCAGAGTCACAAAATGAAGAATTGCAATAAAATGATTTCTAATCTAAGTGGAGAAGAGCGTAAAAGGTTGATGCAAAAATTGCAGAAGAATGAATCATGTGAATGAAAAAGTACTATTCATTATGAGATTTTTTTAAAAATTTTCATTAATAATATACTTACAAATATTATATAACATGTTTCAAATAATCTGTTAATTCACATATGTTTAATGTTCTACAAGGAGCAACAATGAAGGAAAAGATCAATGTCGCTAAGAAGAAAAAAAGTTATAGAACATGTAAATAACGATGAATTCGTCCTTAGCTCATCAAGAGTGGTGCTAGAGGTTAATGAAAGGGGGGATTTTTTTTACAAAAATATGAGGGATCTAGTGGAACAGACATATAGACATACTTTCCATTTAACAATAAAAAATAAATCCAATGATTCTTAAAGCCAAATTATATTTAAACTTTAGGAAGAATTTCCAGAGTAATGGTCAATGATGCATGTCCAACTTGCAATAAAAAAACATATAACAACAAAAAATAATCACTCAAAAGGTAATATTTCTAATTAAAATTATTTTCTAGAATTATATGTATATATTAATATGAAGCATTCATTTATTAATATCAATTTTGTTATATTTAGATTCCATATATCAATATAAAAATATTTTATTACTTTTTTTTCAGGAAGATCACGAAAATCTCAAATGATCAATAAGATGATATGCGAAACATGCTAGAAGGAATGTCCAAAAAATTGCACAAGGAGATGGTCAAAGAAATGGATATAATTGCATCACAAGAGGAGCCATCTCAAAAATAATGTGCTTCATATATATGTAATCATGATTTTGTTTTTACATATAAAAAATAACTTAGCATTAAATATTATTTTCAAGTATTTTCTTGCAGAAAAGAAAACAAAATGGAACTCATTCAGCACATAAACAGGTTGGCAATGAAGAAAATGGTTGATATCAAAGTTTTTGAATAATTGCTAAAATTTCTTTATAACAACTCAAGGTTTCATTTTTGTATATTTTAAGTTTTTTTACAACAATTGTGGTGGTGTTTTTTCTACGAGGATGTACCAAAATGCACCTCCTTAGCAACTAGTTGTTATCTACAAAAGAACACAGGAAAGAATGATGTTACTATTAGTGAACAACATAAACAATGTAAACAAAACTTAGAGGGTAAGCTAAGCTTACAAAAATATGAACTAAAACAGAAAATAAACAAGATACAAATTCTCAAATGGAGCTACAACCCAATAAGAACAATGGAGAAATCTCTCTTTATTAGGTGTTGACGGTATGAAGAGTACAATTCTAAAATCTCTTGAGTGATTCCTTTTAGATATGGAGCTTAAATACTCATAACAAGGGGGGATCCTTTCTCAATTTCGCTGCAAGTATCTCCTCCCTCTCAAAAGGATGTCAATCTTTGTCATATGGTGAAGCTCTCTCTTAGACTGAGATGTTGCATGACCAACATGTGAGTCATTCCAATCCTTCTACTGCTACACTTGCAAGCTGGTTTACTATGGAGCAATTTAAACATCATATCAATATGTCTCCTTTTGCTCTTCCCATGGCTAGTTTATATACAAATTTTTGAACTTCTCTTCCCTCTCTTGGCCCAAGGTTGATAGTAACCCAAGAGTGGGGAGAAGAATCCTTTGTGGGCTGCATACCTCCTCAACGTGGCTTGATTTCAGTTGTCCTTGACCATAATGGATAGAGAATCATCCTTAACAAGTGTGTTAAGTGGTCTCGGATGGTGAATTTTCATCATCTTCAGGACCATGTGGATATCAAAGGGATAGGTGCGCCGTGCAAAAAAACCATTTGTTTTTGGTGTGTTGTCTGCCAATTTCCTAACTGGACCTTAGGAATTTTTGAATTTTCCCTTTTCTAATATATTTCTTCTCTGAAACCCTTTAATTGTACCTTCTGCTTGACATTTTTCTAATTTCTTGTGCATGTATGATTTTCTGGCGTTAACAACAACCATCCTTGAATGTCTTCAAATAGGTGCTAAAATACAAATAAGAACCATCAGAAGAGTTGATTGACATTGGATTAAATACGGGTTGTGAGTATATGTTGGCATATCAAAAATTAATTATACAAATTTTAAGTATCTATCATGTTGTTTTACTTCTCAGAGTTTATAATTAATAAAACAAAAAACTCCTTTATATTAAATCTATTATTTATAATGGGGTTTAAAACATGCAAGAAACAAAGTATGTAACTATGCTAGTAGAAGACTTATTGCAACAAGGCATGAGACTTGGTTTTGAAACCATGTGCATAGTTTATGAGTCACGTCTTGTTATGCTACATTGCTATCATGGAAAATTTTAGGGGCTAATATTCCTAGGTGGGCTAAATTTCCATGATTTTTCAAAAAAAAACATTCGCCAATTTTCATTTTTTATTAAAATGATTCACCCAAATTTTACAATTTAAAATTATTTTACTTTAAAAATCACCAACATTATAAACTGAGTATATAGAAAATAATTACAAGTTTGAATAATTTTACGCATACATCAATAAAAATTTTAGTGTTTTCATATTAGGAACTAGTGAGATTCGTCAATATTTTTAAACTTCAAGATAATATTCCATCCTTAAAATTTTCCCTAATTGCTATTTGATTTACATTGATGTATATTATTTTTTTCAATTTTGATTATTCTCACCAATGCTGATACACTCATTACACTTTATTTGTATGTTTACATATGGACCAAGGTCAAGAAGAAGAAAAACTTTGTTGCAATAAAAACACATTCCTCCAAATAACCCAAGTCATGGAAGTAACTCGAGCACTGACAACAATTCTAATGAAGAATGATTATCTATTTGGATATCAATGCAACTGTTGTATTTTTTGAAATAACTGTTTGTAAAAAAAATACATTTTGTTTTATGTAATAGACATCGTGTCCCAATTGAAAAACAAGGGGTTACGAGTAACAAACACATTTTGTATAACAAAGAGTCTCTTATTGATATAATAAAATACATTTTAATTTATTATATGGTGTTATCCATTGTCATTGTGAAATGTTACACCACTGATTAAATATATGGACGATTAAATATTAAAATAAAGAGATGTGAAATCTAATAATATAACAAACTAATCAAAACATCATATAAAAATGCACTAATAAAAAATTAATTTATATGAATACTATTATAAGATATATGTCTATTTTTTGATGAATAACATATTTTAAAAATTACAATAATTGCACTGTCACAGGTCGATGTTTCCAAAAAAGAGAAAATATCAGATAGAAAAATTGATTTTTTGTGTTATGTAAAAGCATCATGACAACATCTTTTTGCATGACTGGTGCCTTTTCAGAAAGAGACACTACTGTGGTGTTTAGTTCTCTAAGCACCGGTATTGTTTGCAATTAACACCCTGGTGCATTGTAATTCTTAACGCACCAGTAATTTCATAGAACTAACACTCTGAACCTGGAAAATAGTATTTCCAATCTCGGTGCATTTGAAAATTAACAACACCAGTCCTTTTATATAACTAACGCACCTATGTGTTTATACAAAAAATACACATCATTGTTGTGAGTTTAAACAAAATCACCGAGGCTGAAATTATTTTTTCCATGCCCAAGTTGTGTTCCTTACAAGAACCCCAAGGATTTTTTTATATATTAGCACCAATGTGGTATAAATTTCATGAAATGATGTCCTTTTCATTCAATGCCTTGGTACTTTTAGTTATCTATATAGCTAGATCCATTTATATATGTATCCCACCACACACACAAAACATTCGCCAAAACCTCCAGTGTAATGTTCCTTTTCAGGAAAATGCTACAACAATGGGAATATCTCAAGATATTCTAGAGTTGGAGCTCTAGAAATATGCAAAAAAAACAATGAAGCAGCAACAACACTTAACTCATATAAATGTGAGAGAAATACATAGCTTCTGATTAAATAATAGCAGCAACAAATGAATACAAGATCTTGAGGAAAAAGGTCACACAAGATAGGCAATGCTTAGCCTCAAGAAACAAGTACAAAATACATGAAAATACCACTGCTACACAATGTATACCAAGCTATGATAGTGCAGTTTTATAGAAAAAATGCATGCTAACAATTTCAAATATATGGATATGTCAATACATGGCCCAATACAACATTGGGAGTGAAGATATCAACTCTCAAAGACTACCTCATGTCAATCTGGGAAGGATTGGAAATAAAATACAAAAACTGCAAAATGTCGGAGTTGTTGGGTAGCAGCAGCAACTCAAAAATAGAACTAGATGGAGATGGCTGAATCTGATGCTAAAAATAAATATGCCTCCTCCAATGGATCTTTCAAGTGAAATGCTGATCCCTTCACCAAAGATCTCTCCCTCCAATACTCTGCAAGAGCCCCACTGCAAATGCTCCTCTCAAAATAACGCAGTCACTAGAAAGAACTGCATTGTAGGGCTATGGAATGAGCCGGCCTTGATGCCAAAGTCTGCAATAAGCTCTGAGATATCTCCAATCTAATATCTCAAAGGAAAGAGAGGCTCCTCCTTTGAAAATAGCTAATGGAAGTGATGTAGTGAACCCTCACTGCAACACCCAGCAACACAACATTACTCTGCTGCAGAAATAATGTTGTCTTGATGGAGTATGCTTGGCCTCAAGCCTGGATGTGAGGAAAATGAAGAAAATCCCTCAAGAGACCTCTCAAGAAGGATAAGGAATCCTAAACAGGAATTCCTCCGGCAATTCTTGCTAAGCAGCAAAGAATGCACAATTGTCTAATGGACAATTGAGATGAATAATACAAGCATGAGAAACAATGGTTGCCTTATCCTCCTTTTAAACAAACAAAAGCCCCTCTCCATGGGTCCCACTCCTTTTAGGCTTTACTCCACCAAATAACCCTTTCCTCATTCATACTGCACTGCTTCTCTAAGTGTTCTCCACCTCTTGGCCCAGTGTTGTTGACTTGTTCAAACTTGACCTTGTCCACTTGCAAATAACCCTGTTCACACATGAGGGTGTGAAAACCAGCTCCAATGATGATACCCTTTCATACTTAGAGGGATTTTATTGAGATTTTTATTATGCATGGGCCTCCTTACCCATTTATTCTCCTCCTAGGTGAAATCAGAAAAAATTAATGTTCAAATTATTGTTGGAAAATTTTGGAACATTATAGTCCTCCCCTCCCAAATGTTGCTTGTCCCCAAGCAACTGCAAGGACATAACTGGAAAGCCTCCTCTAAATGCATGGATTCTATGAAGTGTTTGAGGAACATCTTTCTCATGTGGATCCTCCATCCCCCAAGAAATCATCCATGCAAAATGAGTCACCTCCCAACATGGCAACTCATGAAAGTCATCTTCCACCTTTGGCTCCAAAAATGTAGGTGGGATGAAAATCTGATCCTGGTAGAAAAAATAACATACCCCATGCTATCCTCCTCTCCACTTAGGATAAGTGTAGAGTGTATGCTGATCCTGGGTTGCAAAATACTTGCCCTCAAGTGGAAATATGAAGACTGGATCTCCAAAGATCTCTCCTCCAGCATTATGAAACATGTTGGCCCAAATCATCTCATATGTGATGAGTTGGAAGTCATCATCATATGGCATCATATTCCTCATATGGCTCACCTCATAAGGAAACAAATGAGCTGTTGTAGTGGCCATACCATCTCCCATGCTCCCTCTAGAACATGTAGTGCAAAGTGTGTGGGAGTTTTCTCCCTCCAAGGACACATCCACCCAATGTGTCTCTCCTCTAATCATGCTCCCAAGGAAAGCTCCAGCAATATCAATCAAGGAAACCATAAGGAGAATCATACTGGCTGCCATGTGAAGTAAAGGAGAAGGAAAATGGTCCCTCAAATGTAGCCAGCATATTTTGACTCTCAACTACCATAGAAAATGAAATGAGGGGTGGCCTCCCAACCATTTTCTTGCTACACCATTCTCCTAGAGAAAGTGAATGATGTAACGTGAAATGTATGTATGTTCTCCACGCTAAATATCCTCCCCATATCCTCTCAGGGAGTGATCATCCATAATGGCCTTATGTAGACCATAAAATCTAGAAGGAAAGATATTCCTTCTTCAAGAAAATCCCTGCACATATATGGTTAAGAGATGCATATATATAGACAAATCATTATGCAATCCAAAAATACTCTTACCATATGTTTTTCTCATATAAGTGGAGTGGCTCATAGATGAGTCTCCCGTCATCCTCAAAGGGAAAAGAGTTGACTGTGCTAACTCCTCCATCTCCTCATGATCCATGGGATGCCTCCTCAAGTTCTTCAAGTGGTTCCTCCCACAAGAAGTACAGAAACATAATGTGGCATTCATGGTTGGCCCATGGTTCCTCCTAAAATGTACAACATGTATAGTAAGGAGAATCATGCTCCCAATGGGCATCCTCAAGCTCAAGCCCACTCTCCAAATAAAGTTCCCCATAAACATAAACATATCAGCAATACATGGGAGCAAAGTATAATAAGAACATGTTGCCAAATGACAACTGGAAAGTGGATCAAGGTCCCACACAAGGAACCAGCGTAGTGCATCCCTTGCCTGCATCAATTCAAACAAAAAAAAGTGCTTTCCCAGCCACTTGTTTGTTGCCACAATCATTCTACAAGATGTAAACATGAAAGTACAAAAGGGTGTCAATGGTGCACACCAAAAATCATGTGGCTTCCCCCACAAACCACAAATGAGGTACTCAATATCAATGCTACAAATGGCTTCAAGTACACCACTATACAATTTGAAAGAAGGAATAATCCTCCTTGGTACAATATGTTGCTCATAAAAATACAAGAAGTACAAAACATAAGGTGAAATTTTACATTCTCCATCATGTACTCGAAGACTTGAGTTGAAATCGCTCAACTGAAAATGCTCCCTTACTCCTAATGAGTAGGAAGGTCACTGTGACATCCTCACCATCATCATCCAGGCTATGCATCTCTCCATATGGTGATGTATGTCCTGTTGGATGCCCTCCCAAATGAACTCCTCTTCCAAGGCAAGATATGCATCAAAATGCATGGAAAATAAGTCCTCATATGTTGCATGCAATAGCTTCTCCTTGAGACTATAATATCTAGTTAAGAAGACTCTGCCAAGTGAATAGATGACCATATCATCCACTATGTATCTATCATATCTCTCTGGGTAATCTTGAATCACGCATGCACCAAGATCCTTAGAGTACTCAACTAAGAGCTGAGATCTCTAGTAAGGATCAAGCCTCCCTAGAGACAATGCTAGTGATCTGGCATGTGTAGCTCTCCTCAAGTTGTTTCCTGCTACTTTGACATCCCCCATGCCAAAGTTCTCCTCCAAACTCTTCGCCTCTCCAAAACACAAGAGCAATGAATCCAAAGACAAAATTTCTCTCATCAATGATAGATTAGGTGGCCTTCCTGGTGGAATGCCTCTATGCAGTGAGACATCTATGTCAAGAGTGGATAACACATATAGTTGGGAAATCTTTCCCTTGCTCTCACAGTGTAATACAATCTACCTCCTATTTGCACTAGTCCTCTAAAATGGAGAAGGGTGTGTGCCTCTCATCACATGATGTTGCTCTTCCTCCCTTCCTCCTCCTTCCAGCTGTAATGTTGCACAATCATGCTTCTCATTTATTGTGCTTGGAACTTCATGTATGAGATCCTGGGTACTTCCTTGCAAAGCTGCAAGAATCCCTCTAGTTGGACCAAGAGCCCCTCCTTCCTCTGCATGAGCTTCTAGATCAACTCTAGAAATGACAGCGTTGTTGCCCTCAGCTCCCTCAATATGAGTGGGCAACCCTTCAATGATTGGATCCTCTTTTGGAAAAAGGATCTCTTTGCCTCTTTGTGCCAAAAATGAAAATTTTTCCTCCAATAAGGAATCATGCAATATATTAGCCTCCTTCATATCTTTTTGCAATGATTTTGAGTCTATGGGTTTCTTCATTACATGCGAGGGTTTTGTTTGTCTGAATGTGTTTGTTTCCTCTACATGCATTTCAGAATTCCTCCTACCAAATCTCTTCATCAAAGTTCTAATGAACATTTCATAGGAAGAGGTATTTGCATTTTTCAAATTAAATGACTCAAATAACCACCATGCATAGACCTTACCTCCCAAGTGCAGCACTACTACTCTAATGGCTTCATCTTCAGAAATCTGATGCTACTGCAGAAAGGTGTCTAGCTCTGCTATCCAAGCCCTAGCTGAATAAGTAGGGAACCATCAAAGATATATAGAAGAAATATATCCTCATTATGTTGCTTGTTCCTCCTCACCATGATCTTGTGAAACTCTGGAAAAGTAACATGATCTCTAAACTTCTGAGTTTGAGATTCATATTCATGCAAGAAACCTCTAAGAGTTCCTCTCTTCGGAATTTCTTCTTCTTCTTCTTCTCTCATGGAAAAATTGGCCATGTGACTACCCTGTACCTTATAGGGTGTGCTGCATGCTCATACCCTCTATAAGAAAAACTAGATTTTGACTCAGTTTCAAACCCTCTTCGAGATCCTGTACAAATCTCCCTCATTATCACCTCAAATTCTTCATGAATGCTCTATACCGATTTTGGAAGAAGCTTTGTAAGCTCTTCTTCCCTCTTTTCTCCACATAATGGAGTCTTCATATTCTCTCTCCTTGATAGCATGATGGTTGAGATCCACTAGCTGGGCCAGAGATCATGCTCTGATACCATTGTAATGTGCCTTTTCAGGAAAATGCTACAACAATGGGAATATCTCAAGATATTCTAGAGTTGGAGCTCCAGCAATATGAAAACACAACAATGAAGAAGCAACAACACTAAAATCATATAAATGTGAGAGAAATCCATATCTTATGATTAAATAATAGCAACAACAAATGAATACAAGATCTTGAGGAAAAAGGTCACACAAGATAGGTAATGCTCAACCTCAAGAAACAAGTACAAAATACATGACAAAACCAATGCTACACAGTGTATACCAAGCTATGACAACGCAGTTTTATAGAGAAACTTCATGCTAACAATGTAAAATACATGGATATGTCAATGGATATTTCAATACATGGCCCAATACAACATTGGGAGTGAAGATATCAGCTCCCAAAGACTACCTCATGTCAATCCGGGAAGGATTGGAAATAAAATACAAAAACTACAAAATGTTGAAGTTGTTGGGTAGCAACAACAACTCAAAAATAGAACTAGATGGAGATGGCTAAATCTAATGCTCAAAATGAATATGCCTCCTCCAATGGATCTTTCAAGTGAAAGGTTGATCCCTTCACCAAAGATCTCTCCCTCCAATACTCTGTAAGAGCCCCACTACAAATGCTCCTCTCAAAATAACGCAGTCACTGAATGGAACTGCGCTATAAGGCTATGGAATGAGTTTTCCTTCATGCCAAAGTCTGCAATAAGCTCTGGGATATCTCCAATCTGATATCTCAAAGGAAAGAGAGGATCCTCCTCTAAAAATAGCTGATGGAAGTGATGTAGTGAACCCTCACTCCAACACCCAACAAAACAACATTACTCTGCTGTAGAAATAACGCTGTCTTGATGGAGTATGCTTGGCCCCAAGCCTGGATTTGAGGAAAATGAAGAAAAATCCCTCAAGAGACCTCTCAAGAAGGAGAAGGAATCCTAAACAGGAATTCCTCCGGCAATTCTTGCTAAGCAGCAAAGAATGCACAATTGTCTAATGGACAATTGAGATGAATAAGACAATCATGAGAAACAATGGTTGCCTTGTCCTCCTTTTAAACAAATGAGAGCCCCTCTCCATGGGTCCCACTCCTTTTAGGGTTTCCTCCACCAAATAACCCTTTCCTCATTCATACTGCACTGCTTCTCTAAGTGTGCTCCACCTCTTAGCCCAGCACTGTTGACTTGGTCAAAGTTGACCTTGTCCACTTGAAAATAGTTTCTGTCCTATCTTGTATCCTTAATTCTTCTAGCTCAGTATTGTTATTACTATTTAAGAAGGTAATTAGCTTTAGTGCTTATGCTGGTTTATCTGCTAACTCTTCTATTGTCCTTTGTATTTCACCTTGAGCTGCTAGAAGGAGTTCTCTTTGTTCATATATTATCTGTATTGATGGCCATTGAATATGTATGGCCTCAATAATGTTATTCTATAGGTGATTTCTTATGTAATAAATCTGTGTGGTGAAACTCAAATCCTTTTGAAGGCTTTTGACATGCTCTTCAAGTCTTTTAGCTTTTTGTTCATAATTTTTGGCATTAATGAATGCTCCTTTATCGAATACGTCCATATTCTGAATCTGTTTCTTCAAACTGTTAATTTCATTGGTTTTCAATGTCATTTCTTCCATTGCTTTGACAAATTTCCTTGCATCATTTGTCTGTTGCACCTGTGATGTTGAGGATTCTGTTTGGGAGGTAATAGCTGATCGTACTGACACTGCGGTTTCCAGTGGCTCTTTGGGTGCTAACTTTTCTCCCAATGTAGAAGGAATAGCAGCTGTCATAATAGGTATAACTGTGGGAATGGTAGAAGCATCATTTTCCTTCACAGTTTCTTTTTCTTTCATCATTATATCCAATTGATTTTCTATATCCTTAATTTGAGCAGTAAGATTTATGATCAATTGCATCATATCTGCTTTCTCTTGATGTTCTTGAAGTATTTCCTTGCTATGTGGGTGCTCACTTTGAGGAATTTTTAACTATTTCCTCAAAGCAGTAATATCATCATTTTTCAATTTGATTAATACTTCAACAGCTTGTATATTTGATGGGTCAACTCCTATTTGTAGAATCAAATCTTCTAAGGCCTTGATCCTTAGATATTTTTCATATAAGGAGCCTTTATCAAGTTTCATCTAATCTTACATATAATAGTATTTTGCAAATTGGTTACACTCATGGCCTTTGTCACCACAGTGGAATATAGCATCTCAGAGCTATGTCTGTGAAATTCTATCTGATCCAACTCATGTACCTTTTTAGTATCTACTTCAAATTCCATATTTTTGTAATCAATCACTGTTTTAGGGGTTGAAGTATTTGGTTGTAAATAGGACATGATCATATTATTTGAAGAGTAATCAAATGTTGTAAGAAATCTGTCTTGATTTCATGCTTCTGCTTGAGAAATTGAGAATAAATCTCACTTTTAATTTGTTCATTTCTTTGTTTAATATTCTTATATCTGTCCTTAATATCCAAATCTTTTTCTTCTACTTTTTGAGAAGAAGAATTTTCCATATTCACTTTTTGCTCAATCATTTGGGTCTCCTTTCCTTTGGATGTTCCTTGTTCTCTTTCAATATCTGTCAAAGTCTCCTTGATTATTTTAGTGGCCTCATCATTACTGACCTCTGGTTCATCTTCAACTTCAATAATTTTTTCCTTGCCTATGGAACCAAATCTTAGCCTTTCATTGTAGATGAGTTTGAACTTGGTATCTAAAGTAGTTTTCTCTGTATAGGATCCCTCATCTATGCTCCTTTTTTTTGAAGTCTCTGGTTGTTTATGAGTTACCACAGAAATTGTGGTATCCTTTTTTTCTGTTGGCTGTGTATTTACTGTTAAATCTACCAATGTATTTTCTTCCCATTCTATATGATTGGAAAACTTTTCGATATCAAGCTTTGGCTCATGTATAAAAGGAGGCAACTTATTTTTAACCCTTATACTGTTCAAAAGACCTTGCGGGTCATAATTCCAAGGGAAATTCACTTGAAATTTCATCTCTGATAATATTTTTTTCTATCTCTTTCTCAGCATCCCTATTATTTACTGTGAATGGACCATTCTGATTTTTTAGTTTGAACTGGTTCTTCTTTTTGGATGCCATGAAATGGATAGCATCAACATTCAACACATGTCTCAAGTACTCTAGAGAAAAGACTCTGATAGTCAAAAACTTAGGTAAATTATATGGAAGCAGATTGGTTCCAAATATTCTTAATTCAGTATGCTTCTCATACAAGTACCAATCTCCCATTTTTCATTCTTCTAACAGTTGTAATATCATTTTCATCTCTTCACTTACTCTAGGTTGTTCTGAATTTTGTAGCACTTTCATAGCTGGCCTGATAAACAAATCTGTGAAATATGTGTAGCTATATTCACTTCCTTATTTTCTCAACAATGATGTCCAAAAGACAATAGATAGAGGTTGGCCCTCTACATTCATTTTCTGCAATGTTATTGGGAAGTGATCTACTTGTGAGAGTAAGAACAAATGAAATAAATAGGAAGAATACCTAAATACCCCTTCAGTGGGTGACTTTGTCAATTGATGGTGTATGGAATCAGCAATAAACCTCGCAAAATCAAAGATCACAGCGGGAGGCTGACCAGGAGACAAGGTAGACAAAAACCCAAGGATAGACTCATCAGTAAACTCATCAGTGAAATAGCCCAATATGAAGGATAACATAGAAATTAAATGCCTATAACCCTCTGAAAACTTGGAAGTGGAATAAGGAGGATTCAATTTTGTAATATCTACATGACTATGCATGAAGTTCTGAAAAATCATGAATTATTTAGGGAAATCTAACCTCAAATATAATTGAGTCAATGCTTCAATGGATAATGGAAATGCCCTAGGGTCAAACTGTAACTACAAAATTTCATTGATTGATTCTGCAGTGATAGAAAAAAGGATTTCCCTATCATTATTCACAATTGATCTTTGATCTGGGACATAATACTCCTGGCATAGTCTTATCAAGTCCTGACTAGGATGTGTTACTAGGACTATATATTTAGGTAAGTTTGTATCCCTGAGAGGGATTTTTTTCTTTGTCTAAAACTTCTCATAACACCAATTGTGTACTTATAATAGATTAAATTCTACTAGAGGGTCTACAATTTTGTAATTCAAGTCAACTAAAGGGATAAATTCTTCATTGGACACTGGAGGTTGAAGAGGATTTATAGTCACAGTGGTCTCAGCAGTGATAGAAGGAGTAGATTTTGGGGCTTTTGTTGCTTCAAACTTGGGAGGTTTGGATCCTCCAGCCTTGGGTGTGATTTGTTTTTTTTTCATTTTAAATTAACTACAACAAGATTATATAGTTTTCTATAGTTGTTTTTTCTTCAACATAGGGTAATTGAGCAGTCTTTATAGGCAAAAATAATAGCAATGAGAAATTCAGTGCTCAATTAGAATTTTTAGGACACATGCAATAGTTTGAGACAAAAAATGCAGGTTTTATGAATGATTGAAACTGTAAAAGGGGTTTTAAGGTTTTTTGTGGGTTTAAAAACCTTTCTTAGCCATGGAATTTGTCTTTAAAGGGTCTGTACTGAGAATTTTAGCTTCAAAATGAGGTTTTGTGCAAATGACAATTTCTGGGAAAAAATTGCAAGGGTTTGCCCTCTTTTTCAATCGTTTAGAACAAAACAGATGGGAAATTTCAATATTTAAAGCTTAACTGGTTCGATTGGTGGTTCAAATGTTGAAATTGCAGGTGAAATTTTGGGAAAATACCTGATTTGCAAGTATCTTGAAGCTTTTGAGAAGGTTTTATGCAGCTTTGGTAATTCCTACGGATTGGTCTGAATTGATGATGCAGAGAATTGCTTTAAATAATCTTCAGACAGTTGGACAACAGTTGAAATTGGGTTTAAAATGCGAACTCATTGCTTCAAAACACAGTGGGAAGCTTTGATAACAGCGGGAATGTGTATAACAGTCGGGTGCGGCAGAATACAGATATAACATCAATAAAACATATAACAAAGGTTTTGATCTTTATTATATATCTTTAAAAAATTGTCATAAATGTGAGTCAAATCTCACGCGAGAGTGGTTTTTATTTTATGAACGTAGAAAACCATCGATGGTTTTCGCGCTGGGTTTGGGCGGTAAACAGTATTGAGCAAAATGAATGCGATCGTATCAAAATACGACACATCATAGGAGGCGATAATGAAAAAATTGCCCATTTCGCACTCATTTGGGCGTTTTGCAGTTGATTGGTTTGTGGAAGCGAAAATGATTGTCCACTATCAGATTTGAAAAGTGGAAGCGAACGGTCGGGATGAGCCTAAAAGCTGCGGTCGAAAGGATGTGGGGCCAAGTGGCTTTATATGCGTGGGGTAAATGTAATAAAACCTTTTCAGATATGGATTATATCCAAAGTCTTAGATTGAATGGTAATGATTATATGCGGTGTATATGGTTTACAAAGGGTTTGAAATGAACGGTTATATATATATATATATATATATATATATATATATATATATATATATATATCGAAGGTTTATATACAAGGTAAAATGCACATGAGGTGGGTTTTATTAATCAAGAGATTAATTTATGTATTAAACGTGAGGTTTCATACATAAGGGAAATATTTTTCGATTAGACATATATAAAACATGCCTAAAGTCCTTTTGTATTTTTTATTTTTATTATATATTTATAGACTATGGAAATGTATATTACTATAGAGGATGGTTAGTTTAATGCCAAAGGGGGTGTGATTGTGGATTTTATTTAAAACATGGGGGTAATTAACTTTGGAAAAAAAGCTTATATTAGTGGGTTTTTGGGAATATTTAAATAAAAGGAGTAATATTAATAGGGTAAGGTATTTTATAAGGAATTAATAAATAAGATAGAAGTTAATATGACATAGGACAATGAAAAACACCAAAATATATTCATATGACTAAGTAAAGTGATAATGTAAAAAGAAAAGCTTTATCATTTATAACTTGACCACTTTTACCTAGAATATAATATTTTTGGAGGGTTTTTATGTTTTTATGAATGAAGGAAATTAATCAAAAGGGGATTTTCTTTTTCATTAAGTAAAAATGTCTTTTACTTATAAACTTTGAAATGTAAATGGATGAATGTAGAGTAAATGATGACAATTAGGGGTTAACATAGGAATTCAACACTTTTAACTTAACAGTCATTGAGCCTTGGGTTCGGTCCCAACAGAAGTCAGAGAAATGCTCTGAGCCTCTTTGATTGAAAGTCTAGAATGTATAATAACTATAGGGGAGGGGAAATTAGTGATTTTGGCCCAGTGAAAATTATTTACATGATTCTCCCACTTCTTTCTACCTACCCAACTTTTAATCTAACATTTTTTCTTCCATTTTGCAGGTGCATTTGAGCTAGCAACCTTGAACATTTTATTCTTTTGAAAACAATAAAAACTATCTAAATCTACCTTATATCATCTGATGGCTCAGATTAAATTGATGAGCTCCTTTTTATTCTCTACCTATCTAGTAATTAGTCAGGATTAAACTGTCTGACTAATCTTTATTCACTACCTACAACAATAAAATTGAAACATGACAAGTCAAGATTGAACAGTTCAACTCATCATGGATTATGCCATTTATTGACACTCTGCCATAACCATCAGTAAAAAAGTAAAAAGTAGTGGCATTTGGACTTGCACACTTTCATGTTTTATTGCTTTTTTCTTTGGGGTATATTATTTTTTCTAAGTCCTTTGATTTTTATTTTAGGACTTTACCCTCTTTTTGCTTTTCTATTTTTTTTATTTTTCAAAAAATATGGGAAAACAACTTGCAGAAATCAAAGTATGTACATATTTTAACAAGACTATCATAATTCAATTCCAAATTATTAATCCTATACTTATAGGACCCTAACACATGCGACAAGAATAATTTCCCTATTGGATGGTGATGTGATTTGATTTTGTGGGACATGTGGCACCCTCGGAGGATGCCACATAGCATGGTGACTTCATCATGACATCAATGTAATGTCAGTAGGGAAGGTTGGGCCTAGTGTGACAAAAGGCATGACATCAATTTTTGGCATAGATAGATGGATAAATATTTGTTTCACCTTCCCTCTAGCATCAATGATCCACTGTGGCATTCCAGGGTAGTGATAATTATTAAAAGAAAGCATGTAATAGAGGATCCTTCTGTTAATTAATGAGGTTTGTTCCTTCCATATGGCGCTAGGCTTTGGTGCGCCCTTCCCAGGTTTGTGCATGATGGAAATGACATGTTAAAGAGGGAAGGTGTGCATTGATGTGTTAGGTCCTTATATTACTAGTATAGTCCCTTATTGTTGTTATTGTAACCCCCTTATTGTTATTTTTGTACCCCTGTAACCCCCATATTTTTATTATTGTGCCCTTAAATTATTATTGTTAGGTCGGCTAGGATTACATTGTGGCCCCATCGACTCCTATATATAGAAAGGAGGTTTTTTCATTTGTATCATCCAAGAATTGTTCATTCATGTAATGTATTGGAGGTTGCCCCCTCGAAGTGGCTTATTTATAAGGCACTGATATCTCTTTTCTTCTATTTTTGGAGTTGGTTTCTCAACATTTGGTATCAGAGCTTTGGATTCTAGGGTTTTGCTGCACCAAACAAGTCATCGTGGAATGTTTTCTATAAAAAAAATATCTACAAAGGTTCAAAAGCTGAAATTTTTAGAGCGCGAAACCAAAATCCTAAGGAACATTGTTGCAAAATTTCAGAGCTTGGTTCGCAATATTTTCGGAGATATGTTCTGTGGAAGTTAGGTCTTTTTCAAGCTCCTGAATTTCATCTCAAAGAGGTGATCGTGGGAAAATATTCATAACTCTCTCTCTGAGCATCAGATTGGAATTCAGTAAGAAGCGGCTGGAAGTAAACATACTGCAATTTCATGTCTATCAATTTCAGAGCCAAAGGAGAAAATAGTGACACATGGCAAGTCATAAAACTTTTCTCTAATGAACCAGTCCATAATTAGGTCAATGTGGGAGATTGGACATAACTTTGACTTGAAGAATCAAAATCAGGTCAGCCCTGTGGCATTCAAAAGAGGATTCAAAGGAATACCTCAGGGCCAAATTTTATATATTGAAGATCCGAAATCACAGAGATAATGCAGTTTCAATATCTAGCTCCTCAAAATCAAGAAAAATGTGTGTATTTTTTCGAATTACATAAGTCTCATTTGAAAAAAATTAGTTTGAATTTATTCCAAGCGCATATTGAAGAATAGATATTAGTATTGGGTTCTAATATGCCACCTAAAAAGAATTAAACACCCATTAAGCCTTCAGAAGGCTCTACTATGACTCATGAAGATGAAGAAACACAACATGAGATATCAAAATTACAAGAGCAAGTGCACCAAATTTCACTATCGCAAAGAGCAACAAAAAATGAAATGGAAGTTTTGAAGAAATTCGTGGAAACTAAAATGGATGGTTTGAAGGAAGGCATGGAAGCTAAGATGGATGGCATGCAAGTGGGCATGGAAGCTAAGATGGATGACATGGAAGCTACGATCGATGAAAAAATGAAAGACAACATGGAAAACATGAAGAATGATCTAAAATTAGAAATTGAAGGTTTGGTAAAGTTGATACAAGAAATGTTTCCTAATGGTGAAAAGATAGTAGAGGAAACTCATGATGAGAATAAAATAAATGTTAATAGTGATTTCATAAACTCTAATGTTGAATGGAAGAACCATCATATTCCAAACATGGATGTGAGGAACTTTGATGACAAGGACCCTGTAACATGGATACTACAGATGGAGCAATATTTTGATCTCAATAATGTGCAAAACACACAAAGGTACACATTGCAACTTTACATTTAGAAAAAAATACATTTATATGGTATCGATGGCTTTGCTCCCGTAAAAAAATTGTCACTTGGTCAATTTTTATGGAGGAAATGATAGCACATTATGAGGATACAAAAAGCAACACCTTCTTTAGCCAATTGATAAATCTCAAACAAAAGGTTCGGTGGTGGAGCACAATGAGACTTCAAAAATTGAATATAAAGATAGCGATATTCCAGAGGAACACAAGATTGATCTCTTCATAGTTACTTTAAAGGATAACATCCAACATGAAGTTCACGTTTTGGAACATGATTCATTGGAGAAGGAATTCAGGTTGGCAAGAAAAATTGAATTTTAAATTTTGGTGACAAGGAAGCCTACCACTCACTTCTATAAAGAATGAAGTGTTGCTACGCCTAGATTTCCACAACCTACAAGGTTGACACCACAACAATTGGAAGAAAAAGGAGCAAAAGGGCTTTTCTACAGTTGTGATAGAAAATACAATAAAGGTCATAGGTGTGCTGAGAAGAAATTTTTTTCCATAGATTGTGAAGAGGAAGAAGAAAATGAACAAGAAGAGGATATACATCAGGAACCAACCCCAGAAGAAGAATAAATGAGTCCGACCATATCATGTAATGCATTGGTAGGAATTACCACTCCTCAAACTCTCAAGCTAGAAGGACATATCAAGAAGAAAAAGGTAATAGTGTTGATTGATTCGGGTAGTACCCATAATTTTATTCATTATAAGGTAGCCACAGAATTGAATTGTTTCCTATACCCAGCACCAAAATGTCAAGTGATGGTTGCAAATGGAGGAAATATAAATTTCTCTGGAAAATTCCATAATATCAAGCTAGCCATGGGGGAATATGTATTGAAAATTCCAATGCTTTCCATCCCAATGGGAGGTGCTGATGTTGTACTAGGAGTACAATGGTTACAATCTTTAGGGACCATAGCTTTTAATTTTCAAGAACTTTTCTTGAATTTTTTTCAGAAGGAAAGGAAATCGAATTACGGGGTACCACAAGGAAGCCAGGAAAGATAATAATATCTAATGTCATGAAAAATCTTCTGAAGAAATAAAAACGAGGTGTAATTGCACAAATATGCTCATTAGAAGTTCCAACATTAAAATCCTCTATTTCTCCAGATCTCAAAAAAGTCTTGGACAATCATTCCAAGCTATTTGAAACTCCCAAAGGGCTCCCACCTATTCGTGATCATGATCATGCTATTCATTTGATTCCGGGAAGTGTTCCTCCAAACATCAGGCCTTATAGATATCCTTATGTCAAAAAGGGTGAAATTGAATGTATGATTACATAAATGTTAGAGGAGGGTATAATTCAACCAAGTCAAAGTTATTTCTTTGCTCCTATAGTATTGGTACACAAGAAGGATGGATCATGGCGCATGTGTTCAGATTATAGGGAGCTCAAAAATATCACCGTTAAAGATAAATTTCCCATTCCTGTGATTGATGAATTGTTGGATGAATTACATGGAGCAATTTATTTTACCAAGTTGGATCTTCATTCAGGATATCAAAAAAATAGAATGAAGACTAAAGATATTCCGAAAACAACATTTCGAACTCATGGCCGTCATTATGAATTTTTGGTAATGCCTTTTGGCCTTACCAATGCACCTTCTACATTTCAAGGGCTGATGAATTCTATTTTCAAACCCTTCCTTAGAGAATTTGTGCTAGTATTTTTTGATGATATACTAATCTACAATGGGTCTTGGAAGGATCATGTTCAACATGTTGACAGGGTGCTCAAACTATTGGAGGAGAAACAATTAAATGAAAAAACCTCCAAATGTTTCTTTTGAGTACAAGAGGTGTAATATCTGGGTGATGTTTTATCTCACGAGGGTGTTAAGGTAGACCCTAAGAAAATTAAATACATTAAGGAATGGAACGTCCCCAAAACCATAAAGCAGTTGTGAGGATTTCTTGGGTTAATAGGGTGTTATCACAAGTTTGTTAAGAATTATGGGAGAATAGTAGAACCTCTAACAACATTATTGAAGAAAGATCCATTTTCATGGACTCCTGAAGCAACTAAGCCATTTGAACATCTTAAAGAGGCAATGTGCCTAGCACTGGTCTTAGCTATGCCAGACTTCACAAAAACCTTTATTGTGGAATGTGATTCCTCGGGAAATGGAATTGGTGTTGTTTTAATGTAAGAAGGAAGACCCATTTCTTTTGAAAGTTGTCCAATCAAAGGAAAGTATTTACATAAACCTATTTATGAGAAGGAAATGTTAGCAATACTGCATGCACTAAAGAAATGGAGAACTTACCTAATGGGAAGACTCTTCAAGGTAAAAACTGATCTTCATAGTCTTAAACACTTTTTGGAACAAAGACTATCTTGAGAAGAGCAGCAAAAATGGGTCACAAAGATGTTGGGTTATGACTTTGAAATCATCTACAAAAAATGGAAGGTAAATGTTGTTGCAAATGCACTCCCAAGAAAGGATGAAGAGGTGGAAGTATTGCTTTGTGTTTTTTCTATTATCCAACCAGATTGGATAACCGAATCAAGGGATGAATGGAAGAAGGATAAAGAAGTGTGAACACTTATTCAAATTTTGCAACAATATCCTAGTACATCTGATACATTTAGCTAGAAAAATGATTCCTTATGGTACAAATATTTCTTATATATTTGCAATAATTCCCAACTAAAACAAAATATTCTTTTGGAATTGCACACTTCTCCTTTAGGAGGACACTCGAGATTTTTAAAAACTTACCATAGGGTGAAGGAGAAAGGGATTTTTTCAGATAGCCTTAAATTTGATATTCAAATTTTGGTGGAATTTTTTTTCCGATAAATAAAGTGGAGACAATTAAGACCACGAGTCTTCTACAGCATGATCCATTCCAAGTCAACGTTGGGAGGAAATTTCAATGGATTTTATCACGAGTTTACCTAAGTCCGAAGGAAGGAGTGTCGTCATGGTGGTAGTTGATAGACTTGCCAAGTATGCACACTTTTGTGCATTATCTCATCCAATTAAAGCGAGTACAGTTGCTACTGCATTTATGGAAACAATTCCAAAGCTACATGGAAACCCGGAGATTATTGTAAGTGACAGAGATCCCATTTTTACAAGAAATTTTTTGGACGGAATTATTTTCTTTTTTGGGTACTCAACTAGCTCATAGCTCATCTTATCATCCTCAATCCGATGGTCAAACTGAGATAGTAAATAAATGTTTGGAAGGGTATCTTCGTTGTTTTGTATCTGATAAACAAACATAATGGGTCAAGTGGTTACCTCTAGCTGAATGGTGGTATAACACTTCCTTCCATACTGCAGCAAAAATGACCCCATTTATGGCACTTTATGGATATAATCCACCATCCATCACATCATCTTTAAGAGAAAATTCGAAGGTTCAAGCAGTGGAATATCACATCGAGCATCAATAAGAAGTTCTGAAACTCTTAAAGGATAACCTAAATTTGGCACAAAATCGAATGAAACAATAGGCAGATCAACATTGCAATGAGAGAAGTTTTGATGTAGGAAACTGGGTATTTTTATGGCTACAACCATACAAACAAATGTCCCTCAAGTAAGCTAAGAAGGATACTAAATTATCACCAAATTACTATGTTCCTTACAAGGTGTTGCAAAATATTGGTACTATGGCATACAAATTGGAGCTTCCTGCTTCTTCGTGAGTGCATCTAGTTTTCCATGTTTCATGCTTAAAAAATGTTATAAGGGACAAACTTCCAGTTCAAACAATATTGCCAAAACTTGATGAAGAAGGAAAAACCATATTGGAACCTGAAGCAATCACGGAAACAAGAACTCTACAACTACGAAATCGATCAATTTCAGAGTATCTCATCAAATGGAAGAACTTACCCACTAAAGATTCTACATGGAAGGATGAGAATTTTATACAGAAGCACCCGGAGCTACTCAAGCGTTGAGGACAACAATTTTTTGAAGGAGAGGAGCATGTTAGGTCCTTATATTACTAGTATAGTCCCTTATTGTTGTTAGTGTAACCCCTTTATTGTTATTGTTGTACCCCTGTAACCCCCATATTGTTATTATTGTGCCCTTAAATTATTATTGTTAGGTCGGCTAGGATTACATTATGGCCCCACTAGGATTACATTGTGGCCCCATGGACTCCTATATAATGAAAGGAGGTTTTTTCATTTGTATCATCCAAGAATTTTTAATTCATGTAATTTATTGGAGGTTGACCCCTCGAAGTGGCTTATTTTTAAGGCATTGACATCTCTTTTCTTCTATTTTTGGAGCTAGTTTCACAACATGATGTGGCAAGAAATGTGGTAGTGGCACATTTTCCACTTGGAAATCCATGTGGAGGGTTTGCTAATGTGGTAAGGGATTTAAACATATGATATTTAAATGATTGTAACTTTTGATTCAGCTATCAAATTGAGATAGAATTTATATCGCTATAAATATCTCAATGAGCTTGATCAAATGGTGGAATTAGAATTTAATTTTGATAACTTTCTAAATTGAGGATTTTTATAATCCCATCTTCATAATGAGACCATGGAGGTCAGGTTAATTTTGGTGTAACACTTTCCACTACCCAAGAATAACCCATGGGGGTGGGATGGTATGTTGCACTTCTTCATTCGATTAATGAAATGAACAAATTGGGCTACATGTGTTCCAAGTGTATATTTTAAACATCCTTGGAAAGATTGGTTTTTTCTTATTAAAAAGTACATAACATGTGAATGAGATTTTAGTCTTATATTCATTTACCACATTTGTCTTTTTCTTCATTTAAAATATGAAAATCCAAATAGTAATACCATTTATTTGTTAAGTATATTAACTACAATGGCTAAAGTAATTAAAAAACAAATTAATCATGTGGATAGGAGCTTGTATCATCATGACTAGTTAAAATGATCATTATGCAAGAAATCCAAAAACATGATGTATCATGGGCATAGCTTCTCTCCCAAAATGAACCTTTCGATGATATTATTAAAGAGAATGAACCGGAGGATCTTGAGGACAAGATACATAAAGTTTTTGAATACTCAGATGAGTTTAGAAGAAAAGTTAAATTAAATTAAATAAATTTGGGCATAAAGGAACCTCATAAGGAAATGATTACACATCAAAGTATGGTAATTCAATATTTGACTAAGAAACTCAAAAAAGATGAAAACCAAGATAGTGAAAAGGAAAAAATAGTGTTTGCATATGTATCAAAGAAACCTAGAACTTTATAGTGTTTGCATTCTTCTCCTAATACTAGGCTAGTGCCCGAGATTGATGAGCAGCAACAAGCTTTCTATGAATATTTGGAGACCATGGAAGTTGATGTAGAGGAGCCTATTTTATTTACTTCTATGAATAAAAGAGAACCACCACCATTCTTAACACGAGAAGGAAAAGTATTTTCCACCTTTATAACTGTCGCCCAAAAGAAATTCTCTATACCTTCTAAATATGATAAACAAGTAACATATACTGTGAAATTTTCTACTTCAATTATGGATAAGAAAAATAAAATAATTACAAAACTAAAAAAGAAGATTGAAGAATTACAAGCATTAGAGAAGTATATTAAAACATAAAATAAGATAATAAACATATAAAGTGTGAAAGTGATAAAGTATAATTCAAAGTTAAAATAAGAGAACGAAAAGTTGAAGGAAGAAAATGTTAAGATGGTAAAACAAACCTATAAGTGGTATAAGAAAAAACAACTCTTACAACTACAAAATTAAAAATTGAAGGTGCAACTTTTAATGAGAAGGCCGAGGAAGCCATTTCACAAAGGCTCCACGTAGATGTTTTTCTTCACATTACAAAGACCATTTGAGCAGGGATAGAGTAAGGGAAATTTTGTCAAAATTTTCAATATGCATTGCACTCAATGGCTTTTTCTTGGAGAAATGTTGGCACTCAATTTTACAATCGAAGAGCACTCAAACCCTATAAATGCTAGTCTCATTTTCCATATTTTTGTTACATTTTAATTCATTTTGACAAATTTTTCCTTCAATAAATACACATAAGAGAATATGAGGTATTTCATTTTTTTTTTATATATAACAATTAACAAGTTAAAATTCTAAATAATTTACTTTTACCAAAATTTTCAAAAATATGATTATTTTGGTGATTCCTCATTCATTGAAGTGGTTTTTTTTGTCGTTTCTAGGGATGGTGCACAAATGGGTTTTGATATTTACCTTCATGATATGGTTCAATTCATTTTGGACGTGAATAAGGGGAACTGAAACTCCCTATTAATCGCAGTGGTAAATGTAGGGGCCAATAAACAAATATGCAGTAGCAGGGATCCACATTCGAGTTTTTCTTGGAAGATGGGATTGTGTATAAGATCACACCATCTAGGGGTTTGAATTGGCTAAGAATAGAGATTATATCACTATGCTATCACTACAAGAGAGAAATCATAACACCGTTTGCTATATTTTAGTTTGTATAAATAGCTAACGGGGAACAAAAGAAACATAATCATAATACAGAGAAAACTTTTGATAAATTTTGTATAATTCGTTTTATTCTCTTAATATATCAATTTGAGTTCCAAAGAATAGTAGTTCGTATGTGCATGTTCCAAGTTTATAAGGCCCCATGCTTTGGTCATGTTTATTGTCTTTATGTGATTTTTTGTACATATGTGTCTTTGTTTCTATTGCACAAACTTTTACTTGGTGAATACTTTTCATTTGCTTAACTGTTTATCATATATTGTCTATTATTTTAATTTAAAATTTTACATGCTTTATCATAACTGAAATTTTGATTTAATTAAATCTTAAATTTGTCTCTTAGTTAGGATTAGGATTTGAAATGGTCTTTAGAGTCTTCTTATAATCTTGCTTTAGCCATATCGCTGAGAAGAAACATTGTAACCTACAATTTTACTAGTAGGGACTATGGTGGTTTCTAGTTAAAAGATTGCAGCTTGAACTCATATTTATCATTTTCTTAGTTGAGTATCCCTTTACTTAATGAATTTTTTCTAAACCTTATTTCTATTAAAACTAACACAATGAACATAGTATTATTGCATAAACCATTCTTTTGAAATTTTACATTGTTAAATTAGAAATATTGTTTGTAGGAACTTGAGATTTTCATCGCAATAGTCTAGTTTCGAAGGATACATTTTGCATTTTTTTTTAATTGTAATAATTGATTTAAATTTCATTTTAATTTTTAACATATTTGAAGATTTTAACAATCAAGTGGCACCTTAGGAAAAATACTAAGCTAATTATGCACATATAGTGAATTCAATTTACAAGCTTACAACACTAGATGATAAATTATTGTCTCAAATTATGCAAATAAGAGAGCTAACATTGATAAGACAATTCCATTACATAGAATTCTTTATTCCTCTATTAAAAACCTCTAATTTAGTGAAGATTCATTATTCGTTTCATATTCTTTACACATAGGTAATTGGTATATAGCCTAAATATCTTCCAAATGCACATACAACTTACCAAAAAGATGGTTCAACCATCACTTCATACATGTTCCTTATTTATTGACAATTCCCTTCTACCTTCCAAGCTCTCTATTGCTTCTTCCTTCGCAATCGCGCTTTACCGTTACTTTGACCATATAAGTAGTTGGCCCTCCTAATTGTCTCTGCAAGGGTTATAGGCTCATCAAATTGAATTTTTTATCTCTGTAGAATATATAGAACCTGCTTAAAAACCTTTATATATTCACCTTTTTCTTTTTAATATTGTCGGAATCTCACAACATCACCACAAACTTATCATATTCATCTATGGTTATATTCCATAATTTGAGTTAAAATAATTCCTGCATATTCTTGTCATAATAATGCTCAAAGATGTACTTTTTCTAGAAGTATTCCTTGAGTTGCTTCCAAAATATTCTCCTCTCATTAGTATGTTTAAACTGTATTAACTCGTTCCACCACATAGAGGATTTTCCTTACAAATTCTATATAGTCATTTTAATTTGTATATTTGATGAATAATTATGAACTGGAAAGTGTTCCCTTATCCTTTACAACCAATATTCTACATCCTCTCCCATATTATAATAACTTTGCTTAATATTTTTAAACTCTTCTCACAAACAATTTTGTTCTTACCTTCTCGTTTGATGCCTGATTCAAGACTCCTTTGTGCTACTCTATGATTCTTTGGATGCATATGGATTTATAACTAAATGTGCTAGTAATTAACTACACCTTTAAGTTATGGTAACACTACTTGGGCACTTTGATCTTCCATGATTTTCCATTTTTGAATGAACTCTATCTTCTTTACGATGCCTTGATTTTCACCCATATTTCATCTTTCTCTACAATAGATTCAAGTTTTTCACTTGCTAGGATTTTATCTAATGTTGATTCTCTTTATCCCTTAAAATTCTCTCATTACCAACTCTATAACTCTACAAGTCCATATTCAAGCTCATCATATTTTCTATAAGATATAATGTGAAATTATTTCTTTGAAATTTTACATTGTCAAATTAGAAATATTGCCTGTAAAAAATTGAGATTTTCATTGCAATAATCTAGCTTTGAAGGATATATTTTGTATTTTTTTAATTGAAGTATTTGATTTAAATTTCATTTTCATTTTTACATCTTTGAAGATTTGTACCAATCAAGTGACACCTTAGGAAAAAGACTAAGTTAATTTTGCACATATGGTGATTTCACTTTACAAGCTTACAACCCTAGATGATAAATTATTGTCTCAAATTATGCAAATAAGAGAGCTAACACTGATAAGACAATTCCATTACATAGAATGTTTTATTCCTCTAATAAAAACCTCTAATTTAGTGAATATTCATTATTCATTTCATATTATTTACACACAAGTAATTGGTTTATAGCCTAAATCTCTTCCAAATGCACATAAAACTTACCAAAAAGATGGTTCAACCATCACTTCATACATATTCCTTATTTATTGACAATTCCCTTCTATCTTCCAAGCTCTTTATGGATTCTTCCTTTCCAATCGTGCTTTACCTTTACTTTGACCATATAAGTAGTCGGCCCTCCTAATTGTCTTTTCAAGAGTTATACGCTCATCAAATTGATTTTTTTATCTCTGTAGAATATATAGAACCCACTTGTTAGAATCTCACAACATCACCACAAACTTATCACATTAATCTATGGTTATATTCCCGAATTTGAGTTAAAATAATTCCTGCATATTCTTGTCATAATAATGCTCAAAGAGGTACTCTTTCTAGAAGTATTCCTTGAGTTTCTTCCAAAATATTCTCCTCTCATTAGTATGTTTAAATTGTATTATCTCTTTCCACCACATAGAGGATTTTCCTTACAAGTTCTATATAGACATTCTAATATGTATATTGTATGAATAATTATGCACTGGAAAGTGTTCCCTTATCCTTTACAACCAATATTTCACATCATCTCCCATATTATGATAATTAGCTTAATATTTTTAAACTCTTCTTACAAACAATTTTGTTCTTACCTTCTCCTTTGATGCCTGATTCAAGACTCTTTTGGGATACTCTAAGATTCTTTGGATGCATATGGATTTCTAAATAAATGTGATATTAAGTAATGACACCTTTGAGTTATGGTAACACTTCTTGAGCACTTTGATCTTCCATGATTTTCTATTTTTGAATCAACTATATCTCCTTTATCATGCCTTGAGTTTCACCCAATTTTCGTTTTCCTCTACAATAGGTTCAAGCTTTGCACTCGCTATGATTTTATCTAATGTTGATTTTCTTTGGCACTTAACATTCTCTCATTACCATTGCTACAAGTCCATATTCAAGATCATCATATTTTCTATAAGATCTAATGTCCAAATCCTTTCTCTTTTCCCACTAGATTTTGTGTCCTCATCTATAACATTGATATTTAGGCCTCTAGTTTCTTCTTCACGACTTTAGGAAATTTGTTCATTCATCATGTTATTTTTTTAATGGTACTCTTCCATGTTGGTCATAATTTATCCTTTCTATATCACTGACTCTTAAAGAAGTGTGCATATAAGAAAAAACTTAAATTTCACCTAAATTCCAAGTCAATACTTTTTTTTTAAGACTTTGGAAAATATATGTACTTGATTGATTTTTCATATTGAGGCTACAAGTTTGTTTTTCTTTTCAAGTTATAAATAGTTTGAAAGAGCTTCTCCAATATTTGAGTCATAAAAATTATTCCCCTCTTAAAAATCCTTGCAATCACCACATTCATGCTTATATTTGGGATTTAAAGCTAGAAGTTATGGCTCTATACAATCCCTTCTCCTCATGAATTTTTTTGTCAAACACATATTCTCAAACTACATTTTTCAAATTTTTCATGGAGATATATATGAAACACCCACACTTATTTTTTATGCCTCCACAAGATAACCAAATATCATATACTATTTTCCCCAATTATTTTCATGGAGAAAATTTGCCAAACACTTATCACACAAATTGTAATTCCTTCATATATAGTTGACTTCTGCCCGATATAGAACCAATGCTATAACTGGTAGCTTTGGTACCATTTTATAACATATCCAAAATTCTTTATACACTTTGAGGATATGGCCCCTCTTTAACCATCCAAATTGACACTAACTTCTTGTTTTTGAAACCAAATAAATTATATGAACTAGTTGTAGAACTCAACGATAAAAATAAAGCTACAATAAAATTTAACTATCAATTTCAAACTAAACACATGCATGTAGGTTTACCATGAATATGAAAATTAAAATTATGATTATCAATACAATAAAAAGGGACATTGGTGAGGGTCATTCCTGTGACAGACCTTTAAGGTCCATCACCAATGTCACATATGGTGATGGTCCTTAAAAAAGTGTTGTTGTAAGTGCATATAGTGACAGTCCTTTAAGGTTGATGCATGAGAATTAGCACTCAAATTAAATTTAACTTTTTGATTAGTCCAAGGAGGGGTCAAGTCATAAATATCATAATATTCTCTTGTAAAATGTTTAAAATTATTAGCAAGCATAGGTATGGAATATGCTTAGTTGCTAGGTGTCAATGAGTGTTGAGCTAATGTAAAATATCCCCTTACGAAATGGGATATTAGAGATAATATTTGTTGTTTATGCTAGAATATAGAAAAGTCATAAATTAGGATTCCTTAGAATAGAAGTGGTTACACATTTGTAGGATTTGAGTGAGGGCGGATAAGCTCTAAATTGTGTTATAAATTAAATGGTAAGCTTCGAAGGAAGAGAGGCCAAATTAAATAAAGAAGATCAGGCCAAGAGATAGAGTAGAGAGACGAGAGACAAAGAGGGTTATGTTGAAGAGAAAAAGGGAAATTAAAGGGTGCATTAGGCCAAAGCTAGATTGTAAGCAGGTTTTTATTGTATATGTACATTTACTTAATTCATGAGAAATTGAATTCGTAGTGACTGTGTGTCATTCCTTTTACATGCTGAGTGATCCGTAACGGAGAAATTATGGTTTATGTGTAATAAGCCATTGTTATGTGCATTATGTTGAATGCTCAATGAATGAATAAGTCTTTCTGAGTGATAAAGGACTTAATAGCTGGGTAGAATCATGTGTGATTCTAGTCTAGAGCAATTAAAAGTTGTGTGCAGGTCGAGAAAGAAACAAATCCAAATTCTAGAATTGGAGAAGTAATACACAAGGGTGTTTTGTATTCTAGATTGAAACCAGTGTGAAAATCATGCAATAGCGTGAAGGCCATAGATATGAGTGAGAATCAAAAGTTAATGCTCAAGAGAGATTAGCACATTTAAATACTGAACAAGCTTAGGAAGGATAATGTGAAGGAAATGGAGATGCAGAGCGGTGGTCGTCAAATAAATAGGAGAAAAGGTTAAGGCAGCAAAGCCTTTAAAATATTTCCAAAGGAAGGGAATGGATGGCGAGGATTAAATTGCAAAGATCAGTTTCGAAGATGAACAGCAAAGATTACATCGCAAGATAAGTTGGGAAAGTTTCAAAGAGGAGCCACGTGTCGGCAGAATAGCCAAGCGCACATGAAAATTGGTGATTATTTTTGTTACATGTTAAGACTTGGTAGGTGGGCTAATTGAGTTACGATGTGAAGATGATCAACAAGGCACAACGAAACCGTTAGATCTGGGCGAGATCAATAGTGGAGATTAAATCGCACCTAGAGAAATTTTGCAAATCAGAGATTTTAGTGTTTAGCGTTAAGACATCGCACGGTAAGTTATTTTTGATGTGATGCGATGCGATCGCATATCACATAGGATAAGGGGCATAGTTATTATTAAACATTAAATTTTGCGATGAGTGATGGATTTTGCGACGAGTGATGGAGAGTTTGCTGCGAATTGCGAAATCACAATATCACGAAAATTATTAAGTGGTGAATCTGCGAGGATGTAAGTTATAAAAGGTGAGAAGTGTGAACCATCGTGATTGGTCACCATTTGTGTGGGATATAAAAGCGCAATTATGTGTGTATATACTCAGTTACGAGTACTAATCCTAGGAACGGGCAGACAAATTAAAGTTTCTGCTTATGTGGATGTGAGCAGACTTTTGGCTGCATCATTTTGTATCAAAGCCATGTTAATGAAAAAAATTGTTATAAATGAATATTGCAGAGCTAAACTATGCAGAGACATTTGGTAGCAGAACAGAATAATATTCTACTTGAAATGGAAGGAGAATGAAAGTGTGATTGTGGAAGAAAGAAGAGATCAGTAAAGTAAATGTGATTTCCAGAAAATTGACTGAGATATTGCAGAAAGAGGAGATCAGAATTTAAATATAACAATCAGTAGGCATATAGAGGTAAAGTATGGCAGAAGATGGGAGTAAGTGATACTCTTAAGAAGAGATTGCAGAAGGATAAAGAAAGCACATCGATGGTTTTTTTTCTTATGGAGAATGGAGATTCACTCAAATGTGAAGAGTGGATGGAGGTTGCTTGTGAAATCATGCGAGTATTGTTTTGTTTAATTCTGATTTGAGTTTTTCAGGATAAAAGAAATATTGAATATTGATAGTTGCATATAATGAAGTATCTCAGCAAAACAAGATCACAACCTTAAGAATTAGTGATGAAGGAAGCTGGTAAGGTTTCTGAGTGAAAGAAGAGTATGGCCAGAACCTAGTATGGAAAGAAGAGTGCGACCAAGTACTGAGGAAAGCTTGGTGAGGTAAGTTTTAGCAGGGAAGACCTGCTATTGTAGAGGCTTAAGTACAACTCATAGTGAGTGAGGAAATCATAGAGGATAAGATGACTACTGATAGTCATAGCAGAGGTTCTGAGAGAGACAATAGTAGAAGAAAGGTGAAGAAAGTTGTCAAAGCAGATGGAATGGATGAATGCAATTTAATTTGTTGATAAAGTTGTTCCAGAGGAGTAAAGAAGACTAGATATTTGGTTACAAAATGAGAAATAAAATGAAGTGGCATAAAATACAAGAGAAGAGAGAGCAGTAGGTGAATATGAAGTTAATAGAGGAGCTGAGGAAGCTTGATAATATTATGGATGTTGAGGAAAAATAAGCTCGAAGGATTTGAGTTACAACAAGACAAATTTGTTGGAGATCAACAAGTTTCTTTGAACATGAAGATGGAGCAGTGATGTCTGAAACATCAGTTGAGGCAGTTGAGCCTTATGATTTTGAAATTAATAATTTGTGTATGTTTGTAGGTGATGTCAACGAAGACAAAGAAGAGAGGCAGAATTTGATTTTTGAGATAGTTAGATCTCATATGGAAGATCATACACATTAAAGAGGAGGTATTTCTTTTCGACATGCTAAAGTTGAAAGAAGAGGAATTTTTAATCATGATGATAGTCAAAAGAAAGAAAAAGTGGAGAAGGATATAAAGAAATCAAGTGAAGTGCTTGAGGAGGCTGATAAGAAGACCATTGAATATTTTATGAGTCATGTAGAGGACTTAGAACAACAAGAGGAATATTTGGTGACTGGTTCATCAAATGAGACCATTCGGTCTTGTGGTTTAAAAAATGACAAGTTATGTGTGATTGCAGGTATTACAAAAGATAAAACATCCTATGGTGTTGTCTTGAATGAGGTTGAAAGTTACCAAGAAAAGTATAATGATGATTTTCTTTTAGATGAAGATCAAGTTGAGTTATTGCAGCAGAAGGAGTTCATAAATTCTTTGCTTAGTGAAGAAAGTATCTTGAAGGAAGGTGAGACAGTTATGTCTCATATGAAGGAACCTATTATTGTTTAGGACAAAGAAAAATTGGCTTATCTAATTGACCAAGAGAAGACCGTTGGACAGATATCTAAAGCTATCACAGAGATAGAGGATCAAAATTTTATTCTGATGAAGAATGAAGTAGAGTCACCAAGAAATTGGACTTGTGATAGAGAAGGAGATAGTGAGGATGGTATAGAATTTTTGGAAGAAGTTCCAAGTGAGATGACAGATTTGTGGCATGAGTTAATTCTTTTGAAGAATAGACTAGCAAGTCAGAGAATGAATATTCTGAATGTACAATTGAAATTGGACAAAGGTGAGGCAGGCATGTCTCATATTAAAAAGGAATCAGTCTTAGAACTGAAGGAAGATGAACTGACTACTAGGATTAGTCAAGGAATTGAAGTACAATCATCAAAGGTTGTCAAGGAAAAGGAAGAAATATATGTTGGAATTGATCAACAACATAGTGATGCGGTGTTTTAAACGAATCAAGTAGAAAGTGAATTGTTGAACTGCTTTTTGGAAGCATCTAAGTATGATGTTTTTATCGAATATATTGAACAAAGTTTGTTTGGAGATGAGATAAAAATTCAGAAGCAACAAGAGGGTAAGGATGTAAGGGTGGTAGTAAAAATCCAACAAATTCAAAGAGAAGATAAAAAACAATAGTTTAAAGAAAAATGGCAAAGTGAGTACCAATTAGAAGATAAACTAGACATGGAGATTGAAAGAATAAGAAGGTTGATGATGAAGGTGTCTCAGAGAAGATAGCGGTAGCAACAAGAAAAAAATAGCAGAAGAATGTGAGAGCATAGCCAAGGGGCAATGCAACATAATGTATGGAGACCCAGAGAATAGAAGAAAACAATAACAGCTGCAACCCAAGATAGATTATGTAATGAGGTCTGGGATCTAGGAGGACATCTATTAAATGCACATGATCTGGAGGTCACGATTATTTTCACCTTGGGAGTTTGATGCAGGAGCATTAGCACTCAAATTAAATTTAATTGTTTGATTAGCCTAAGGAGCGGTCATTGTAATATTCTCTTGTAAAATGTTTAAAATTCTTAGAAAGCATAGGTAGGGAATATTCTTAGTTTTTAGGTGTCAATGAGTGTTGAGCTAATGTAACAAATCCCCTTAAGAAATGGGATATTAGAGAGAATATTTGTTGTTTATGCTAGAAGATATAAAAGTCATAAATTAGGATTCCTTAGAATAGAAGTGGTTACAAGTTTGTAGGAGTTGAGTGAGAGAGGATAAGCTCTAAATTGTGTTATAAATTAAATGGTAAGTTTTGAAGGAAGAGAGGCAAAATTAAATAAAGATGATTGGGCCAAGAGATAGAGTAAAGAGACGAGAGACAGAGAGGGTTTTGTTGAAGAGAAAAAGGGCTATGTAAGGGCGCATCAGGCCTAATATAGATTGTAAGAAGGTTTTTATTTTATCTGTACATTTACTTAATTAATGAGAACTCGAATTCATAGTGATTGTGTGTCATTCCTTTTACATGCTGAGTGATCCGTAACTGAGAAATTATGGTTTCTATGTAATAAGCCATTGTTATGTGAATTCTAATGAATTCTCAATGAATGAATAAGTCTTTCTTAGTGATAAAGGACATAATAGCTGGGTAGAATCATGTGTGATTCCAGTCTAGAGAAATTAAAAAGTTGTGTGTAGGTTGCGAAAGAAACAAATCCAAAATCCGGATTCAGAGAAGTAATACAGAAAGGTGTTTAGTATTCAGGATTGAAACCAGTGTGAAAATCATGCAATATTGTGAAGGCCATACATCTGAGTGAGAATCAAAAGTTAAATCTCATTAGAGATTAGCGTAGTTAAATACCGAACACACTCAAGAAGGATAACATGAAGGAAATGGAGATGCAGAGTGGTGGCAGTCAAATAAATAGGATAAAAGGTTAAGGCAACAAAGCCTATAAAATATTTCCAATGGAAGGGAATGGACGACGAGGATTAAATTGCAAAGATTAGTTTCGAAGATGAACGACTAATATTACATCACAAGATAACTTGGGAAAGTTGTGAAGAGGATCCACGTGTCGGCGGAACAGCCAAGCGCACATCGCAATCGATGATTCTTTTAGCTACATGTTAAGACTTGGCATGTAAGCTAATTGAGTTGTGATGCGAAGCTTATCATCAATGCACAATGAAACCGCTAGATCTGGGTGAGATCAATGGTGGAGATTAAATCACACCTAGAGCAATTTCACAAATTGGAGATTTTAGTGTTTAGTGTTAAGACATCGTGCAAAATTTATTTTTGATGCGATGCAATGCGATCACATATTGAATAGGATAAGGGGCATAGTTATTATTAAACATTAAAGTTTTCCACGAGCAATAAATAATTCACTATGAATTACGAAATCGCAATATCGAGAAAATTGTTAAGTGGTGAATCTGCGGGGAGGTAAGTTATAAAAGGTGCGCAGTGCAAACCGCCGTGATTGGTCACTGTTTGTGTGGGCCATAAAATCACAAGTCTGTGCGTATATACTCAGTTACGAGTATTAATCCTAGGAACGGGCAGAAAAATTAAAGTTCATGCATATGTGGGTGTGAGCGGCCTTTTGGCTACATCAAAGGTTTGTCACTAAAGCCATTTCCAGTGACACTTTTGGTGAGGGTTGTTAAAGGCTAGTCACTAATTCTCTCTTTGGTGATACTTCTAGTGATGGTCTTTCATTGACCCACACCAATGCTCTTTTTGGTTACTTTTCGTGACGGTCAAAAAATGTTTGTCACCATTGATCATTCCAATGAGTTTTTGATGACACTATGTGCATGTTACTATATTTTTTGTCAAAAGATAATGATTTAATACCATTATTGTGGAGTATTTTTCATTATGTGTCCAAGGCCATAAATTGGTTAGAGTCAGTCAATTTGTTAAGAAGTAATTAGTGTGTATCATTTCCCTCAAGTAATCATAATATAGTTTTCCTATGAGTTAATACATGATTCAAATCTATTAGGTTTATTTTCTAACAAATTACCTTTAGATAAAGTTCCACTAGTGTGTGTAGAAACTATATTATTTAATACATAATCAAGCTTCGTCAATTCTTTTAATTAGAGAGATCTAGCACTCCTCAACACTCTTTGAACATCTTAACATGATTTGGCACACACTAACATTCCTTGGCACCTCGAATAACTGAGAACATATTTGTACCTAGAATATATTTCCATGACTAGGACACCCAAGAACATGTTGGCATGGCCTATCATAGAATAACACTCTCCTAGCATGTATTGGCATGCCTTGTAGTCCCTAGCATTCCCTAAAACACTTTGGCATGCATTAACATACATGATAACTTGACACACCTTGGAACTTGGCATGTATTGGAACCTATTATTACTGTGCCTAGCATGCCCCTTTTGAAAAAGGAAAAGTCCCGACTTATTAACCCTCTTATGTGTTAATTTCCTTGAATTTTAGCTTGGTTATTATTTTTTTTCCTTAATACTCCTTGACACATATTTTCGTACCCTGGCACCCTACATATCCTAGCATTCCTTGGAATCTTGCATGTCTTGGAATTATTTAGCACATTTTAACACACACTAGAACTTACTAGCACACTCTGGCACTTCTTGACATGCCTTGATATTCCCTAGCATGCCTTAATAGTGCTTACCATACCTTTTCACTCCCTCCTTTTCATGATAGCTAGTACTTATTGACACTCCCTCACAAACCATCATATTCATTCACTTCCATGTGTTTTGACCTAGTGCTCCTTGTGTTTCCCTGGTACTCCATAACACTCCTAATCATGCATTAGCACACTCTATCACACTTTATCACTCTTCGACATTCCATTCCACTTCATAACATATGTATCACTCCCTAACACACATTGGCACTTGGCACGTGTTGGCGCTTGGCAAGTATTAACATGTCTAACATTCATTAAGATGCCTTGGTATGCTTTGGCATGGTTTATATTAAATTTATTTGAGATCAATTATTGGAAAGTAGATGAGAAGTAATAGAGGATTATTTGCCACTTAGAATGCACTAACACTTGGAACTTGGCACCCATTGCAACCTAATGTTGGTGTGCCTAGAATTACCCTCCTGGAAAAGGTAAATTAATGAATTATTAACCCTATTATGTGTTCATTTCCTTGTAGTTTAACTTGTTTCTCCTTTTTGTTGCCTTGATAATCCCTGACACATATTTTCACACCCTTTCACATCTTGGAATGCCTTAGCACTTGACATATATTAGCATATTTGACATGCCTTCAAAATATTTGGCACATGTTAGCATTCCCTAACATGACTTTCCACTCATTCCCTCACAACTAGCCTTACATTTTTTCACAACTTGGGAACCGAATCAAGTCCTTAGAAACTTTAGTTCATGTTATATTGGCATGCTTCAGTCGCAAAAAATTGACCAATTTAACCACTACAAGTATATTGTTCCTTGTTCACCTAAGAACTACCTATACCTCATCTTAGGCCACTCATGTCCAAGCTGAAATTGTCCAACTTAAGAACTTACCAAGACAAGGATCACATCTAGCCATGGCCATAAAAAAACTAAGCAACAATATATCTTACATAGGCAATATTTCACGTGTGTTTCTAGTTCATATAAACATTAGAGCATTAATTAAGAGTTTGTAAGAACCACAAGATATAGAAGACACACAAGATATAATTTGGCACAAGCCAAGTTCCCCAAAATGTATACACAACAATTTATAATATGAAATTGGCTAAAATATTTTAAAACATGAGAATTCAGCCAAATTGCGCCACATTTCATATAAAACCAATAGATAAAAGAAAATAGTGTTATGCCCAAAAAAAAGTCTCCCTTTGTCTAAAACTTATTTTTTGGGTCCCTTTTCGCAATCGTAGGCTTGCCTCTTGAAAATCATATTATGAAATTATTCTAACACACTTCGTCCTTGGCACACTTAAATTCACTGACACTCCCTAACACACATTCTTATTTGTTCATTTCCATGCATTGTGACCTAGTTCTCCCTTGTGATGCCTCAATAGTTCTTAACACTCCTCAAATTGTATTGACATTGTCTGGCATGTGTTAGCATGCCTTTTCATTCCTAGGCATGCTCTAACCCTCCCTACCTATCATTCCCTCACATCTACCCATAATTTTCAACTTGGGAACCCAACCAAGTCGTTGCTTGACTACAAGAGCTTGACCAAGTCACACTTACTACAAATATATTATGTTGTTGAATTGTGTAGATTGGGAGGTACTCCACAAGCATAGTGACATGGGTTTGTGTGAGTTTGGTCACAAAATGATTTGTTGGCAAAGAACCCAATCGAAGGGGTTTTGGACCCAAGATGGGGTTTAAAATCTAAAAGAAAATTAAAAACAAAAAATGATATGTCCTAAGATCTAAGTGGATAAATCATGTAAGTTCTAGAGGGTTCTTAAGAGGCCTAGCTATAAAAATCTATTAAAGAAGGCCTTAGTATGAAGACAAGAACATCAAGTGAGAAGGATGTCATTTGATCAAGGAGGCCACAAGAGATGTGGTCCTAAAGTAGGTCAAGTTAGAGGGTTGAGTAAGGGTTGCGAAAGGGAGACCATGATAGTCCAAAAAGAGCAAGATCATCATGTGAGGGTTCAAAAGAATGTAACATACCTTAATGAGTCTGAGATATGGAGTAGGATAGCATACTATTTGTTCTCTTATGGCAGATTGAGCTCAAGACAGACAGCTCATGAGAATTTGGGCATGTGATTTCAATGGTGTTTATGTGTGAAGGTTGCATCAAATTTTGAAATATAAGAGAGGGTTGACACCCTATCTTGTGGTGGTTAGTAGGCTGAAAGGTCTGTGATAAAGACCAACACAAATGGAGGAGGGCCTGCACTAAAATTTAGGGCTAAAACAGAAGTAGCCACAGGTGTAATATTGACTGAGGTAACCATAGTTTGAGGGTTGTAGATATCTAAAGTTCAGGTCAAGATTCACTCAAAGAAATTACCAAAATCTATGGGTCCATATGAGATAGGCTAAGTCTCTTATGGGGGAAAGAGTTGTTATTTTTTATATGGGTGGATATGGTTTGTTCTAAATCAATTAGAATATAAGTATAATTCCCTAGTTAGGGAGGTTTCCTAGCATGTTCAGTCCATAAGTTATTCCCTTAATACTGTGAAAAATATGCGTAGAAGAAGAGGGGTCATGACCATTAGAGAGAGGTTTATCTATGAAATATATACCAAAAATTTGGAAGATGGTTTGCAAAAGTATTTGCAGATATATAAAATCCAAAAGAAGGTGGAACCTGAGTAGAATATTGAGAAGAAGAAATGTGCCATATGAGGAATGGATTGACATGAAGAGGAGTTGATTTTGGTGGACTATCCATAGAGCTTTGGACAAATATCTAAAGAAACCTATAAACAATTATTCAATGGACTATTAGTGGATGGTTTATGACCCTAGTTCAAGCATCTACAAATTTTTAGAAGGATGATAAGAGGAGTAGTTCAGGGTTTTTCATAGATTGGAAAACAAAGAAATTTGTACACAAGAATAGTGATTTTGAGAGGACTAAAATCATTATTAGGTAGAAAATTTGAAGATCCCTAGATGAGGGCAGTGTTCTGGGCACTAGATCAGTAAAATAATTGATTGTGATTGGGAAAATTTATGGCATTCCAAGTATAATTGGAGGGTTTTTAGGTGAATATCAAATAATATCCCTAAATATTTTTCTTGTGAAGGAAAACACGACTGGTAAAAGGGTAGGTGTGTTGGGCCTAAGGACGTGCAGACTTCGAAGGACTAAAGTAGTAGTCAAGTGAGATATCCAGATAGCCCTAGTTCACTGTATTGTAGATGATTGAGTTAGTGAGAATAATGGAAACCTCCATACCCCTATATTTTTCATCTTGGAGCAGGAGTAGGAAAAAAGTGGGCTGACCAAAGAACTGTTCACAAACAAAGTTGTGAACAACTGGTCGAAAGCCCTAATTGTTGCAGACCTTAATTGAAAAAAGAGTTAGATAGAGGGTAAATTTTTTTGAGCTGAGTTCAGTAACCTAAAGGAGTTTAGTTCATTGAAAGAGACATATTGAGGAGTTGCATAATGGGAGACAAGAGGACCTGTGAGATGTGTTCAGGACATGTGGACTAAAAGCGCTATGTGTGGCCACAATAAAAAAGTGGTTCAAGCGTTGTCTTGTTTAAGGTAGTTTGGTTGTCAAATGACTAACACCAAGCCCTAGTTGTCTTCCTTGCATCGGTGTGATTGTAAAGGTAAATGATACCAAGTATGAGAGCTCTACCCTATTCTATTATAGTTTGTAATTTAACAAAGAATGGTTTGAAAAATTTAAAAATTGTCATGTGCACTAGTTTATTCCCTTATATGTGTAGATTTCACTGTGCAAAGTAGATGTGTTGTGGCACTTAAGCGTGATTGCATCAAAGATTCTAAGACCAAACCTATATTCTCATGTGTCATGGAAATTGAAGATATGTCTTTTTCACCTAAGAAATATATGTAACTCATCTTAGGATACTCATTTCCAATCTCAACTCATCCCATTTACCAAGTTACCAAGACAAGGCTCATCACATCCAAAGGTGGTCATAAAAAAACTAAGCAACATAGTTTACATCTTGACATGCCATAGCACTTGGCATGTCTTAAATGACTTACCACTATGTGGCATGTGTTAGCACCCCCTACATTCCTTACCATTCTTTTACACTCCCTAACATACCCTAGCACTTACTGACATGCCTTGGTATTTTAGAATACCTTGGCACTGCCTAGCATATAACCTTGTCACTCCCTCCTTAACACACCTAGAAATCATTGACACTCTTGTCACACACTCTTATTCGTTCATTTCCATGAATTTTGATATAGTAATTCCTTGTGTTTCCCTAACACTCCCTAGCACTCATTAACACACCCTAACACCTATAACATCTTGGAATGCCTCCTTGGCACTACCTAGCATACCTTATCACTTTCTCCTTAACACACCTATAGATCATTGACTCTCCTAGTAAAAAAATCTTATTCATTCATTTCCATGCACTTTTACCTACTTCTCCCTTGTGTTTTCATAGCAATCCTTAACACTCCTTGGAACATGTTGGTGCAACCTAGCACCTAGGACATATTGCCATGTTGCCTTGGCCTCTAGCATTCCTTAACACTGCCTAACATACCTTGTCACTCCCTCCTTAGCACACCTGGAACTCGCTGACACTTCCAATAACAAACTCTTATTTTTTGATTTCCATGAATTTTGACGTATTTCTCCTTTTTGTTTCCATGGCACTCCCAGTTAACACTTCCTTGCATGCATTGGCACATCTTGGCCGCATGTCAGCCTAGCACTCTAAAATTCCTTAGCACTGCCAAGCATGCCTTATCGCTCCTCCTTAGCACACTTGGAACTAATTGACACCCCTAGTCACACACTATTATTCATTCATTTCCATGCATTATGGCATAATTCTCCCTTGTGTTTCTCTAGAACTCCCTAACACTCCTTGGCACACATTGGCACACCCTAAAACTTGGCACATCTTGGCATGCTTTCCTAGCGTTCTATCATGACTTCACACTTCATAAAATACCTTGTCACTCCCTCCTTATCACACCTATAACTTGCTAACACTCCCTATCACACACTCTTATTCATCCATTTCCATGCAATTGAAACTATTCCTCCCTTTTGTTTCCCTAACACTCCCTAGCATGCATTGGCGCCACGCCCCAGCACCTAGAAAATATTGTAATTCTTAACATTCCTTGAAACTTTATAGCATGTGTTGGCACTTCCTTGGATTCCTTGCACACCTTGGCACTTCCTAGTTTTCATGCCCTCATATAGAGCCTCACTTTTTTTGTGACTTGGGAACCCAACCAAGTCATTGAAAAAATAGTGTTGTGCCTAGCCCAAAGTCTCCATTTGTCTGAAATTGCTTTTTCCATCCCCTTATCACAATATTAGGCTTTAATCATGAAAGTTATATTATGAAATTATCCTAACACACTTCATCCATGGGACACATGGAATTCACCGACACTCTCAGCTGACAGACACTCTTATTCGTTCGTTTCCATACACTTTTAACTAGTTCTCCCTTATGATGCCTTGACACTCCCAAACACTCCTTGACATGCATTGACAATACATGGCATGTTTTGGCACACCTTTTCATTCATTAGCACACCCTGACACTCCTTAACTATAATTTACTCATAACTAACCTTAGTGTTTTAGAATTGGGAACCCAACCAAGTCTTGCCTTGACTACAACAACTTGACAAAGTTCCATTTATTACAAATATACTATGATTTTTTCACCTAATAATTGCTTATAACTCATCTTAGGCTACTAATTTACAATCTTAACTCATAACACTTAACAAGTTACCAATTCAAGGCTCACATCCAACTGTGGCCATAAAACAACTAAGCAACATAGTTTACATCTTCATATGCCATAAAACCTACAACGTCTAAAAATCCCTTGACACTATGTGGCACATGTTAGCATCTCCTGCATTCCTTGGCATGATTTTGAACTCCCTAACACACCTTACCATTCCTTGACATGCCATGAAACTCTAGCATGCCTTGGCATTGCCTAGAATATAACCTTGCCAATCCCTCCTTAGCATACTTGGAACTCACTAACACTCACTATCACACACTCTTATCCATTCATTTCAACGCATTTTTAACTAGTTCTCCCTTGTGTTTTTGTGGCACCCCCTAACACTCCCTAGCACACATTGGCACACCTTGGCACTTGGAAGATCTTGGCATGTCACCCTGGCACTCTAGCATTCCTTGGAAATTCCTAAAATATATTGTCACTCCCTCCTTAGCACACCCAGAACTCACTAACAATCCATGTGACACACTCTTATTCATTCATTTCCATGCATTTGAAAACTAGTGCTCCATTTTTTTTCCTTGGCACTCTATAACACTCCCTCACATGCGTTGGCACACCCTAGCACCTGACACATCTTGGCATTTTTCCCTGGTCTCTAGCATGGCTTAGCACTACCTAGCATACCTTGTCACTACCTCCTAAGAACACCTAGAAGTCACTGAAAATTCCTCTCACAATCTCTTAATTGCTCATTTTCATGCATTATTTTCACCTAGTGCTCCCTTGTGTGTCCCTAGGACTCCCTAGCACTTCCTAGCATGTGTTGGCACACCGTGGAACCTAACACATCTTGGCCACATGCCACTCTAGCACACTAGCATGACTTAACACTACATAGAATACCATGTCTCTCCCTCCTTAGGACACTTGGAACTCGCTGAAACTCCCTGTCACACGCTCTTATTCATTCATTTCCATGCATTTTTACATAGTTATTCCTTATGTTTCCATGGAATTTTCTAACACTCAGCACACATTGGCACTTGGTGCATCTTGAAATGCTTCCCTAACACTCTAGCATACCTTGGAACTATCTAGAATATCTTGTCACTCCCTCCTTAGAAAAACTGGAACTCCATAGCATGCCCTATTAATCCTTGGCACATATTAGCTCGCGGCACTTCATGGCACTTGACAATTCTTGGCATGTGTTGGGATGCCCTGGAATGCCTTGGAATGGTTTAAGATAAAATTTATTTGAGATCAATTATCACAATTAAGAGAGAAGTAATACAGGATGATTTGGCACTTAAGACACACTAGCACCTTGGCCCTTGGCATGTATTGGCACTAGTTTTTGTATGCCTAACATGCCACTCTTGAAAAGGTAAGGTCCTATTGAAGCCCCGAAATTCCGTTGCAACAACATGGGGGATAACCACTCGGTCCGGACCTTTGAAGCATCTCTTTTTCCATTTGGTATAGTGGCTCCGACTAAGGATAATGGGACTAATTTCCCAGCAAAGATTTGATATGATGATGGGTTTGATATCAAGTGAAATGGAAAATGATTTTAAACAAAAAAAATGATCTATTTAAATGAAAATCACATGCATCTATTTAATCTAATATTTATCTTAATCTATACCCGGGATAACTTAACTCATGCAATCTACAAAGATACCTTAAAGAAAAATGTAATAAATATCATTCAATTGCTATAAGAGATGAAGTTGTTAAAGATAATTATTTTGAGTAAATATTTAGGAAAAATAATTGTGAAACTATATCTCATGTATCAATTGATCATATACTTAGTAAGGAACGACAACTGAAACATCATACAATAGTGCTTTATTGAAAAACTATAACTCGGATCTCATACATAATACAATATAAGGAAGATTATTGCTAATACATTAAAAAAACTCAATCATAAAGATAGAAATACCAAATATGAAAGGTTCTACTCATGAAATTAGAAACTTTTATCTACTTCATTTGAACCAAATAATATCTAAGAGTACAAAAATGCAAATTTATTAGAGTATGCTTCAATATCCAAGAAAATCAAGATCTTGTTCCATATATTTAATCAAAACAGTCACAAAAGTACATAAATGCAAGCTTTTGCAAAGTGTTTTTGATAAAACCTAGACCCCTCTCTAAATGCATGAGAGAGGCTTAAATAATATTACATATGTATCAAAAATAGATTATTACATAAAAATTTGTGGAGGTTTCAAACAACCTTCCTCAGAATAACAAAAATAAAAAGATAAAAACTGAAAATATGATGACGTGTTGTATCATGTTGAACGACCCTTCATTGCCATTAAGATTTTCAGTTCATATATATCCAACATTGGCTTCACCTGGGATGTCTGGCCAACTTTGGATCTTATTTTTCCCATAAACACAACATCATAGAGAGGTGGCATCATATTTTGAGCGAAATTAGTTAGACAGTGCAAAGCCATCCATTGATTGTATGGTTTTACTAGAAACTACCAATAATATTCTCGATCAAGTTTAGATGGTTGTTTAACTACTTCAATTTGATTCTCGGCGGTATCGTTCCATTGGCTATCTAATTGTTTGATGTCTGGGAAAACTCTTGGCTTGAATTCTTTAATCAGATTGATATTATGAAGGTTTTCATTTACAACTTCAATTATATTGGTCGTTATACTATCTGCTCTAGTTGTTTCCCTTTCTTCTTGCTTTAATTGCATATCCCAATCTGTAAATAAAATATCTTTGTGGGATTCTTCAATCTTTGGCAGATCGAATTTTGTTCCTTCTTCAGATTCTTGCCAAGAAATAAAATCTAAAATATTTTTATCAACCTCTTCATACTCTAATCTCTGATAAACCACTTGATTGACTAATGTATGACTTGTTTCAAAATATGGTTTGATGATTGAGATTCTTTGACAGAGTATTTGTTGTTGTTTTGAAAATTTAGTGTTTAACTCAAGTGTCTCTTTGATGAATTTTGTTTTCTAAGGCTGATTTATGAGTTTATCTACTTCATTTTTCATTTTTTGAATCTGTGTATCTTTCTATGTGATGCTTCCTTGGTGTTGTAACTTCATTTGTTCAAAATATTTCTAAAACTATGTCAATTGCAGCTCTGTTTGCTTATTGATATTGTGTCTTTCTTGTTCAAGTTTTTGCTATAATAGCTAAATTCTTTCATAGTTATCTTTAAGCAGAAGACTAGCATCTACTACCTTATCCATTGTAACTGTTGCGTAAGCACTTGTTAATTGTGACAACCTTGTCAGAATTTCCGATGGATCAATGGGTGTGTATTTCCACACAACCTCAATTGATTCGTTCTCTGGATTTTTTGTTGATTAATCAAGCTTTCTTTTCTTTTTATATCTCCTTACCATTGCTTTGTGTGTTGGAATATAAAATATATCTAAAGGGGGTATCTCTTCAATTCTCAAAGGGTGGGATGATTTCAACATCAGTTTTTGGATTTGTAGCTTGTAAAGTTTGTTTAGGGGTATGCAATCTAGAATTTCCTTCAATTCATGTCTCTGTCTGTTGTAGTTGGAGCTTTTTTCTGAATTTCTCCCATTCTTTATCCAAATCATTTACTATGATCATTTGTGTTTGAATCTATGTAGAACCAATTTCCAATGGTTCTTCAGCTAAGGTCTCTTTATTCGTTTCTCCATTATTTTTCTCTGTATCTTTCTCAAGAATTTCTTCAGGGTTTTCTTCATGATTTTGAGATTGACGTTCACAAAGTTATAAGCCTTGAATTGACTTCTCTAGAGATTTTTGATCATAATTATGATCATAATTTTCTTCTAAGCTTACACTGGGAGTAGGCTCACTAAGTTTCCTCAATTTGCAATAGGTCTAATGGGACCCTTGCCAATATTTTATTCCTATAAATATGAAAAATATTGAGGTTGACTAGGCTTAATTTGATTGATGCCAAATGAAAGACTTGTGATAATGTCTCGGTCTTTTCAAAAAGATCATTAAATTCATCTTTCTCGTGAATAAATTGTCTAATTTTAACCATAGCAGTAAAGGCTTGGGCGACTTTGTTGGGATCATATTTTCTACCTAGAATAGTAGTCAGATTCAAGAAAGAAATATTATGTATCTCTTTAACTACATGTCCAAAAGCAAAAGAATGACATTGCACTCGAAAAAATGGCCAGATATATTTCTTCATGTCTTTTAGGGTTTTGATAATACCTTCCCCTAATCTTTGATATGCAATGTATCTTGCTAGTAACTTATCTGGAACATAATAAGGAAGAACATGGGGAGTTGAAATACTCCCAAAAACTCTGGTATAAGTAAATTTTTCTTCACCAAACCATCCTTCCACCGACAAGATTTTTATCTTTTCTTCTTCTGAAATCTTGGGGGATTTTACATCAAAAATAGTTTGATATATTGGCAACATAATGCTTCAAAAAATCTTATAAAAATGGGTGCGAAACTGTGATTACCGCAAAATATTATGATACACATGGATAAGAGTAGGGTCTTTGAGAGTCCAATTCCAACCCATAATAGGAAATCGTGAATAGAAACAAATAGCATCCAACACGTATACACTCATAAAAAAGGGAGGGATAACCTAAGTAGAGACAACTATGCTATCTCTATACTGTCTAATGGCCATAGCCAAATTGTTGAACAAAATATTACTCCAATTAATAACTGTAGCATTAAAAACTGCATCAATTAATGGAATCCATTCCATAGAAAACTCGGTACTATCATCTTTTCCAAAAATCATACACATCATCGCAGCTATATAACTAGGTGGGTTTGATAGAGGTGCAATTGGGTACATACCAGTTTTATCCCATTTTAATTTGTTGGACCCAGACCTCTAAATTTTCATGACATCTATCGGGTCTTTGTTTTATTTTTTGAACTTCTCAATGCAAGCTTTATCATAGGACTTTTGAGGCTCTGGAAAATGATACATTCTGCGCAAATTGTTTGAGGTAAATGACGACATGACTTCCTGTCTTGAATTCCTAAATGTCGTGTATGAGATATCTATATTGTTAATAATCCACTTCACCATATCTGTGTATGATAGGATTTTAGGCCTCACAACTATTATGTGCAGGAAATAACATGCCACTTCAAAATAGGAAGCTTCAGATGAGAGTTTAGCGTCGGCCATTACTCTGATTTCTAGTACCTTTGGATATTCATCCTCCAGTAGATTATACATAGCTTTCCATGATGTAGTACCACCATCTTTGTTGCATATAGTATCACTAATGAGCGGATGCATGTCTGAGTCTTCAAATGCAAAAGCCTCGACTGTCGTTTTTCCTTTCTTATTCATTCTTGAGCGTTTTTTCCTGAGATTAAGCAATAGATGAAAACAGAATGAACATAAAGTAAAGATGAGAGTGGGAATTTAATTGAAACAGTAAATTCAATAAGTATAGTACTTTTATTGCAAACACAAGTAAAAATATACAAATCTTCTCGAGCCTTTAAAACAGTAAATGTAGTTTATTTTAATTAATTATGCATTAAGGCTTACATGTGATTCCTTTCAAGTTTTGTCAAAACATCGTATCACAAATCCCGAATGATATTTCAAATTAATATGACTTAAGTGTGATATTGATGTTGCGATTGCGATAAATCGCAATATAATTAAGTCGCAATCATAATATCTCGTAACATCACAATATCGCGGAATCGTAATATCGCAATTTCACAGTATCGCAAGGTTGTAAGGTTGGGGTTATACTATTTGAAAAGTTGTTTATGTTTTGCAATTTGCGATGCAGTATATTTATTGACTTTTTGAGCAGCTTTTCCTTATGCGAAGAATGTTTCACGCTCTTTATTGACTTAAAAAATATTTCAAGGCCATTTAATTTATAAATAGCTCAACACAACATTTGGTATTATAAAAGGGCTTTATTGATCTTGTTTCGTTGATTCCGACTTATGATTAATCTGTGTTACTTTTGGATTCTACGCTTTGCGATAAAGCGAGAAGTGCTTGGTCCTAAGTGACTTATCTTAATGCCTTAACATTATCTAAGTGAAAACTCTTACTTCCTAAGACTTTTGGAAAAAAATTAAAGGGTCCCCATTTATTATTACAATATTAATTATTATAAAAAATAAATGGGGGGGTTGTTGAATAATACAACAATTGGTGATTCACTGGAAGAACCAGTTGTCTCTAATAATTTTTAAATTTCTAAAACTTTCAAAATACAAATAGTTCATAAAATAGAAATTGAATGAAAGTTAAGATAAGCAATATTCATTTGAATAATAAAACAAACCCACCTAATTACAATTAGTCTAATATCCTCTTAAAGATGAAAATCCCTTTGTGTATATCAGTCATTACTTAATTTTAAAGATAAAGTAGCAGGCTTTTGTAGATTAGCTTTTAAGTGTACTCATGTGTCATAGGTAGAGCCTCTACTGCCAGCAGGCATCCATAGCCTCGATAGGGTTACCTTTTAACCAATAATGATTATGTGTCCCATCCATGTAAGAGTGCAGCTTTTAGAGATAAATCCATAGTTATATACTTATTCTCACTTTTTCTAAAATAGCTCTTTTAACAAATTTTATTTTTATTACTTAAAATCCATTATCTTGGTGTGGTGGCCAATTAGTGACAATGCCATTCATTGGTTGTAATTGAACTGAACAAGTTGGCTTGTGATGATGCCCCTTGTCTTTTGATTAAAATAATCTCAAGCCATTACCATGTTTTGGTATGTAGTATTTGGTAATGTCAGTCCTATTATTTCCCTATGAATATGGTAAGCATTCTCTTGATGAGACCTCTTATCTTTTAAGCTTTAGTGCATTACTTAGGATTACACTCTAAAAAGAGAAAAGTTTACTAGATAGGGAGAATCCTTGCCTCTTTAAGAGTTCTAGATGACAATTATAGAGTTAAGGATGCTTATTTGCAAAAAGTCTTTTACTTTGTTAAAGATATTTTCTTGACTGATAATAGAATAAAAGTATTTTATAAAGTTGGATTTTCTCAAAGAATGAATTATTTTGGTAGAAAAAAGAAAACTTTAGAGAGATAAAACTTAGTTAATTTTCAAATATTTTAACTATTTCATTAACAATCTCTACTTATAAAAGCGAAAAATCAATATATTTCAAGAGATTTTATTGCAAGGCCAATAGTTATATTATTTAACTTTTATTTTCCTAGGAAAAGTACAGGAAATAATGTACAAGGGATAGAAGAGGTTATCTCCTATGAAAAATATTTTTTTGAAATCTTCCCATTCAGAGGGAGAGAATCTTTCTTTCTTGATAAATCTTGCAATAGAAACTTTGATGGGCCAATTTATTCTACAATTTGAAATGGTCCAAGCCACATTCTTTAGAATTTGGTATTCTTACCTTTTTCCTCATGTGCTTTATCTCATTTCAATGCAAGGTCTCCAAGTTGAAATGATTTTGTGCTAACAGATTTTTCACCAAAGGAAGATTTAACTAATTGTTGATGATGAGAATGAGTGATTTGGGATTTCTCTCTCTCTTCTTCAAGTTTGGGAATTTATGATTTCCTTAATTGCAGAGAAGAAGAATGGATTTATTCATTAAATTGAACTAGCGCTAAAGAGGGAATAGCTATATTTGTAAGTAGAACAACTTCTTTCCTATAGACCAGATTAAATGGAGAGTTACATATTGAGGCTTTATGTGTTATCTGATCCGCCCATAGAGTAAATGTTAAAAATTTATGATAGTTTCTTTGAATATGATCAATATTTCGTTTAATAATCCTAATGAGGTTTTTATTAGTTGATTCTGCTAAACCATTTACTTGGGGATAATAGTTAGCGGAATACTTAAGTTCGAAACCTATTTTGAAAGAAAATTCTATCATAGCATTGCCTGTGAAATAAGATGTATTGTCAAACATCAAGGCAGTTGGTAAACCAAATCTGGTAATGATAAATTGATCAATAAATTCGATAATGTTCTTAGAATTGGTTACCTTTAGTAGAATTGCTTCCACCCATTTAGTAAAGTAATCATTTGTTGTAAGGATGTATCTATGTTGCTTTGAAGAGTGAGGAACGATCTCACCTATTATGTCCAATCCCCATTTCTCAAATGGTTATTCAATATTGAATGGTTATAATGGAAATACAGATTTCCTTTGTCTTCCAGCAACAGTTTAACAAGTTTTTCATTTCATTACATAATCGTGTGCATCTTTAAACAAATTTGGCCATTAATACCAACATGCAGGATTTTATGTGTTGTTGTGTCTCCTCCAAAATTTCCACTAGCTAGTCCATCATGGAGTTCCTACAAAACCTTTTCTGCCTTGGATTTTTCAAGACATCTTAGCAAAATAGAATCATAATACTTTCTGAATAAAATATCATTGACAATTTGGTATTTCTTTTCTTTCAATCTCAAAGCTCTTTTTCTTTTGTAATTGAGATGCATAGGGGCATATACATTCTTTAAATAAAAAATGAGATCATCATATTGAGACTCAGTGTTGTTGAGGCTTAGCTGAGATAATTGAACGTCATCACCGAATTTTCTTCTTCTGATAAGTTGGATGATCCAGACAACATTATGAAAAAACCTTGACCTCTAATAATTTTAGCTAGTCTAATTTCAACATCATATTCTTGCAGTGAAATTACCCAGTTGGCCATTTTTTCTCCTACTTCTCTTTGCATTAGTAATTTCCTTACTACTGAAAATGGAACTATGATTTTGGTATGATTTTTAAGGAGAAATGGTATGAAATGATTTTTTTACTTGAAGAAAGCAAATTCTCATTTTTCCACAGTAGAGTAATTCAATTTGACACCTTGTAGATTTGAACTAAAGAATGAGATGTGTGCTTCTATATGTTGATCATTGAGTTGTGTTAAAACGACAACATATGATGTTTTTGATGCAAATGTGTATAAAATAAAATTATTGGAAAAATTGGGGGTTGTCAAGGTTGGAGCATTAAAAAAAGCTTGTTTGATCAAATCAAATGCTTCTATTTCATTGTGACCCCATTTGAAAACCAAATTTTTCTTAATCATAGCTCACAAAGGTAAAACTATTTGTGAAAAGTCAAGGACAAATATCTTTACAAAAGTTATTTGTCCAAGGAAAGACTGCATTGATTTCTTATTATGGGGTAAATGGATTTTCTTAATTTCCTTAACCCTTTCCGGATCAATATAAATACCCTTCTTTGATACGAAGAATCCTAAAATCTTACCTTCTCTTAAGGAAAAATAAGACTTTTTTGGATTAAGAAAGATCCCATACTTAATACATCGTTAAAATATCTACTTAAGGTCGTTTAAATGAATGATTCTATTAAATAGCAAATTATTTGTTAATGAGTCCTTTAAAGGCTATAACCATATCTCTTTGAAATGTGGCACCTGCATTAATCAAACCAAAGGACATTTTTTTATAAGCATATGTTCCCCATTTAGTTTTGAACTTAGTTTTCAATCTATCATCTCGATGAACTAGGATTTGGTTATATCTCGAAAATCCATCAAGAAAAGACATGAGCTCAAAAACAGCTACTAACTGTAGTACTTGTTCCACAGTTGGCAATGGAAAGTTGTCTTTCTGACATTCTTTATTCAAATTTCTAGGATTTATGCATATACGAATGTCACCATTATTTTTCCTAACAGGAACTAAATTGGATACCCATTTTGAATGCCTAACATTTTTGGCCTTAAGGATTTTATTCAACTCTTATTTGATTTGATTCTCAAGGTTTGGATGAATTTTCATTAGTTTCTGTTGCACTGGTTTAACATTAGATATCATAGGTATGGTGTGTTGTATAACAGAGGTATCGTAAGTTTTGAGATCAGAATAATCCCAAGCAAAGATACTTTTGTACTTATTTAAAAATCGAATGAATGATAATATTTCATTAGAGGATAGACTGAGACCTAGATTGATATTATGAGGCTTATCATCAATTCCAAGGTTTACTAATTCAAATTTCATAGTTGAACTTTGAATTTTGGAATTAGTTACCTTTTTAAATCCGTCTCTGAGATCATATAAATCTTCTAATTTTACTACAACCTTGGGTATTTTATTTTAATCATCATCGTTCTACTTTAACTGAATGTCATGCTCATTTTCATCTATGATTTGATCATCATATGACCCTTACGATGTTAAAAATTCTACAATATCATAATCATCATTAAAGACTCACCAATTAGTGACATTGTTAGGAATAGATGGCCTAAAAATTAGTTCAATGCAAAATCTATCAAGACTAAAATCCTCAGATGGTATGAGTTTTGATGCAACATTAACTAATAGGTCAGCACTAATATTTTGTAGTCTAGGTACAGAAGAAATATTAAGAGCCAAAAAATGACATGTAAGATCTTGGACTAATGATTGATAATGTTTAATATGTCTAGAAAGGAAATGGATATTGTTTCTTATTTATCTAATGATAATTTCCAAGTCTTCGAAAACATGCAGATATTTAATGTTGAGGTTGATTGCTTTGTATAATCCTTGAACCAATTCCTCGTATTCTACAGTATTATTTATATACTCGAATTCTAACCTGCAAGCTAACATCATCTTTGTATGGTAAATTTACTAAGTAAACTAATACATATATTTTACTTGTCAATCCGGGTTTGTAGACTTGGAAGCATGTACAAAATATATGGATTTCAGATGAAGTCAATTTTAGAAGACAAAGTGTAGAAGTTGAAAGAAATGCATATTAAAATTATATTCAAAATTATAAGAATTATGGAAATGCATATTACAAATATAAAATATAACTAAGAATTTTATGATTCAATATGTAGTAAGTGAAGGAAGAGGCTCCTAAATCAAGAGATCCTGGTTGTCCTTCCCCACAGTGCTACCTTCATGAAGAGAAACTGAATAACAATATTTTATGATGTATAGAAAGTAAGAGCAGAGGCTCCTAACTCAGGAGGTATAGGTTTTCCTTCTTTACAGTTCTATTCCAACATTGTTACCACTGCATTGAAATTAGAAATTCAAGAAATAACTCAAGAAAGGAAAAGAGGATGAATTTTAGTTGTTATTCATGATTTGATAGAAAGAGAATTTAAATTATTGTTTTTCAGTTCATATGAAAATTATATCTAAACCAATCATCATCCAATAAATCATAAGAAATATTCACACATCTAAATTACTGAATAATAAATCTGAAACAAAAACTATTGCATGAAAATTATGCTAATTTAACCAAAGTGTACTTTGCTTGGTGTGGGGGGCCTCCACCCTTGCCTTGAACACTTGAAGAACTTCTCAGCTATAGAAAAATTAATCAATCATCCACATCATTAACAACAAATAGAAATTGGAACTGGTTCTTCAAATTATCCCAAGTCTTCAAAATTCTCAATACAAAATTACACAATTCTACACGCTTGAATGGTCCATAAGCTTGGTTTAAATAGAAAAATAATAAACAAACTAAGCTATAATGTCTCTAACAGTCCTATCCATCCTAACACCATCCATCTAGGTCAAAATCATCCATTAAATTTCACAATATTAGGAAAATCCCAAAAAATACTAATTTTTCCCTTTTCCCTAGGGATTTCTGAAAAACAGGTCAAGTTTCAGCAGCGTTGACCATGTCGGTTTTAGCTCACTTTGAATGAACCAATAGGTATTTGTCCATCTGAGGTTAAAAATATTTCCAAATATATGATGATATTGCACCTAGGTATCCTACACATATGACTTCCATGAAGCTATTACAGGAATTTTCAGTGCAGTCCAAAAATACTCTTAAAAACCAATTTTTACAAAAATCTCTAAAAATTGAAAATCTTAATTTAATTACCTGAATATGCATAATAAGGATAAAATGAGGCATATATGAATGATATAAGGTGGAATATTATGGAAAATAGGTGGATTATCATAGGAAAAATTTACCAAAATTGAGGGCCAACAGTCTTTTCTCCTTCTGGGCTGATCAAAATTCAACCAGCTCCTACACCATCGTTAGATTTGGAACCATCAAAGTATGAATTTCAGAACAAATTTTTAACTACTGGTTTATTTAAAAAAATTTTACACTTGGGAGCATATTTTTGTGAGAAATTTTCAATTTGCGAGATGATAGCATTTCTAAAAAGGGAGACTTGTGTGCATTAAATTTCCCTAAAAATGATTCAACCGAATAATTCCCAATAATGTTGTTATTGAATGCTATTGTCTCATTATCACCTTAAAATTCGGTCGATGTATGTTTCAAGTGTTTCTTTCGGTCAACTCGAATTTGATTTGGCTTCCCATTGTAAGGAAGCAACATGTGAAACCAATATGTTGCAAAATATCCACGTATTTTCTTAGACCAGACTCTAAGTAGAATTAGACCATAAATTCAGGAATGTCAGCGACTAATATATCTATTATTTTCTAGACTTTGAGATTTTATGAAAGTCTAATGCTGATTGAATTTATTTCCCCTAAAACCTCTACTTCAGTTTTGTCAAGCTATACTATGTGGAAGAGATACTTATGAGGAGTGATGTTTAGCTTAGCACAGACTGTTTTTGACATTATATTGGAAGAGGCTTCTGAGTCAATCAAACAATTATGAAGTTTTTTAATGAAAATTTCCTAAGTTAAGAGGAAAGGAGGTGTATATGAATTAGATATGTCACCGATCAGGATGACATATATAGGATTGACTTTATTTGAAGAAGTTGGGGGTTTGACTATGCCTTCAGTAGCTTGAGGTGTCACCCTTTAGTAGTAGGTAAGGGTGACACAGGAACTGCATTCAGTTCTCTAAGTAGCATTTTCTGTTGTTGTTTAAATTTTCTAAGTTCATGTAATGAAATATTTACCCTATTTTTCTTCATATCTTCCACAATAGTATACTCCATGGTATCAGTGACTACCAGGGTCTTTGATGTAGATGGAAGCTTTGATGGAGATGGATTTGGCTATGAATTTTTTGCAGAGGAATTTTTAGTAATTTATTTTTCCTTAGTAGGAGGAGTTTGAGTTTTCTGATTTTGATTCAAGTGAGTTGTATTAGTAGATCCTTTGCTTCTGGTGCTAATGGGTAAAGCTTCTTGTTCTACTTCACTTGGAAGGATAAAGTCTCACATCCCATTTAGTTCAACTATTTCTTCATCTCCAGTTTCTTCGTCTTCAGTTGATTCTTCCTCTTCTTCTAAGTCGGACTTAGCATTAGATATGGTATTTGGTGGCTGAGAATTAGAAGAATGATTTCTCCTAAAATATATGAAAGGATTTTTCGTAGTAGAAGATTCAACAACTTGTTTCTATGATTCAAACATTTTGTTAGACATGTTTTTTATCACTTTTTGGAGGCCTTCAAGATCAAAAGGATCTTTCGGGACTTTATTTTTAGAATAATATTTGAAAGACACTTTCTTATATTTTTTGTCTTTTTGAGAGTTTTTCTTTTCAAGAGAAACTATGTGCTTCTCTATGGATAAAGCTTCCTTCATGTTCTCTGCTAATGTGACTAACTGCACTCTATTGACAAAAATGACTATGTTAGAGGAAAGAGGAGATACATACCACTCAATTTGAACATCAATGTCGGGGTTGACGTTGTTGGAATTTTATTTAGAAGCTTATTGAACCTAGAGTTGAAATATTTAATATTTTCTCCCGTCTTAGCCTTCAAATTGGAAAATTCATTGATGAGCAATGTAATGGTTCTATCATCTCAAAATTTGGCTAAGAAATATTGTTCAAACATATCCCAACTAGTTATGGAGCGAGGGGGCAATGAAAATTACCAGGATCTTGCAAATATTATAAGATTATATGGAAATAATCTGACTACACAGTCTTCTTCAGTAACTTCATTTAAATTGATGGCCAACATATAGTTATCGATATGTTCGTCTGTTGGTAGAAAATCATCAGCATTAAATTTTGGCAACCATCTTTCAGGATGTTTTGGAAGAAGGTGGAGAGGACTTTCCATTACTACAACGCCTAGATTATTCTGTGGTTTTACTCGCGGTGGTGGTTGTTTTCCTACCTTGATGATAGGAGTATGGATGGATGAAGATATGAGCAATATTTGAGTTGAAGAAGAGGCAAGTTGGCTACCTGAACTAGAAGAACTAGCACCAGTAGTCAGAATGTGAGCTATTGAAATGAGTGGAGGGAATGAATGGTTTTGAGATGGAGAATTGGATAAAACCTCATTAATAGATGTTTGTGATTTATATTTCTTGGTATTCTTTTGGAAATAAGTAATGGGAAATTCCAAAGGAGGAATTCTAATCTTCTCACTTAGAGAACAAGTCAAGATTCGTCTTGGTTGTAAAACAGATGAAACACTTCCTTCAAATGACTGAGAAATTACAGGTTTTTCAGCTGAACTAGAGATTTGTTCTAGCTTCTCTATCAAAGTCTGAAATTCTAGTGATTCATATTTGTAATCTGAAGAAAGTAATTTCTGAGATTTACTAGGAGATTTAGGAGAGGTTTGTTCAACTTCTAATCTTAAAATTGTAGTTTTAGATGGGTATCGAGAGGTTGGAGAAGATATAGAGGGAGAATGACTATTAGGATGGCTTCTTGATTTTTGATCAGTTTTCTTTGCCATTCACAATTGGCCCTCCTTATAGAACCAAAATGTTGAAGCCCTGGAATTTCATTGCAAGAACATGAGGGATAACCACCGGTCTGGACCTTGGAAGCAACTCCTTTTGTGTTTTGTATAGTGGCTTTAATTGGGGATAATGGGACAATTTTCCCAGCAAAGATTTGATATGATGATGGGTTTTATATAAGGTTAAATGGAAAATGATTTTAAACTAAAATAAATGATCTATTTAAACTACAAAACACATGCATCTATTTAATATAATATTTATTTTAATCTATACCAGGAGAACTTAACTCATGAAATCTATAAAGATATCTTAAATGAAAAGGCGATAAGGATCATTCAATTTCTATAAGATATGAAGCTATTAAAGATAATTATTTTGACTAAATAGTTAGGAAAAATAATAGTGAAACTATATCGTGCATATCAATTGATCATAAACTCAAAAAGGAATTACAGCTGAAACATCATACAATAGTGCTTTAATGAAAAAATATAACTTAGATCTCATACATAATACAATATAAGGAAAATGATTGCTAATACATAAACACAACTCAATCATAAAAATAGAAATACCATATATGAAAGGTTCTACTCATGAAATCAACAATGTTGATCTGCTTCTTTTCAACCAAATGCACTCTAAGAGTACATAAATGAAAATTTAGTAGAGTATGCTTCAATATTGCAGAAAATCAATATCTTGTTCCATATATTTCATCACAATAGTCACAAAAGTATAGAAATGAAAGATTTTTCAAAGTGTTTTTGATAAAATCCTGGACCCCTCCCTAAATTCATGAGAAAGGTTTAAATAATATTAATATGTATCAAAAACATATTATTACATAAAAATTTGAGGAGGTTTCAAACAACCTTCCTCAGAATACTAAAAATAAAAAGATAAAAACTGAAAATATGATGACGTGCTTTATCATGTTGAATGGTCCTTCCTCACCATTGACCTTTTCAATTCACAGATATCGAACATTGGTTTCACCTGGGATGGATGGCCAACTTTTGATCTTATTTGTCCCGTAAACAGAGCATCGGAGAGAGGTGGTACCATATTTTGAGTGGAATTAATTAAACAATGCAAATCCATCCATTAACTGTATGGTTTTACTAGAAAATGCCAATAATATTTTCAGTCAAGTTTAGATAACTATTTGACTGCGTCAATTTGAGTCTCGACGGTCTCTTTCCATTGTCTCTCTAACTGTTTGATGTCAGGGAAAACCCTTGTCTTGCATTATTTAATCATATTGACATTATTAAGGTTTTCATTTACAGCTTCAATTATATTGCTTGCTATACTATCTGCTCTAAATGTTTTCCTTTCTTCTTTCTTTAATTACATATCCCAATATGTAAATAAAATATCTTTGTGGGATTCTTCAATCTTTGGCAGATCATATTTTTTTCCTTCTTCAGATTCTTGCCAAGAAATAAACTCTGAAATATTTTTATCAACCTCTTCATACTCTAATCTCTGATCAACCACTTGATTGACTAACGTATCACTTGTTTAACAATATGGTTTGATCACTGAGATTCTTTAACATAATATTTCTTGTTGTTTTGACAATTGATTTTTTAACTCAAGTGTGTCTTTGATGAATTATTTTATATGAGGCTTATTTCTGACTTTATCTACTTCATTTTTCATTTTTTGAACCTATGTATCTTTCTATGTGATGCTTGTCTAGTGCTGTAACTTCATTTTCTCAAAATATTCCTGAAATTGTATCATATGTAGCTTTGTTTTCTTATTGATATTTTGTTTTTCCTGTTCAATTTGTTGCTCTAATAGTTGAATTCTTTTATCTTTATCTTTAAGAAGAAGACTAACCTCTGCTGCCTTATCCATTTTAGTTATTGCGTAAGCACCCGTGAATTGTGACAGCCTTGCCATATTTTTTGATGGATTAATGGGAGTGTCTTTCCACACAACCTCCATTGATTCGTTCTCTAGAGTTGCTATTGATGAATCAATATTTCTTTTCTTTTTATGTTTCCTTACCACTACTTTGTGTCTTGGACTATAAAATATATCTAAAGGGGGTATCTCTTCAATTCTCAAAATAATTTGTGACGTTGGGTAGGCCGGGATGATTTCAACATCTTCTTTTGGATTTGTAACTTGTAAAGTTTTTTTAGGGGTATGCAATCCAGAAGTTCCTTCAATTCCTCTCTCTATCTGTTGTACTTGGAGCTTTTGTCTGAATTGCTCCAACTCTTTATCCAGATCATTTACTATGATTGTCTGTGTTTGAACCTGTGTAGAATCAATTTCCAATTGTTCTTCAGCTAAGGTCTCTTTAGTCGTTTCTCCATTATTTTTCTTTGTATCTTTCTCAGTAATTTCATTAGGGTTTTCTTCATGATTCTTAGATTGATGTTTAGAAATTTCTGAGCCTTGAATTGACTTCTATGGATATTCTTGATTAGATTATGATGAAAAAAAAATTCTAAGCTTACACTAGGAGCAGGCTCTCTCACTTCCTCAATTTTAAATAGGTCTAATGGGACCCTTGTCAATATTTTATTCCTGTAAATATGAAAAATATTGAGGTCAGCTGGGGATAATTTGGTTGATTCCAAATGCAATACCTGTGAGAATTTCTGGGCCTTTTCAAATAGATCATCAATTTCATCTTTCTCATGAATGAACTATTTGATTTTAACCATAACAGTAATGTGTTGGGTGACTTTGTTGGGATCATATTATCAGCTTGGCATAGTAGCCAAATTCAAGCATGAAATATTTTGTATCTCTTTAACTATATGTCCAAAATAAAATAATGCAAAAGAAGCACATTGCACTGGAAAAAATGGCCAGATAGATTTCTTCATGTCTTTTAGGGTTTTGGTAATACCTTCCCCTACTGTTTGATATGCAATTTCTCTTGACAATAACGTATCCAAAACATAATAAGGAAGAACATAAGTTGTTGTAATACTCCTAAAAAATTTGGTATAAGTAAATGTTTCTCCACCAAACCATCCTGACACCGACAAGATGTCTATCTTTTCTTCTTCTGAAATCCTGGGGGCTTTTACATCAAAAATAGCTTGATAGATTGGCAACATAATGCTTTTATAAATCTTATAAAAATGGGGGAAAAAATGTGATTCCCACAGAATATTATGATACAAATGTATAGGAGTAGGGTCCTTGAGAGTCCGATTCCTACCCATATTAGGAAATATTGAATAGAAACAAATTGCATCCATCACGCATCCACTCATAAAAAAGGGAGGGATAACCTGAGTAGAGACAATTTTTTTGGGTCTATACTGTCTAATGGCCATAACCAAATTGTCATACAAAATATTACTCCAATTCATAACTATGGAATTAAAAACCACATCAGCTAATGGAATCCATTCCATAGAAAACTTGGTACTATTAGCTTTTCCAAAAATCCTACACATCATCATAGCTGCATAACTATGTGGGGCTGATAGACATACAATTGGGTACATACCAGTTTTCTCCCATTTGAATTTTCTGGAGCCAGACCTCCAAGTATACATGAAATATATTGGGTCTTCGTTTTCTTTTGTGAACTACTCAATGAAAGATTTATCATAGGACTTTTGAGGTTATGGCAGATGATACATTCTACACAAATTTTCTGAGGTAAATGACCCCATGACTTCCTGTCTTGAATTCCTGAATGTCATGTCCGAGATATCTACATTTTCAATAACCCACTTCACCATATCCGTGGATGGCAGGATTTTAGGCCTCATAGCTACTTTTTGTAGGAAAGAACATGCCGCTTCAAAATAGGAAGCTTCAGATGAGACTTTAGCATTGGTCATTGCTATGATTTCCAGTACCTTTGGATATTCATCCTCCAGTAGATTATACATAGCTTGCCATGATGTAGTTCCACCATATTTGTTGCATGTAGTATCACTAAAGAGTTGATGCATGTCTAAGTCTTTGAATGCAGAAGCATTGACTGTCTTTTTTCCATTCTTAGTCATTCTTGAGCTTTGTTTCTTGATATTGAGAAATAGATGGAAATAGAATGAACGTAAAGAAAATATGATAATGTAAATTTAATTAAAACAATAAATTCAATAAGGATGGGAATTTTATTGAAAATACGAGTAAACAGATACAAATCTCCTCGAGCCTTTAAAAGAGTAAATGTAGTTGATTTTTATTAATTATGCATTAATTCCTATGTGTGATTCCTTTCAAGTACTGTCAAAACATTGCATCGTAAATCCCAAATTATATTTCAAATAAATATGACTTAAGTGCAATGCCGATGTTGTGATTGTGATAAATCACAATATCATAAAATCACAATATAATTAAGTCACAATCGTAATATCTCGCAACATCGCAATATCACGGAATCACAATATCACAAGATTTATAGTTCACAATGTTGCAATATCACAAGGTCACAAGGTCGCAAGGTCGGGGTTATTCTATTTGAAAAGTCATTTATGTTTTGCGATTTGTGATGTGGTATATTTATTGAATTTTGAGCTACGTTTCCTTATGCGAAGAATGTTTCATGTGCTTTATGGATGTAATAAATATTTCAAGGCCTTTTAAGTTATAAAGATCTCAACACAACATTTGGTCTTATAAAAGGGTTTTATTGATGACGTTTTGCGGATTCCAACTTATGATTAATCTATGTTACTTTTTTATTTTGCGCTTTGTGATAAAGTGAGAAGTGCTTGGTCCTAAGTGACTTAGCTTAATGCCTTAACATTATCTAATGGAAAATTATTACTTGCTAAGACTTTTGGAAAATTTTTAAAGGATCACCATTTATTATTACAATATTAATTATTATAAAAAATAAATGGGGGGGGGTTGTTTAATAATACAACATGTCTGTAATTATTAACCCTCATATGTGTTAATTTATTTTCATTTTAACTTGGTGTTCCCATTTGTCGCATGACACTCCTTGACATGTGTTCGCATACCCTAACACCTGGAACATCCTGGCATGCCTTAACACATGGCATGTCTTGGCATGCCTGTGAACTATCTGGCACATATTAGCACACCCTACACTTCTTGGCATGCCCTAGAATTCCCTAGCATGCCTTGTCACTCCCCCATTGGCATGCCTGACACTCACTGACACTCCCCGACACACCCTCTTATTCATTCATTTCCATTCATTTTGACTTGATGGTTTTTGTTTGATGGGGTACATGTCTAGAAAGAGTTCCTTTAAGAGAATAAAATTATTATAACACCATTACTGACATAATTAATTGTTAGATTCTATTTGAATGAAATTAGGAAACTACAAAAGAAATTTTAAGAATGACAATTTTATGGTTTTTTTATGGTGTGGGAATGGTAAGAAGTGAGTGGTCAATATTGTGATTTTTTTCTCATTAAATTTATTATCCTTATGATAGAATCATATTGATAAAATGACACCCTTGTCATGCTTACCCTCCAACTCCTAATCTTCTCAAAATAAAGGCCAACTTGCATAGTGAAGGAAGGCATGTTGGTCTATGGTGTGCTGAGTGAATGGGTGAGATTTTTAATGTACTATGAGAGGGAATAAACCATTTAGTTTGTGTCTTATATGGATGACATGTTGTAGGTGTGTCATGGAACCACAGGGCCACTAGAAATATTGTGTAAGATATAGCCCAACATAATCAATGCCTTGAGAGAAATCTATGGAGAGGGATCAAAATAAATTATATTGGGCAATCCACCAAAAAAAATTTACTAGAGTGACACCATGGTGATCAATGCCACATATGGAGTCTTTTGAGCTAGAAATTTTTTTTTTCTAAAATTTTTTTTGGAGTGTCATTGAATTGGTGGAATTCTCAAATTCACGACATTGTAAATTGTGTAGGAATTTTGTTGATTTCATTATAGAGGCTAAGGTTTGCAAGGAGAATATAGGGTTTTTAGGGTCTTAGGAGAAAATAAGAATGAATTTATATCTTTTTGATATACTAAAGTGTATGGATTATATGACATTGAATCCACCTTGATATGGAGGTTGTTATGTGTTAGAGAACTTAAGGAGATGATAGTTAAACAATTTCTCTTATCATGACATTATCTTGTGATGTTTTTTTATTATTATTTGTTTGTTCAATTTATATTTTCTTATCATAAAGATTAATTCCAATGAAAAAATAGAAGAATACACAAGATGATGTCATGGAGAAATCCCACTCTTTAGGGAAAACCCAGTCAAAATCCTTCCTTCAATAGATTTAAGATGATACAACCTAGATTTAAGATGAGACAACCAAGACCTTTAGACTATAGAATTCCTGAATCAAGTCATCCCTTCACTGTGTTAGCACCGATATCTCCATAACCCCGATATCTCCTTTTCTTGCACCTAAACTCCATCCTCATTACCTTGAACGATTTTGAGATAACAACATAGCATCCAACATCATTACTGAGATCATCGAGCATCATCATAGCACTGAGCATCATAACTGAGATCACTGAGCATCTTCAGAGAATTTAGAATCATAACATAACATTTATTCTATGGTAGATCTGTGTTGACACCGAGGCACTATTTTTTTGCAACATCATAGCATGAAAGTTACCCAAACTGTAGCATAGATGGTTACCTGAATTATGTAATCGGTTTGAGACCTTATCCTCCAACACCAAACCTCTGATCATGATCCGAAATTTATATGTGGTTCGAAGCTTCAGAGATGTCCAAAATTCTATGGTAGAAATGAAAAACTATACCCCTATATGTAGTTGCTTTCCATAGTTATTGCACCGACATGACAGTGTGAAGTGTTGTGCCTTGATTTGAGCTGACTTGAATACTTGTTGAGGTTGTCTTAAGGAGGAAACTTCGATGACTTGTATCAATTTACTTGAGGGTTTTCTTGAAGTATATTTCGAGGATGGTTACCTTGAAGAAGATGACTTGATGAAGGGGCCTTTTTAAAACCTAATTTTACATGATTTAAAAGCCCAAAAATTGGATCAATTTAATCTGTAACAACTAACCTAGAAGTCCATAATTGGGACCTTAATCTAAATATGACCCAAGCATGAAACCCATTCATTCATATGATAATGTCCACCTAATAGTTAATGATATGGCTCATATAATGGTCTAACTAATGAGGAGAAAACAAATTCCATGTGATCCAATATATGGTCCTCTTTTGTCGGCAATTTGATCCCTTTCTCTCAAGATATCTTATCTTCTTTGGAAATAGGACATAAAAAAGTTGCTCTATATATTTAAAATTGGAGCACTCTTCACCTATGTTTCTCTCCTTTATGCCACATCTGATGTGAATGTCAACTGTCATTTTCTTGACTTAAACTCTCTTTTTGTGTTAATGTGACCCTTGAGTATGCCATGAAAACACTACAAAAAATATTAAATGATGGGAATTCATATTCATGTATGAAGCTAGTGTAATGTGAAAATTCATCCAAGATACATCCAAATATTTGATTTGTGCCTTGGGAAATCTGAAATACACCCTCAATAGAAAACATGCATACAAATTTGTAGCCAAGTGCCCCAAATGTGAGATGTTTCCGCTTGTGCAATTGTTCTTCCAGATATGTAAACTTGATAATAAAACACACCTTAAAATACATGAATGACTCTGAACATGTGAAAGAAAAAGTAAACCCTTACCCGAGTCTTCCTTTGTTGGAAATTTGGGCTTTTTGTCACACGATATTTCCTCTTCTTTGGAAAGAAGACATAAACAAGATTTTATATGTTTCTAAATGGAGTACTCTTTACCTATGTCCTTCTACTTTAATCCATGTGATACAAATTCCAATTTTCTTATTCTTGGATATGTAATTCTTCTATTATACGTGTTACCCTTGAATATGGCACGAAACCCTCCAAAATATTCTTAAATAATGGGAGCTCCTCTTCATGCATGAAGCTAGTGGAATGTGACAAGTTATCCAAAATTTATCCAAGTATGTGACTTGGGCCTCGAGAAATGTGAAAGGCACTCTCGGTGGAGAAACATGCATAAATGTTTGTGGCCAAGTGCCCTAAATGTGAGATGTTTCCACTTGTCAATTGTGCCACTTGTTGATGATAAAACTGACACCCTAGTTGTACAAGGCTCAAAAAGTGTTACTTTGTGTCAACTCAAGGTTGTTACCATTGTCACCTTAGCAACGAATCCTCTCACTTTGGATTAATTTGTGAATCCTAGGGGTATCCCAAAGCATAAATTTATGGGGTATTTTATGTGACTATATCACTAACATTGAAAACCATGTTTACATTGGATGGTTAAACATATTGATAATCCTTGTCCTATTGACAAAAAAAATTTGTATTCATTATTGCTTTCATCGCAACACCTCCTATTAGGTCCCCGTAATTTGTTAGATTGGAAAGACCAAATGTACAGGGGTAACATCAAACCAGTCTTTGGAGTCCTAGGACCTAGCCTTCTTGGACTCAGAGAGGGCTCTCTCTATACTTATGTGAAAGATGTAATCTTTGTATGATTTAGGGTTTTGATTTTAGGTTAGTTATTAGGTTTAGGGTTTATTTCTTTATTTCTTTGGTTGGGTAGGTTGTAAAGAAAAATAGATAGAGTGAGAGAGGTTAATCCATTAGGCTATGGAGTCTATAAAAGGTCTTGAAGAGTTTAACAATAGTTCTAGGGTGTATCACACGGAAAATCTAACAAAGTCAAATGGATCTAAAATCTTATGTGAATGAAATGAACATTAATTTTGTGAACATAGTAGGTGCAAAAGGGAAGTTAAGAATCCTTCAAAAAATACCTTAACAAAAATGGCCTTTAAGATTACTAAGCATGAAGAAATAATCAAAGATAGGGCATAAAAATAACTTCTTTTACTAAACCCTAGCAAGCAAGCATTAAGACAACAATCTAGTGAACTATAGAAGGCAAGAAACTTGTAAATCTTCTAGTGATTTCACCTTCAAGCTAAGAAAATATCTAAGATAAACATATAACAAAGATCAAATAAGAGGGAACTCCTAACTTCATTAATCAAGCTATAAAGACCTCCAAAGCAAACATTTAGGATAAACAAAAGGGCATGGTGAATCATAGACCTCTTTAGCTAAACCTAATCAGCAATACTTCAAAGTAAAAGACCTTAAAAACAATGTTTAAGTAATGGAAAAGAGTAGGGCTAACCATAAAAATACTTTGAAATTTGCTTCATTGAATCATGTTTATGATAAACAAGCATAAGTGGGTCTAGAGAGCAACTAAGAATTCTCTAAACTGACCTAGCAGAGGAAAACATAGAAAAAACATTGCTAAGGTGCCTCTAAACAACATTTCTTAGCCTAGAAATTTTGTCCTACTACAATATAAAGATGGAACAAAATGATATCATGAGGAAACAAGAACTAAATAAGGAACACATCACCATTAACTATACTCATGAATCCTACAAGTGAGCCTTCTCCATTGTCAAGCAAGTCAAGCCATCCACAAAAACCAAAGCCAATTTCTCTCCAATCTCAAAGTCTATTTATTACCCTCAATAATCATCCAACATGTACAATGAGGCCTCAATGTTGTATTTAAGAAGAAAAGAGGACCAAAACCCTAACTGGGGTTTCCAAAATGTCACAAATACATCATAAATGATAAATTTGTCCATTAAGACCATGCAAGGCCTAAGGCACAAAATATCTAATGAAATAAATGAAAATTAACTTCTAACACCTAACTTTGGAGTGATTTGCCCAAAATACCACAAAATATCTATTTTCCATAAATTTGCGTCTTTTGTTTACTTTTTTAGAAAGGGCGCAGTAGGGATGTCCAAGGGCACATTGCGTGCACTGGAAAAATGGGTCACCTTGCAGCTAAGTTTTGAAGGCCTTCCTGATGTCAGAATGAGCTCTGTGATAGCTTGTTGAAAAGCTTGTCGAGTATAATTTCTAAAAAGGCCCTTAGTTTTCTGATTGGACTTCAGTTACCTATTAAAAACCTAAATCTCCCAAGACTGCTAAGGGCACAATGCCAGCCCTGAAAATTGGGTAGAAATGTGAATTTTTGCATGTTGTTTACCCTTTTGGGGGACTAAAACTGCTCCAAATGATCTGAAATTTTGTGTGCATGATTCCCTTGTCCTAATGAATCCAAAAATGTAAACCAATCCTCAATAAAGTGCCCCAAAAAATATCACAGTGCCAAGGGTGTTGTGCCCTTGGCCCTCTAAATCAGTCAAAAAACCAAAATTTCCAAAAACTTGCCAAAATGAAATTGTCTCCCTTATGGTGTTTCGGATGCCTATAGGGAAGCATCAGATAGGATCTCAAGGTTTTCTTGGCTTTCTTACTCCTTGAGGGCTTTAATTTTGGCAAGGGCTCTTTGGAGCTTGGCCCTTGCAATTTGATTTCTCAAGGCATAATGTTCTGCCATCTTCTTTTGAAGGCCAAGGTCCCTTTGTTTCTTCTCTAGCTAATCCTCCAAGTGTATATTGGCCCTCTCTAACCAAGGTTCCCGATCATACTCTATCTCCATGGAAATAAGCTCACTTGGAGTGTGTTGCTCTACCAATGTTGTTTCTTGCTCCTTCTCCTTGGTCGTAATGTTCCAAAATTTTCATTAAGTTAATTGGAACATTAATTTTTCTTTCCTTTTTATAAAATGAATAAAATGGGTCAGGGAGCCCATGAAGAAGCATAATAAAAACTCAAAATGTGTAAAGGGGGGTCACTTAAGTGTCTTATTTATCATCTCTTACTATGAAAAGGAAAAAATACAAGAAGACTATGCCCAATTTGACAGGATTTCATCTGATTTTACAAATATCTTGGTTTGGGTTTTAAAAATTTTCTTCAAAATTTGGATTTGAGAGCATTTCTTGGAAGCAAACTGATTTTACAAAGAATTTTTTTGGGTTTAAAGAATTTTTTTGGAAGACATTTCTTGAAGGCGGCCTGATTTTGCAAAAAATTGTTTTGAACTTAAAAAAATTTCTTGGACGTACATTCAAAAGACATTTCTTGGAGGTATGTACGTGTGTTGAGTTTAAGTAAATCTTTTGAGCTTCATTTCATTTTTATAATACATTTTTCTCTCGAATTTTTTCAAGTAAGTGTTTTGAATTGAAGTATGTATTTTTTGCAAAAAAATTAAAATGATTTTTTTTAAATTAAATCTTTTGTGATATTTTTTGTAATCAAGTTATTGTGTAACTTTTTGAAGGAAATTTTTTGAACTTCATACCCTATTATCATGGGAAATCGAAGAACTTGTGCGAAAAAATATGATCGAAAAAGAGACCCTGAAGAATGTAGAGAAGAGACGAGACAATCTCGCAAAAGAAAGTTAGAAGCCCTCTCAAATATTGAAGAGGAAAATCAACCTCAAGCAGAAATTGAAACAGGTATGTAAATACAAATATTATGATTTATTGATATATTTAAAAATTTTCTAATGTAAAATGTGAAGCTTAATTTTTATTTGATGAACTAATTTGAAAAATATTTTGTTTAATGTAAACAGGCAGAGATATTCCTCAAAATATTGAAGAAGAAAATCAACCTCAAGCAGAAATTGAAGCAGGTATGTAAATGTAAATATTATGATCTATTGATATATTTAAAATTTTCCTAATGTAATATGTGAAGCTTAATTTTTATTTGATAAACTGATTTGAAAAATATATTGTTTAATGTAAACAGACAGAGATATTCCTCAAAATATTGAAGAAGAAAATCAACCTCAAGCAGAAATTGAAGCAGGTATGTAAATGTAAATATTACGATCTATTGATATATTTACAATTTTCCTAATGTAAAATGTGAAGCTTAATTTTTATTTGATGTACTAATTTGAAAAGTATTTGAGATTATAGATATATTTATTAATTTAGTTATTTATTGAATATGTACTATTTTTTCGAATGTGTACAGATGAAATCACTATCGATAATGAGATGTTAGAAAATGTTGACACTCACACATATGGAGATAAAAAACCTGACCATGTTATACGATATCGTGTTAACTGCATTTTTGAAAAGTATTTCTTAAATGAGTGGGTGACAGTTCAGGCTCAAATGTTGAAATGGCTCCTATCATCAAGGAAATTAAAGAAGCGACGACACTATTGGGTATTCGAAAATCAACCAAAGATAGAAAAATGAAGGAAGAGGTGATAAAAAATATGAGTAGTGCTATAAAGTCAATTAAGAGATATAGAGAGAAAGATGTTTCAATTGTACGTAGAGGAATACAGATGGCAATGGTTTCCTCAAGTACTCAAGAGAATTGTTTGGTAACATCTATGGCACGAGCATTGGGAACCTCGCGAAATTTTTTGCACAAACATCGAAAATTTCGGTTGCAAATAGATGTAAATGATGAACTCGCTTGTTGGAGAGCTATTTGTAGGCAACCATACAAAGATAGACTTGGAGAAAATGTTAAAAAAATAATATATGAATATTGGAAAAACAATTCGCGTGTTTCACCAACTGCAAGACATGTGATGTGAAGAAGAATAGCACGAAATCAGTACGAAGAACATGAAAAACATCTCTTGGAAACCACTCAAATAGAGTTATTCAACAAGTTCAAAGAAGAGAATCGTCAAATTCATGTTTCACTCAGTGCCTTTGTTCAACAAAAACCATGGTATGTAAAACCTATCACCGTACGCGACACTTGTTGTTTCCGTTATCATGTGGAATTTGAGTTATATTATGACACATTCCTTGATTTCGGTAGAACATTATGGAAGGATTCACCTCCTCCTTCCACTATCCATGAATTCGTATCTCAAATTCTATGTGAAAGAGAAAGCGATGAACTATTTTACAAAAATAAATGTGTTGGTGGTAAAAAATGCGATGATTGTGGAAATTTGACTAAATTTCAAAACAAATATCGTATTGATATAAATGATAAATCATTGTCCAACATGAAAGTGAAATGGAAGAGATATGAATATATCAATACATCAATTCAAGGTGCAAATAGTGTTAAAAGAATTGAATTACTAGAAGACGAAAATTTTCTAATAGAATTTTTGAGAAAGTTTGAGGCAGAAATTTACAAATACACCAAGCATTCCCATAGAGCTCGATGGCAAGATTTGCAATTCAAAAAATCTCATTAATTTTTTCCACCAAGGACCATTTTGTCAGTGATTGATTTGTAGAAAACTACAGATGTATTCCACAAAAAGAAATTCAAAGTGAATACTATCATTCTGACCAAGTATCCATGCTCGTCCATATTCTATATAGACATGCTGAACAAAATGTCGATCATATAGAAAGCACGAGTGAAAATCGACATATCATTAAAGAATATCACTTTTATATCAGTGACGATCGTACACATGATACATGTTTTGTACAACATTGTTTTGGAAAATTTTATGATTCATTGAAAAATCGTGGAATAACATTCAATGAACATTGGATATGGTCAGACGGATGCGCAGGTCAATTCAAATCTGCACGATCATTTTTTTGGTTGTGTTGTCTTCATAAGAAAACCTACATTAAACATTGTTGGAATTTCTTTGAGACTGGCCATGGAAAAGGAGAACATGACGGTGCAGGAGCATGCATAAAATGAGTACTTTGAAGATATCAAATGAACCACTCTGCAAGCCGACTTGTGAACGCTGAAGAAGTTGTTCAATGGTGCATCGCTACTCTAAGCCATGAGAGAAACCCATCAAGAGAAGTGCGAAGGTACATTCAATTTAATTTATATTGGAAATCTATTTTTAAACATTGTACATTTATCATGCAATGATTATCTTTGATTGTATTTTGATATCATATTTACAAATTCTTCTTCTAATTTTCCATATAAAGGTTTTTCTGGCATATTGGAATCGAAGACGTAGATAGATCAATTGGAAATGACGTCAAAACAATAAAAGGGACTCGAAAATTGCATTCAATTCAAACAAAGTCATCAAGAAATGTGTTTGCATTGGATAGAAGAAAATATTCTTGTTTATGTGATGTTTGCATAGACAACACAAAATCCAATGATGTTTGTGAAAACAAAATGTATGTGAACGATTGGAAACATATAGAGCTAAAGACAAAGGGAAAAATTTCTATTGCAATGTTTGAAGAAATGCAATCAGAGGAAACTACAATATCATCCGATGGTGATAGAGTTTCTGATCTTGTTAGAGAAGGTAACATTTGAATTACTTTCTAATGATTTAAAAATATAGAAATAAATTTAAATATGTATAATTTTGTTAAATTTATTTTATTGTGCAGAAGATGTTTTTGTTGTAATTTCACCTATTAACAATGATGAAAATGTGAAGAATTATTTGATGCGTTGCACTGAACGAAAAATGACATTATTAGAAAACTATAATGATCACATATTTCAATATGACAGAGGGTCTATTATACTGAAAGGTTATTTTTTTAGACAAACTCATCAAAGTGGAGACTTTGTTTACTTTGAAGACTATGAACCTAATTCCATAAGTTGTCAATATAGTCACTTGGTGTGTGCAACTCACATAAAGTTGATAGAAGTTCAATCAAAGAAAAAATCAAAAATTAAGAAATGGAAAATGTCAAAATCCGATCATGAACGGATTATTGAAGATGGAATTCCATTAGAATTGTTTTGAGTGAATTTTCCAACAATTTATTCTCTTTGGATTAAATATGTTTTAGAACTTCCAGTGCTCAACTAAAAATTGAGCTGCTTATGTTATTTGTGCAAGTGTTTGCACATGTACAAATTGTTTTGGTACAAGCACGTGCTCTAGTATCAACTGAAAGTAGCTTTTCTATACATATGCATTGATGAAAAATGTTATTTGGATATATATATATATACATGTTCTAGAATGAAATTAATTGTTCTAGTTTTACTATGTGCATTGATGAAAAATTATTTACGTACTCAATCTATATGTTCTAGAATGCAGTTAACTAGAACTAGTTTTTCTATGTGCATTGATGAAAAAATAGTTGGATTTTCTGGTAAAAAGTATGGACACAACGTAAATAAATCATCTAAAGTATAGTTTTGTATGAAAATTCCTTTCAGACAAGAGACTCGGAGCACTTCTCCAACTTTTGGTGGGATTTGACCCACATCTCTAATCCTGATTGAAAATCTAGTACAAAATTTGCTTGCCCAATGGTCGGATATGTTCAATGTGCATTGATGAAAAATGTTACTTGTCTTGGATAGATATGTTCTAGAATGCACAATTAATTGTTCCAAGTAGTTTTTCTATGTGCATTGATGAAAAACTAGTTGGATTTTCTGGTAAAAAGTTTCCATAATGTAAATAAATTGACAAGGCTACCTATTTAAGTGCATTAACGACATTGACCCAAATTCAAAAAACATATATATATGTACTACACTTATATTTCCAATCAAAATTAAAGGGATAATTCGTACATATCTACTTCTTTAAACTCTTTTTTCATTTAGAGCTCAATTGATACATGGTTAGTTGCATTGAAAAGCTATGTTCTTCCTATTGAAAATTTTCCATTCAAACAAAACTACATGGAGAGATCAAAAGAAAACTTAAAATTCCAAATGTACTTCAACCATCCAAAAGGGATTTGTGCAACATTACTTGACATGCCATGCCAATTATAGTGAACAACTATCCAAAAGAAACATTTAACATTATATACCACATGTGCCAAATGTAGATTGAAACCATCCAAAACTTTAAAATTTTAAAAAATTTTGGTAATATATCATGCAACATTAAAACATTAAACATCACATGCGAAATGTAGATTGAAACCATTCAAAACTTGAGTTTAAAAAACTTTTTGATCATATATAGATCGTTACTTCACATGCCATGCCAATTATAGTTCAACTAGATGGAGAATATAAACATTTAACATTATATACCACATGTGCCAAATGTAGATTGAAACCATCCAAAACTTTAAGTTTTAAAAACCTTTTGATTATATATCGTGCAACATTAAAACATTAAACATTTAAAGTTCATTAAATATCACATGCAAAATGTAGATTGAAACCATCCAAAACTTGAGTTTTAAAAACTTCACATGCCATGCCAACAACATTAATTTATAGATAACAACATTACTTCACATTCACATGCCAAAAGTACTAAAACCATCCAAAAATTAAATTAAATAAATTATATAATAACAATGTGATAAAACATGTCCAAAAATTGTAAATCTCACAAGTATCAAACTGTATCAAGTTTAACAAATTTTAAAACCATCTAAATTTTGAAATCAAATCTACTGTAAATCATGTCCATCAAATGGAGACGAATCTAGCGTCTTCCCTACTAGGGTCTCAGTCCACGCCCTATCCTATGAATGGGAAACCTACATACACAATGCACATGTATTTGAACATTAAAATTTGATGTTTTAAAAATGAATGAGAATATATATATCTATAACTTCATGTAAAAAACAAAATATAACAAAAAAATCATGCAATACCTCATAAGGTTCCCTCTCCATTTGATGAACAGGTTCTCCCATAGGAACATCTGCAGTGGTAAACTGTACAATATACATGTACAATTAAATATAAATATAAATATATATATTAAAAACTTTCAACTGAAAATGCACGTGTACATATATAAACTTATTTTCAATAATATTAAAAAAAGGAACTAAAGACAATTTGTTCAAATGCTGTGGATGTTCCTATCTCCGTCGCTAGAGTCCGCGGATTAAAAAAATCTTCTATAGGAACCTAAATTCAAAAAAATTTAAATAACTCAATATATATATATATATATATATATATATATATATATATATATATCTCAATTTTTAATGGAACTTTTTGAGGTAGAATATATATATATATATATATATATAACTTTTAAACATAAATTTTAAACTTGTGAAAAATTGTCCATACTTGTGGCTCATCTCCCAAGGAAGAAGAAGGTACCACCATCCCAAAACACTGACGAATTCCAAGATTCGTTAAAACATTTTATCAAATTATATATATATATATATATATATACATACATGTACATGTGTGGAAACAATTATTTATTTTAGAGTCACTTAAAAAACACTAACATACATGTGCCAACATATCATGATGGTCAGACCCATCTGCATCGTTTGAGCCAGAGGTCCCGAACGTAATATTAACATTTTCATCACGCATCATGCCTGAGAACTGCAAATGTTGTTTTAACATATAATCATACATTTTTGTTAGATTAATGTACACATACAAATAAATGTATACATGTACATACACATGTATTTATTACAAATTGTACACATGTATATGTAAAAATAATTTCAAACCCTAAGGTCACTAACACATACCGTTCTGGTGCCCTCTTCCTCCTGAAAAATTAGGTCTTGCAGACCATTGCGACAATTTATTGCATATGTTCGGAGATCTTCAACATTCATGTTGTAAATCTCCTCATCTGTACGATAACCAAAATTGGCACGTGCATTTTCACGTGCTCTTTGTCGATTTAAACAAAGATCGACTCCACTCAATCCGCTATGAACATTTTCGATCATAACATCCCTTACTTCTCGACTTATTTGAGAAGTCGCATCCATCTCTGATCGCAAAGTTTCGACTCGAAATGGTCGACTCACCAATGGCGGCTCAGGGTGAAGCAACTCCACATCTCGCTTAGCGCCCTTATGGTCATATAATCAACCTTTCCCCAGGCCAAAAAATTCTGAAGGAAGGTCATTGTAGTTGGGTTTCATACCCAAAAAAAATTCTACATAAAACATTTGTGCAAAATAAACAGGAACCTCATCGTTCCATAGAAGCCTTCTAAAGGCCGCAAGATGCCGATGATACAAATAACGAGCTATGCCTGGGTGCTTGAAATACTGCACCTTCAACATTTTTCTTTTTGGCCCTTCCTTATAATTAAACATTAACTTGGCCACTTATCTTGTAACTTTTTGTTTAATGTCCTCCCATTTATCGGGACCCATCACTATTTCTTTTCTCTTTCTCATCAGTTCTACAAATGAATCAGTCGTTGGCCCAAGATTTCTATACACATTTACCATTTCACCCAATGAATGTGTAACTATTTCAAGGCTGATGCAGGAGCATTCAGGCCTAGTCAGCAATGTGATAGCATGGTCACATGTTGTGACTAACAAGGGGTTGGAAGAAAATAATTTAATTAATTTTATTTGTTTAAATATATGAGAGTGTTTATTTATTGTTAAATATGAGGATAGGGTATATGTGGCTGAGTGATCCTCCTTGTGTGGAGATCAGGCCAAACAGTTAGATTTATTTGGCTAGAATAGAATATGAGGAATTTTAAAAGCTTGATTTAGCGTTGGTTTAGAAAAGAGTGGGTTTGAAGAGATTTTTTAGGAGAGGTTGAGAGATTTCTGGTTCAGAATCAGAATTGGTTCATGAAACCATTTATTTGTATAAATTGTGTCTTCTTGTATAATTCAGAGAGAAGAGAGGCGAGAGAGTTAGTGTAAGATTTTTGGGTAGAGCGAGAGGGTTAGAATAGGTTTTTTTTTTATGGAGCAGAAAGCTCATATTAATAGTGAGGTGTGTGTGGATTGTTTTTGGTCAAAGGGCGAAATTCTGTTTTGTTTTTCTGAATACTGTAGATACAACTGTGTTTGTACATGATTGAATGACAAATATTGGGATGTGTATATTGTTGGCCTATGTAATTGCTTGAAACGAGAGTGGACTATGTGTTTTTGTTTTAAACTATGAAAATTCTCGCAAATCTGGCAAATTATGAACTTACGGATTGGAACAGTCATTAACACAGAAACCCGGTGTAAATCTCCTATTGAAAGCTTTGGGTGGATTTGAAAATTCTTTTTAACGTTATTGTGAGCATTGATGTGTTGGTTGAAGTGGTTTCGATCTGTGTTTCTATTTAAATCGTAAGAATTATGTATTAATGCAATCCTGGCTTTGTTGTAGTTTATGAACTGAAACATAGAGGAATAGCTTAAAAAGACTTCGTGAATTATTTTTAACGGAGTCGAATTAAATTACAATTTAGTTTTAAATTGCATCGAGTCCAGATATCACATCGCAGATTTGAAGAATCAGAGAGAAAAGTGAAAAGTACGATTTTCGATCTGCGACATCCATCGCATCGCAACTTTGGAAAAGTGAGATAGTCAGAGAGAAAATTCAAAAGTGCGATTTGCGATCTGCGACATCCATCGCATCGCAATTTTGGAAAAGTGCGATCTGTGAAGTCAACAGTTGAAATTGCGATCTGCGACATCCATCGCATCGCAACTTTGGAAAAGTGTGATTTGCGATCAACAGTTAAAGGGCTTGGTCATTTGTGATTTATTAGTCCGATCGGAGCAACGGAGAACGTGTTGAATCGGAGTTGGACGTAGCTATGGACCACTGAGGTTTATAGGGGTGGTTGTATTATTTTTAAACCCATATATTGATGTGTATGGCGTGGGTTATCAAACCTTACTGCCTATATTAATGATTGCAATGGTGATTTATAATCCCATTAAGGAAATGGGCGATTTTATAAAGATCCATGTTACATAATGAGAAGCTTAAACCGCTTCCGTTTAGGCTTTGTGGGCCCATAATCCGCAGGCCCAGGATCGAAATTTTTACATGAAAAGGGATTTTGGTGATACCCCAAGATTTATTTTCATCAAGTGGTATTAGAGCTAGCTTAACGCTCTGAAAAGATTGTTTTGGGAAACTGAATTTTAAATTTAGCAGATGTATAATTGCCAGGAAGTGTGTTTGATGAAGATAAGGATCAGAATGGAGAAGCAGAGAATGCCCAGGAAGGTCTGGTAAGAATGTTTAAGTTGATTGCATGACTGATTTGATTGAAGATTGTTTAAATATTGTTGAAGGCAATGATATTGATGATTGAAAGAACATAGATTGGGTTAATAGGACTGAAAGAAGAACCACTACAGGAAATGAATTTTGGAAATTGTATAGGAAAAACAACATTTTCTTACAAACAGGTTATCAGAAGGAATTGATAGTATTTGAAAGATACTTTGATGTGTCTTGAGATAAGATTGTGCAGGTCAGTGGAAGCAGTGGATTTGCTGAAAGGTGGAATGAGTTGTACCAGCGTCATAGCATATGAGCTATGTAAAGAAGATAGAGCAAGAAGAACTCCCAGATGCGTAAAGGTGACAATACTCGACAGTAAACAAATTTACTGAATGAAGAAGGTAGTGAGCAATTGAAGATGCAGAGCCTAAAGCAAGGAGTATTCAAGAGGAGATGAGAACAAATTCCAACTAAGGTTGAGTATAAGTTGATGAGGCAGCTCCACAAATTGTGATTGTGGATAGGAGATAACAATTCCAGCAAGAAGAGTGTTGGGTAGAATTGTTAGTCAATGAAAGAAGCAATAGGTGCCAAAAGGCTAAACTCGGGTAATTTTGGTGAGGCATGAAGGAGACTTGTTACAAGCGAAATGGAAAAAGTTAGTTGCAGCTCACTAGTGAACAAGGAAAGTTCACCAGAGGAAGGAAAGGAATTGACTATTGATGGTCATGACAGGGGTACAAAGGAAAGTCATAGACATAGGGAAAAGAGTGTTGAAGCAGTTAGACTCAAAGGAATGAGTAAAGAAGAAAGGGACATAGAGTTGGCTGGGATGAAGGCAGAACTTAGTCATTTGGAGAAGCTGGTATTGAAAGGAATTAGAGAAAAATGGAAACAAGGATTTTATGTGGGAAGAAGAGTTAAATGGCCTGTCAAAGAATTGTTTGCTGAGAAATTATTACTTCGAACAACTGAGAATGAAGAAATAGAATACATCTGTGAACCAGAGAAAGGATCTCTCCTTGGGGACGAAGACAGTGATGACAATAGAGAAGAACTGATCTATGCAGATCAGAATGAGAGAAATGTGTTGACATCATCCGCACAGACAAGAGGATCTCATATTTTTGGGATTAATTATTTCTGTGAATGTAAAATTGCAGGTATGCAGCCTAAAGAATTTGAACCTGTGTATGAAAAATTGAAAGGAGCAAAGGCAAGACAAGCAAGAAAGGATATGCATAAGGATTTTCAAGACTTCAATTGGTGGAGGAAATTAAAAGGTATGGCTGAATGGTTATGTCTTCTTTTAGTGGAAACTTATTGGATTATATTTGAAGGAATTTTAGCATGGAAAGAAAACCAATGGGAAATGGAAACAGGAAAGGAAAAAAATGCATTGCAGATTTATGAAGTAAGGAGAAGGAAAGCTGACACCGAGAATTTAGATGAAGAAAGTAAGCCAAGGAAATCTTTGAAAGATCAAAGTCTTATCAGAGAAGAGGAAGAGGCATTATTTTCTTATTTGGACAAACTGAGTATTGGAAGAAATTGTGTAGAACAAGAAGGTATTCTACAAACTTATGATGAAGTTGCCAAGCATAGTCAAGAAGTTGCAGTCCCAAAAGTTTTCTTTGATGAGGAAGAAATCAGAGATGTTGAGGAAGAATTTCTCAATAATTTCGTGAACTATCAGAATAGTTCAGAGGAGCATGAGGAGCTGATCATTGAGGCTTCGAATGAAGAGCCTTGAATTTTTGAAACTGACATGTTGTGTATGTTTTCAGGTTTGACAGGTGAGGAACAGTGATTGGACAATGTGCTTATGCATGTTGATGAAGAAGTGAAATTATTGGAAGAAATGGCTGAAATAGAAAGATATTTTAAGCATGTATTTAATAATTTTGAGAATGATGGTATTGACAGGGAAATTGTCATGATTAAAGGAGCTGAAGATAAACAAATGAAAGTTTGTGATGATAATGAAAAGGAAAGTATGGAAATGAAAATTAATGACAATCTCATAACTTTTGCAGAAGGACAGTATAAAGAGTTGATGACAGAATCATCTATGAAGATCGAAAACCATAGCTATTTTGAATCTGACAATTGTGGTGGAAATTATATTTTATACAGGAAGGAAGAGTCATATGCAAATGACATGTTTATTGAATATGAAAAAATTAACATTTTGCTGAAAAAGTTATTAGACAAATCTGAGAACATAGAGGGAAGAATTATTTTTGATGATAATGAAAGAGAGGTTGTAGAATACAAACAACAGATTGTAAATGGCAGAGACAAAGAAGATGTGGAAATTTTTTTTATAATTTATATGGAAAAGGAGAATGTACAGCAGACAGATGTTAGTAGAGTTCAATTAAAGACAAATGGTAAAAAGGAAATTGAGAGATTGTGGAAGATGAAATTAGATGAGAAGAGGGACAGCAAGAGGGAGAAATTTACCACAGGAATTTATATCAGCAAGAACAGAGGACAACAGAAAATTAAGATTTGGAAATCTGGAGGAACAAAAGTAACAGTGGCAGAAGAATTAAATCAGCAGCATAATGAAAGTGATGACCAGTTACAAAGTAAAGTTTGGGATACTGGATGGACAGCAGAAGAAACACATGAATAGGAGGTCATGGAAACTTTCAACTTTGGGAGTCTGATGCAGGAGCATTCAGGCCTAGTCAGCAATGTGATAGCATGGTCACATGTTGTGACTAACAAGGGGTTGGAAGAAAATAATTTAATTAATTTTATTTGTTTAAATATATGAGAGTGTTTATTTATTGTTAAATATGAGGATAGGGTATATGTGGTTGAGTGATCCTCCTTGTATGGAGATCAGGCCAAAACAGTTAAATTTATTTGGCTAGAATAGAATATGAGGAATTTTAAAAACTTGATTTAGCGTTGGTTTAGAAAAGAGTGGGTTTGAAGATATTTTTTAGGAGAGGTTGAGAGATTTCTGGTTCAGAATCAGAATTGGTTCATGAAACCATTTATTTGTATAAATTGTGTCTTCTTGTATAATTCAGAGAGAAGAGAGGCGAGAGAGTTAGTGTAAGGTTTTTGGGTAGAGCGAGAGGGTTAGAATAGGTTTTTTTTTGTGGAGCAGAAAGCTCAGATTAATAGTGAGGTGTGTGTGGATTGTTTTTGGCCAAAGGGCGAAATTCTGTTTTGTTTTTCTGAATACTGTAGATACAACTATGTTTGTACATGATTGAATGAAAAATATTGGGATGTGTATATTGTTGGCTTGCGTAATTACTTGAAACGAGAGTGGACTGTGTGTTTTTGTTTTAAACTATGAAAATTCTCGCAAATCTAGCAAATTATGAACTTACGGATTGGAACAGTCATTAACACAGAAACCCGGTGTAATTTGCCTATTGAAAGCTTTGGGTGGATTTGAAAATTCGTTTAAACGTTATTGTGAGGATTGATGTGTTGGTTGAAGTGGTTTCAATCTGTGTTTCTATTTAAATCGTAAGAATTCTGTATTAATGCAATCCTGGCTTTGTTGTAGCTTATGAACTGAAACACAGAGGAATAGCTTAAAAAGACTTCGTGAATTCTTTTTAATGGAGTCGAATTAAATTACATTTCAGTTTTAAATTGCATCGAGTCTGGATATCGCATCGCAGATTTGAAGAATTAGAGAGAAAAGTGAAAAGTGTGATTTGCGATCTGCGACATCCATCGCATCGCAACTTTGGAAAAGTGAGATAGTCAGAGAGAAAAGTCAAAAGTGCGATTTGCGATCTGCGACATTCATCACATCACAATTTTGGAAAAGTGCGATCTGTGAAGTCAACAGTTGAAATTGCGATCTGCGACATCCATTGCTTCGCAACTTTGGAAAAGTGCGATTTGCGATCAACAGTTAAAGGGCTTGGTCATTTGTGATTTATTAGTCGGATCAGAGCAGCGAAGAACATGTTGAATCGAAGTTGGACGTAGCTGTGGACCGCCGAGGTTTATAGGGGCAGTTGTAGTATTTTTAAACCCATATATTGATGTGTATGGCATGGGTTTTCAAACGTTACCGCCTATATTAATGATTGCAATGGTGATTTAGAATCCCATTAAGGAGATGGGAGATTTTATAAAGATCCACGTTACATAATGAGAAGTTTAAACCGCTTCCATTTAGGCTTTGTGGGCCCATAATCCACAGGCCCAGGATCGAAATTTTTACATGAAAAGGGATTTTGGCGATACCCCAAGATTTCTTTTCATCAAAGGCTTTATCGACTCTCAGCAGGTAGAGACTGTTGGAACACTTAATCCTACATGGGTATGTGTGGAATGCTAAAAGTCACAATGGAGTCCAAGTGACCTTGGAATATGAAACCAAGAGTCACACCATTGTACTATAAATGTACATCATGTATAATGGAAAAATAAGAAAGCCTCACACTTATCCTTCATTGTCTTGAGTCTCTTGTGTGTGTGTGTTTCATCTCTCTCATACACCATGTGTGTGCTTAACATGGTGTTTAACATGGTATCAGAGTGGGCGATTGCTGGCCCTACTTCAATTTGAGTGAGCCATTTGTGTTTATAGCCTGTGCATATCTGCAAAAATTCTTGATATTTTTGCAGCACTTAGAGTTTTCGCAGCAGACATTTTGCTGGATTCGGAAAGGTGTTTTGAAGAAGAGTAGCATTGGTTTTGAGAAGGAGCAACATTCAAAATCCCAGCGTTTAGAAATTGGTTTGGAGAAAAGCAGCCTTGTGCATCTGAAGGTTTTCTCACTGCTTATTTTTCTCTGCAATTTCTGCCCATTTTATTCTGCACTTTGAAGAGCTGCTGAAAATAATTTAAATTGGGTTTCTGAAGAAGAAATTTCTGGTTTTTACTGCAAAATAAATCTGAGTTTTTCTATTGAAAATTTTCATCATCTCCGCAAAATTCTGGGTTTTTCTGCTGCTAGAAAATATTCTTTTGCTGCTGGGCTATTAGAAAAATTTCTGGGTTTTATTGGAAATCTGCTGTTGCATTTCAGTACTTGAAATTTGTACTGCTGCCCTCATTTTTTCAGTTTTCCCATTCTGTTGTGTATTTAGAAGAAAAATTCCACTCTGTTGTATATCTATGAAATTCTCCAATTTTTCTATAGAATCTACATCTCTCCTGCTCTCTGTTGTTTAAAAAAAAAAAAAAATCAATCAAAAAAATCTTGTGCCCCTCGGCCTTCACGGCCTCCCTCTGCACATTCCTCAGCGTACCCTCCTCACGGGCCCTCTCTCACAACGCACTACCGGCGACTCTCTACACATAAACCTCCCCCCCAATATCTCTCATCTCCCTCTCGGCTCTCTGCAACGCTCAACCCACGACCCATACATCTCCACATATACGCCCTCCCTATCGATTCCCTCACAACCGACCCCCTACTCTCAACACACAGCTCGCTTGAACTGCTCTACATTTGCTCCCTCTACAACCCTCCCTTACGGCCTTCGCACCTACATCTGCAGCTCGCCCATTTCATACGCTACAATCTCCCCACACGTCATATGAATCTCCCCACTCCGCCTACACTGCTGCAGCGCTTCCTCCAACCTGTGTGCGATTCCCTCCCCAGCCATACCCAAACTCTCCACCTCCCCTTTTAATTTCATTTTTAAATTTTTAATACTTACCCCCATATAATACTTACCCCCACAATTTTTTTAAATCCGACCTTTTTAATTTAATATCCCCTCTTCTCCCATTAAAAATTCCCATCCCTTTTAAATTCGTTCCCCCTTACGATTTTCCCATATTTCATTTAAAAAAAAAATTAATTAAAACCCCCCCACCATATAATTAATGCCCCCCTCCATATATAAAAAGAAAAAAAAAAGAAAAAAAGTCTCCCTCCTCTTTTTAATTATTTTCCTTCCCATTTTAAAATAAAATTCCCTCCCATTCCTATTACAATCTCTCCCATTTTTAATTAATTTCCATTTTTAATTAATCTAATTTTTAATTAATTTTTAATTAATCTATTTTTTAATTAATTTTTAATTAATTAAAAAAAAAAAACAGCAGAGAGAGAGAGGAAAAAGAGAAGACATGAACATCAGAGAAAAAGAAGAGAAATGACATGTGAGCAGATGGATTGAATACATAGTGAAAAGAGAAGATTTGACATTGTGTGATTTGTGGCATAAGGGAGATTTTTTGAAGAAATTGACATTTGAAGACGAGTTGTTTTTGGTGTCAAACAACTCCTTGAAGAAGAAAATTCAGCTGCCTTAAAGGCCTCTTGCATAGTGTTTTCAGCTGCACATTTACAAAATATTTTTGCAGAGATATTGACATTGGATTGTGAGTAGATATTGCTTCTTCATAGTTGCAATCAGTATTTGAGTTGTTGGAAAATTGTTGATATAAGTCATTGTTGATTGTCCTCCATCATTTGAGGAGCAAATTTTGTACTTTGAGATTTCCATAGTTGGAAATTCTTTTGAGTCATTTGTATTTCTTGTTGCATCACATTGTAAACGGGTGCATTTTCGGTTGAAGCCGACACCCCTTCATTTTTGAGCCTAAGTTGTTGAAATGGCTAAAATCAATGAGGCATTAGAGTTTTTGAGTAACCTCATTCATTCCAATGTTGATGATATGATAAAAATGAGCAAGGATGTTCTTTGTAACATTTAGATTTGTTTACAAGATGCACAAGAAAAGATTGAGTTTTTGCTGTTGGAATCTCAGCTTCATCGAGACGAACTTCAGCAAAAGAGTCACCATTCTGAACCTGTTTCTGTTCAGAAGATTGTGAAGGACTCTCATCAGAAGAAAGAAGATAAAGTTGCAGATGATGCACATTCAGTTCCTTGCACAAGAGCAGATGTGCATGCAGATGCAGCAACTCAGCTTGCACTTCCTAAGCCCATCATCAGACCTTGGGAGGAGCTTGTCCACAACAAGCACCGAACTAGTCTTGGATATGACAAGGATGTTTCCTTTCATATTCCAGACTACATAAAGCCCATCATATTTCAGAGTGCCGGATTCCTATATGATATTTCACCTGCAATTGTTCTAGATCTTTCTCCACTTCCACAACAGATTGAGAAATGCCAACACTGTGATCGAGTTGGCCATATGAAAGATCATTGTTTTGATCTTCATGCATGCAAGCATTGTGGTCAGCACAACCATTCTTCACACAGATGCTTCAGACACAAGCCTCCTGCAAGAACCAAGATTCATCTTGGATGGATCACTTCTTGGCAATGGGCATCAGCAGCCAAGAAGATGTTTAAGTCGCATGTCAGAACATTTTCACGGATATTGAACAAACTTGCAGTTGATTTTTCGCCATCATCTCACCTTGTCCCTGACAGGGGGGAAAATGGTGGTCATGTACAAGCTTCGACGACAGATCAAGCGAGCCTAAGCCATAATCTCTCATTCCATGTTCAAAGTTGTAGCCAGAAGTTCAAGCGAGCCTAAGCCACAATTCATCATTCCGGATTCAGAGATGTAGCCAGAGACATGGATGCCCATGAGCATGCCTTTGGTTGGTGGATAACCTAAAACCATCATCTTTGGTTGGTGGATAACCTAAAACCATCACAGGTAGTAGACCCCCCTTCTTTTAGGTCAAAGGTCTCCCTTTCATATATGAGGAACACTTCCTCTAGCAGAAGCCTTCAGCTTAGCAGCCTTCAGCTTCTTGCCAGTTTTGGTTGAGTTCCAGGAAATGCTTCAAGCATTCCAGAGTTGTTGGTAATCCTAAAACCATCACAGGTAGTAGACCTCCCTTCTTTAGGTCAAGGTCTCTCCTTTTATGAGGGATACCCTCTAACAGGTTCTCTCAGCTTCTTGCCAATCTTGGAAGAGTTCCGGGAACTGCAACAAGTTTTGCGTTCCAGTGTTTGTGGTCATCCTTAAACCACCTCTTTTTTCCAACATTTCAGAGAGTTGATTCAGCCCAAGTGTTACCATGTATACTTTTCAAATTTCTATTACAACTCTTTTCTTGGACTCAAACATACCCCTTCGAATTAAGGGGGGATGTTGGAACATCTAATCCTACATGGGTAGGTGTGGAATGCGAAAAGTCACAATGGAGTCCAAGTGACCTTGGAATATGAAACCAAGAGTCACACCATTGTACTATAAATGTACATCATGTATAATGGAAAAATAAGAAAGCCTCACACTTATCCTTCATTGTGTTGAGTCTCTTGTGTGTGTGTGTTTCATCTCTCTCATACACCATGTGTGTGCTTAACATGGTGTTTAACAGAGACAAAGCTATGAGATCTCTTTGCAATTTTTCATGAAGGCTTTCACACCTTTGTAAGGTGCATTCCGCCATGTTGGTTTCCCATGGTATATCAGTAATCTCGGTCGGATAAGTTGTGCTGGGTTGACAACCTTCTTCTTGAATGTAGCGAGTTGCCCTGCGTCTATTTTGACAACTAGCTCGAACATTTTTGGCCTTTGCATCAATATATATAAAAAAATTTATATTAGAAAAAACACGTGTAAAAAGAGTTGTACAAATTTAATGAAAAAATATTGAAATTGATGGCAACCTTGATGTTGTTGGTTAACATCTTCTCCAACATGACCTTGCTGAGAACCAGACCCAAAATCACGCTGCTGAGAACCAAACCCACAATGACCTTGCTGAGAACCAGCAACCGTTGATTGGCCTTCGGGGGAGTAAATATCACCCCATTCCTGCAACTTGCTACCACTCATACCTCGACCGGTTGAACCTTGGCCACGCTCCATGGATGGAGTAGAAACCCTTCTCCTCTTACCTCCTAAAAATTAAAATATGAAACTTATTAACTAATTTAACTCATAAAGTTAATAAAAAATAAATTCCATATGTACACACATGTATGGAGATTTAAGATTATATTTAAATACCGTGAACATCCCCCAATCCCTGAACCTCCATATGGGATTCGGCTGATCTTCATCGTTCATCCTCCATGATATATATCTATTGGTCGACATTTACACAAAATAGATTTCAAAAAATCAATTTGTAATTTAGTGTACACAAATTATGTAGAACACAACTTTCAAAGCAATAATTGATCATGTGTGAAACTAAATTTAATCAAAAAAGAAATTATAAAAATGATAAGTTCACCAAATTGCGCTTTACATGGTGGGAGCACACTTGGTATAAAATTTACCACTTATACACTTTAGTTTGTGGGAGAAATGACACATGTACATATTGTTGTGTTTTATGGATATTAAAATGAAGAACTTCTATTTAGATCCATTCTAGAGATTGACTGTAGGGGCATTTACTAGATATGTCACCTTTCATAAAAGATGAAATCCAGAGGCTAACTGGCCCTTTACAAACTCTGCCTATAGAACTTGTAGAAGTAAACACTAGAGGCATTAACAATATCAAAGAACATTTTCATTCTTAGACATGGGAATGTGTCTCTTTCCCTGTACACAAAAAAATAGTTCAAGGTAGTTAATCTTCATAGACACGTCATCAAGCAAGTCAATGTGATCATCCCCAACTTACTTTTCATGAAATTAGGCTTGGAATCCTCTACAACCTGGTGGATGGAGTTGAATGGGAACTAGGTCAAGGCCTTTACAAAATACGTGCTAGTGAATAACATTTACTAGGTTATGCCAACAAATAAAGTGGCAGAAATGTTCTCTCCTCGAGGTTGTCCAATTGGGTGTGTAATACCAACTTCACCCATTTCCTAACAGGTTTCTCTCTTAGGTTACAAATGTCTTCCACCTTATTAGTTATATATTTTTCAATTTCTCGTTGATTCCTTGAATTTTTTCTCCTACCATCTCCCTCTCTCAGTCCCCAAATTATTTTCATCAAACATGCCCCATTGAGGATCTAGAGTAATGTTTGCACCATACTTAGAACTGTCATTGCTGCTAATTGAAATTGGAGTCATGTATACTATATTGCTTGCTTAAGTGGCTCTTACTAGGACAATATCCTGAGATGAGTTTGACATGATGGTCATATGAGGTTGGAAGCTACTTGGTGTAATTTTCCTTAAATCTTCAAAAAAACAGAGCAAAAATGTCATTTTCGATCATTTTTTATTAGCTTCTGCATACAGCAGATGTTATCACAATTGAAACACAATCATGTTCCATGAGCATGAATTATGAATGTCGCAAGCCAAATTGCAAGGAAATTTGCATTCATTTTAGGCAAAAGAAGGCTATGACATTAAGGTCCATGCTAGAAAAAATTATGCTAATAAGGTTGCTAAGTCTTGATACTTACCATGTGTTTCAAAGCCATAACGAAGGTTGGCTTTGAGAGTGTCCTCTCAAAGCCCTGTCTTGAGATGAAATTTAATTCAATGTCTCTTAGAGTTGCAAGGTGTAATTGATAGAACTATTTGATTTCTTTACCATAGATGGATATCTCCTTTCATCTATACCTTTCTCTACCATCTTATTTCCAAGTGAAATGGGAATTTTAACATTTTGAATGCCATTACCATGTAGTTTGGTAGTCTTCTAGCTAGACCTATCACAAGTAAGGTTGTCATACCAAACTATTTCTCTTGCTCAACTCAGTGACCATGACTCTCTTCTCACACTGCTTACCATAAGATCTTCAATTGTACATGTCATGCAAATTTGGGGGTTCTAGGTCTACACCTATTAGGTAAAGTTGTATTTTATGGCATTGTGGTCCTTAAATTTGGAGGTGTTCCACCTGAAAAAGTAGGCATTAAATATGGATGAAAATGATTTGTTTTAACTTTGATAGAATTTCCTCGTGGAATTACTGAATTTCTCGACGACATCATGCTAGCTTTTCTTAGAGAAGAAGGTTTTGGAGGAGAAATTGAATTCTTTCGACTTATTTTTGGCATTGAAGTTTGAAATAGTAGTTTTGATGACTCCATTGATGACCTTGCTGAGGAATTTGATGCACACAATATTGACTTTGAAGATGGTTTAGAAGATGTTGAAGAAGTTGTATATTTTGGTGTTGTCAATGAATGTTTCTTTGTTTTTGGACTTGATCAAGACATGTAATTTAAATTTACGAGCAGATTGAAGACCTTGAAGAGGTTTTAGATTTTGTTGTTCTCACTGAAGAGGTTGATAAAGAATATAGGAAGACAAAAAACTAACCAGTGGTGTAATAAATGGATTTCTTGGGAGGTAGATTGGCATATGGACTTTTGGTAGCTAGAACTTTTCCAAATAAGCGAATGTATTTGAAAACCAAACCTCTAGTTTATTTTGGTTTAGACAAGGTCTAGAATTTGAAAAGTGAATTCCCTCTTTCTTCCTCTTACATGTCCAATGATCGGAATCTGGATTGAGGGAAAAAAATTTCCTAGAAATAAAAAATTTGTATTTTATTTGTTGTACACGAGTTTTTAAAAGCTAATTAACTAATAAATTTCTCACAAAATACTCTTAAAGCTTGACACATATACCCCTTCCCAATTGGCTAACTTTAGACAATCCTAAACACATTTTTATTTAACTAATGAGGGAGATAGCCCAACAAAACTAGTTTGTCCATATTCAAATCAAGTTGGTATCAAAGTACAATTTAGCTCATTTTAGTCAAGGTTAGTTAGAAGAATTAGCTATTGGTTTCTTTCTTCAATTTCCTCTCAAAATGAATGTGTACGTTATTTTGAGAGACACACTAGAGGAATAAGGTCCAAATTTTTGATGAAAATGTGCTATAAAAGTAAAGGTTTAAAGGCAAACATGTACAAGGCATACTTGAGTACAAGGCATAGTTGAGCCAAATGTTGTTGAGCCGGGAAGGGCCTAATTATTTGGGTCTTGGTTATGGAAAACATGATGGAGAATGCTCCAAAGCCAAAGAGGCACATGAAGCTGTTCCAAGAAGGAATTTTATTTCATGTTCATTACCTCAAGCTTGTGAAGTTTGTGTTCATGATGAATGGAAAATTTTGACACCCACTTTGCGAGAAGATGTTAATAATCATGCAGCTAATGAGAATGTAAAAGAAGCGCCATTGAAATGGTTTGCTAACAGATGGTTAGATTTCTTATCCAATTAAGGCCTTGCATGTATTTTGATGTTTCATGAATTTCTTTGCAAATTCAAAGTATGGTGCATATTGCATGAAGCAAGATGTTGAAAGTAGAGTTATGTTGACACACTTAAATGCAAAAAATATGAAAATTTGTACATGAGCTATTATTTGACTTGAGAGTCAGTTGTTTGAAGAGGCATGTTTTGTCGACTTGTGTTTGGTTGATGTTTTTGTACACCAATATGTAAGAGTACATGGAGATATTCGTGCATGATGTGAATTTTTTTTCTTTGAAGGAGACAAATGATATGTCAGCAAGCTATGTTGCTTGCATGATGTGTTTTTCAGTTTGATGGTTTTGTTTGTGACAAGACGTCACGAGATTTTGGGAAAGTCCACTATTGAGCGAGAGCCTCATGATTACAACCTAATCATGAGAATCAAATGGGAGTGCATCCTTATTTTGAAAACAAATAGGATTCTAAGCTATCTAGGACTCAAACCATTATTTTTAAATTTGAAATATCATGGTGTGTTGTTTCAATGCCTGAATCCACAACCCTAACATTTGTTTTATTATTTTTTTGCAGGATTTATTTGGTTATATTAAAAGTCAGTTGAATTCAAAATTCTTGGCTTAGTGGCATGAACCAAACATATTGTACATATTAAATGAGGAATTTCACTCTCCCAATCACTTTCTAAATCACCCATATCACCAAGAAAACATGTTTTAAAAGAACATACTTTGGTATGGGAAAGACCTTAGGTTTCAAACATTATAAGAAGGTTTTTGATATGGTTGAGAGAATGTGGAAAATAGAATCCATAAACAAATTATTTTTCTAGAGCATCATCACTTTTTAGGGTTGCTTGTCTCCCATAAGGATTTCCTAGGAAAATAATTGTGTTGATTGTCTAGAGATATGTATGTGTGTGTTTCATTATGTTCTCTATTTCTTACGTTGTGTTTCATTATGTTTTATATTTCTCACATTTATGCCCTCCTATTTTTCTTTCCAATCAAGGTTTATAAAATAACATGAGAAGCAACATGAGACTTGGAACAATCATTTTCATTATCTATATGGAAGGCAAGAAGGATTATATCCCCTTAAGCTTAAGCTTATGTAGTTTGCCAATTTTTATCATATATTTTTTGGTAAGGGTAAATGTTTTTTATCTATAGTACAAGTCATGAGTTCCCCAATTTTACCTTATGTAAAGCATGATTCTAGGATTACTGCAATTCGTACTTGGTTTTTTATTGTGATGATGCCCTGTCTCAATCACTTGGCCATCTCTCTATGGGTAGTTAAATCTTTATAGTTCAATACTTAAGTAATATTTATCTATTTTTATTATGTGAAATGTAAAAAATGGTATACTATTTTTCATAAAATTGGGTTGAGTTTATCATATATTTCGATGAAAGTTGATTATATGACACGTTTTCTTTAAAAGGATATAACAATTTTGTTAAGGTATGAATTTTTATTAGATGAGGAGGCTATGTATTACATATGGTCTTGAATGAACTTTTGGACTCTTTAGATATATATCTAAAGAGTCCAAATGCTCATTCAAGACCATATGTAATACATAGCCTCCTCATCTAACTTAGCCAGGGATTTGCAATACTATATTTGAGTTGGCTAGCTCCATTTCAAGATATTATAATGTTAGATTATTATTTATATAGATTTTGATTATGGTAGTAAAATGTTACAAAAAACCAGAAACCAGGTACAAATAATATTATTCTAGATATATGTAAAAAGGACATGGTAGAGAATATTAAACTTTTCATAAATAATTTAGATAAAAATACATTTTCTAATTTTGATTGTAAATTTTGTTTTAATTAATAACTTTTCTAATAATTTTGTTTTAATTAATAAATAAAAAAGAAGCATTTTCAATCAAAATCACATCCAACGTATAATAAAAATAATAAAAACAATTTAAAACTTTTTATACAGGTATTACTTATCAGCGCATATACTGCGAAAAGAACAATGTTGCGGATGAGTTGTCAAAGTAGGGGCTATAGGATGCGTATGGAAAGATAAATTATCAGCTGTTTAATATACAGGGTCTTCAGGCCGAAGGCTCAGTGCCCATCATCTAAGTACAGTGGTACCATAGATGTTGTGATTTTCAGTTTTCTGGATTAATACTTTGAAATACAAACCATGCCATAACACAAAACTGATAACCATGCTCTCAGGATCAACCGAGCTAGACCTCTTCTACCGAACCTGCGTATGCTTTCTGTGGTTGGTATAACAAGATTTGGTGCACATTACCTGCTTCAGGTATTGGTGCATTTTTTTGTATTTGACAGGTTCCATACTGCCTACAATGTTAGTATCGGATGGTCATGATGCTGACATTTTGATATGGTATGACAGTCAGCATTATTTTGGACGGATCTCTAGCCCTCAGGATTAATGATTTTGTTTTGGATGTTCTGGATTCTCTAAGATATTTTTGGAATCTATGTATGTCAGATGTCTATTGCAAACTGTTTCTTATCTACCTGGGTCTTTTTCTATTAGCTGACTGGGCAATTTTGGATACATCTCAGTAAAAAAGTATATACATGTGGATCATCTATGGGCTTTTAACAAGTCCCTGTAGGTGTTTTGGGATTATTATCTCTTGTCTAACATGGGTCACCCTTTTCTCCTAGATGGAAAATTGTGTTTCTACCTTCAGATACAAATGTAATGACTGATGGATTGTTTTCTCATTATATATAAACAAAACAACGTTTTTTAGAAATGTGAAAAAAAAAACACAGAACTTACAACAAACTAACAACTACCATATATCCACTGTATATCCGTCCAAAAATCATTAATTTCAGAAATATTAACAACGCCATGGTGTTCTTGGTCGACAATTAAGCAAATAGAGAATAACACAGTATAACATACACGGGAGTCTATGTTATAAACAAAACATCATTTTTTAGAAATGTGAAAAAAAAACACAAAACTGACAACAAACTAACAACTACCATATATCCACTGTATATCCGTCCAAAAATCTTTAATTTCAGAAATATTAACAACGCCATGGTATTCTTGGTCGAAAATTAAGCAAACAGAGAATAACACAGTATAACATACACAGGAGTCTATGTTATAAAAAAAACAACGTTTTTTAGAAATGTGAAAAAAAAAACATAGAACTGACAACAAACTAACAACTACCATATATCCACTGTATATCTGTCCAAAAATATTTAATTTCACAAAGATTAACAATGCCATGGTATTCTTGGTCGAACGAGTATAACATACCTGACGAACGAAGAGCGCGGACGTGAGGAAGACCAGCACAGCCACGAGGAGCAACAACAACAGGAAAAAAACGCGCGAACAATGAAATCGGTAAACCACAGAACTTCGCGGGTGATTTATTTATAGAAAATAGTTCGGCTGAACTATTTTAAATGTAAAAGTTTGGCTGAAATTTAGTTGCCGGTTTTCCAATCTCGGGCAAAAATTTTTTTTGCTCACGCTGTCAGTGAGCTACCAGTCTAAACGGAATCACGATTTCAGCCGAACTTTCTAAAAAAGTTCGGCCGAACTATTGCCGAAAAAAATTTTCAACCCCCGATTCTCACAAAAGTGTAACCCAGCTTCACATTTCCGCCCCCAAGTCAAACAACGTTGCATGGAGGGAGTGATTCACCAAGTGGGATAGTGTAGTTTTAGTGGGAGGAATATTATTGGATGAGAGAAAACCTAATGGGTGGGGTCCATGAAAAGGAAGCCTCCTCTTGGCATAAAAGAGGGAAGGAGAGCCATTTCTCATTATGTTGAAGAATTCGAATTTACTCTACTCTCTCCAGTTGTGCAACTGGGATAGCTTGTGCTGCTTAGCACAAGGGAGATTTCTATTTAAAAGTTTCCTCTCCTTCATTGGGAAGCTTTGGAGGACCTGTTCTTCATTCTCTTCACATCCAGGCTCGAGCCCAAGGTGACCATATTTAGCTACAACGTTTTCCAGCTTGGCAAAAACGTTGAGTTTATGGGGGTTGCAGTGAGGATTCATCATCACCCATTTCTGGAGATAGTTTTTCAGAGGAGGAGATCATTATTTCTCTGGGAGATCAGTGAGGAATATCCCGAAGCTCTATTTCAGATTTTGGCATGGGGCCATATCTTTCATCTCATTCACAATGCTGTCTCTCCTTCCTACCACGTTATTTTCAGTGGGCACTTGCAGGAGGGGTTCACACTATGGATTGGAGGGTGTAATCTTCAGTGAAGGGAGTGGCCTTTAACTTTGAAGATTAGAGGAGGTGGTTTCTACATCATTTGCATCATTTCCCATCTTCTCCATTTTGTATTGTTATTGAGTTGCTGCTGCTACCCAGCAACTCCAGCATTTTTCCATTTAGTGTATTTTGGCCAATCCCTTGGAGGATTGTGGTAGTATTGTTTTCTGAGGTTGAGATCTTGCTCCCTCACTTTATTTGAGATTTTTATTGCCATATCTTTGTATACATATCAGTTTCATTCATTCCTCATTATAGACTATGCAGTCATAGCTTGTTGTTGGGTTGTGTAGCTGTGTAATTTCATTGTTGCATGTACATCTGTCTTGGGGCTGATTTGGCCTAACTTGAGAGGGCTTACCTCAAGTTATTGTATATCTATTTTCTATTGTACATAATATAAAGGCTATGCGCTCTTCTTGCACCATATTTATTAATATTTCACTACTGCTATTTGTTGAATTTCATGTATTGTTGTAGCTCTCCCTTGAGTATTGTTTCGAGATACATAGGATTGGAGGATCTGCATAACCCTCCCAGGGTTATTTCTTTGAGATAATATTCTATAAGAGTAATGTACGAAGGGTAAACCAAGGGATCCAAGTCCCAGTTCAACTTATTCTCACACTGCCTTCCTTATACAGCATCCTTGAGGAACATTTTCCCGAAATTCCTAAAAAGGGATATTATAGTGGTATCAGAGCTTCGAACTTGGCCCAGCCTGTGGAAGTTTGAATTACAGAGATAGAAGAGATCAAGATGATGCAGAGGATGAGATTAATCTCATCAGTTTTTAGATCCAGCAAAGGCCTCTCCAAGGAGTTTGATCAAACTGAAGAAAGAGAAGAGGAAGGACCATGCACTTCCTACTCTCACCATGGAGGAGAAATAGAGCATGATAAACACTTGGAATTCGAGATTCTAAGTGAGTATATTGCTAAGTATCGAGAAAACCCTAGATCGTTCCAAGGGACTCTATCTTTTCCATAATGTATTCAACAGAAAGAAGAGAGAAGACCCCACGGCTATGGGATGATGAGAGGCAATAGATTCCAATTGTCCACTTTCGATGGATCACTCACTTGTGGAGCAGAGCTCTAGGTGAAGAAATTAGAGGCTTTCTTCGTGCTACATCCTGTAGTAGACAGAGAGGTTGTAGAAGTTGCAGTGTTGCACCTTGAGTGTGAAGAAAAGACTTGGTGGTTCAGCCATTAGGACCATGCAAGGGTTTCTACTCTTGCTCATTTTTCTCAAAGATTGATTAGAACATTTGGTCAAAGGAGGGAGGAGCCCTCACCACCAGCTGAAGAGGCACATACCAGCGTTTTCATAGTGATGGATGTTAGACTCCTATACCAATAGGTTTCATTTTTCATGATTGTCTTGATTGAACTATGGAATATGTTCAAACCTTCTTTCTTGAGCAAAGGTGTTCCATATTCTTGAAAAACCAAAAAATCAAAAAAAATTTAAAAATGTAAAGAGAGTATACCCTAAAAAAAAAAATCAAAGGGTAAAAAGAATAAAATGGTCAAAAAAGACAAAGAAATGAACCCCAAACAAAAAATAGACCAAGGAAAGTGTGCAAATCCAAATGCCACTACTATTTCATTTTATGATAAAGCAAATTGTGTGCGACTTGTCAAAGTCACATACAATTCATGAATAAGTCAATGACTTTTAAACTTGACTTGCTCATATTATTCATTTCATGTTATAGAATAGAGAATAAATATTTTAAACGGTTTAATCTTGAGATAAGTAGATAGGTAGAGAGTTAATAAAAGGTGCTCAACAGCTTAATCTGAGCCCTTGGATGTAATAAGGGTAGAATTAGATAGATTTGTCTTGTAAAAAAAGAAAAGATTGATAAGGGTTTGCAAGTCCAAATGCACCCTAATAAAGAAGAGAAAATGGTAGTGTTAAGTAGATAGGGTAGGTAGATGGTGTTGCAAGGTGTTATCTGATGAATGATGCTGCTACATGTTATGGTATTTTATTTTCATCACCAGTACTAAAGCAGGAAATACACTGGAAAATCACAGCAAGCAAAGTCAAACTCATTAACTTCCCTCATCATTTTCCCCTCAAACGTTTTACTAATTTACCCCCAAAATACTAAGGTATTTGGAGATCAAAGGGGCTCAAGGCATTTCCTTGACTTCTGGAGGGACCGGACCCTCGGCCTAATGATCAAAAAGACCTAAGTACTTGAGATAATTCATCGTTGTTATCTTCCATCTTTAACTTTCTCCTAAGTAAAATCCTATTTTACTTAGGAAACTCATGCATAATTCCATAAAAAACCCTCAAGATAACTTGCTATTCTAAGTTTAAGTGTTGAAGATCAGACATTGCAATTTACTTCAAAAGTGATCACTTTCTTAGTTGTGCAAAAATGTTTTGAGTTTCCCTACCCCTTTGTCATATTAATGTTTAACTTTATTTACTGATCCTATTAAAATACCTTGTACATCCTAAGTATATAACTCATTTTTTATAAATAACCTAAAAAACCCCTCTATTATAAAGTTTAACCAAAGTGTTTATTTCCCCGCGCATTCAAATAAAAACCCACTATACGCCCTTTGGTTAAATTTATCATTATAATATAAACCCGCCCCTATGGTAAGTTAATTACATTCGTTAATTTACCATATAATAAAATAAAAACATATATATGAAAAATAAAACGTTAAACATACAATATATATGTTTTAACCCCAAAATATAAATAAAACCTGAAGCTTTTCGAAACTAAACTTTGGAAAATCCCGCGCCAACGTGGCTCATCCACCTGGCTTTTCACCCGACCTTTTAACCCCGCCGCGACCCCTATTTCCTTTATAACCATGGAATTAGTTAATTATCTGAATTAACTAATAATCTTATATTTCCACCTATTATATGCTCCCCGGGATGTTTAAATAGAGTTAATTGCGTTTAAAACCCCGCCGGGCCCGCACATCGAAACCCTACCATCTTTGGTCCTTTCCACCGTCCGATCGCCCACTGTAAGATCTACGGCCAGCATTCACCCCGCTACCCATCTCTTGTCAGCTTTTTAACCAGCGGGGAATGGGTGGTATTTGACTAGTCACCCGTCCACGCGTCAACAACTTTGTGGAATCGATGCCCTCGCAGTTAATACCGCCTTTGCTCAAAAGCGGTGCGGGGACTTACCACTTACCGCCCGGCCCCTCCACCATACATCAGCCTGTACGTTGATGACGTCACACCTCGGAAAACTAAAAAACCCTTTAAATTGTAAATAAAGCCAATTCTTCGTGTTTTTCTGTTATTTTCGTTATTGAAAACGACAGCGCTCCCTGCTATGGTTTTCGAATTTCCACTAAAATTGACTGTGCTATCTGATTTCGCTCCAAGATTCCACTGCACTTGTGTTCGAGTACACTCCCGCCATCGCCTGATACCTGTTAAAAGCCAATTTTCGTCCAAAAACAGGTATTTATCTCACAGCGCCCTGAACTTCAATATAAAATCTGTTTTCCCTGTTTTCTACTGAATCGGTAATTAAAACTCATCACTGAGATCTCCCCCAGAGGTTTTAAAACTGTGCAATTGCTCCCTGAAACTGCATTTGTGTTAATTTCCTTCATTTTAGAAATCACGCCCGGCCTGTGAAGAAAACCAGAAACCTCCGTTTTGAATCCACAAGAACCAAAATGGAGGCCCCGGCAGCTTTGAATATCACTCCACTGAATGCCCCCCACCGTGAATTGGAATATTTACCTTTGGTAGATAAAGATTTCCAAATTAAAGACTTGCATTTTGATGAAAGTCCCCTATTGAGTTATTGTCACTGCAGAGACGAATACTCAAAGGGGCAAGATCTTATAGGGTTGTGGGAATCCAATCTCCCAAGGTATCTCATCCCTTCAGTCATTTATTTCCCAGAAATCATCCATTATTTCCATTCAAACTATGATCCCACTCAAAGGGCTGTAATAGCTCCTAATCAAAGTGTTATGTTTCCCATTACTCCCCAGGCTATCAATGCCATGTTACACTTTGAACCAGACCAAGAACTAGCACCATTGTCCATGGAATAATTGATTGAGAAGACCAGGCAATTAACCCCAGAAAAGCTAAAATCCATGTGTCAGAATTTTATGTTACCGGAGCATCAGCCAAAAGGGTCTCCTCCCTATGGTTTTTATTATTTCAATACATTGGGAAGGCTCATTGTAAATATGATATCTTTTGTCTTGGGATTCAACACCAGTGAATATGTGGATGAGATAACCTTGGTTTTGTTATCCATTTTTACTCCTGGGCAACCTCCTGAGATTAAATATGACTTTGCCTCCTTCATAGCCAACAAGATCCATGATCAATTCATGAGGCTAGATGATGAAAAAGTTTTTAAATATTCCCCAGTCATCTATCATCTCATTATCTACTATCATTCAGAAAAGTTCCCTTTCCCTGTTCAAAAACTTGATGCCAAGGGAAACCCCAGGTCAGTCATATTTTGGTCCCCCATAATTCATTCTTCCTCTGATTCCCCCTATTCCTACACTGAATTCATTGATCCGTTTGTATATCCTGCAACAACTTTGTTAACAGGAATCTCTCCCCCAAGGCTCAGTAATGAAATAAAAAAGACCTTGCAACTTTCAAGGACTTATAAAGTTGGGGATTGGTATTTGTATCAAAACCATACAGTCATCATAATTTATGGATGTGAATTACATCCATTCAGGTTACCAAGATATGTGCCCATGAGGATTTTTGCCTTGGAATACTTCAGGCAAATGAACAATTCAGATGTGATCCATTTTTGTAGTGTAAAGAAGAAATCTCAATTAAGGATCAAAAGTCAATTAGGTCCTTTCATCTGCAACTCTAGGGAGGCCGAGAGAGAGGCAGAAAATATATTACAAGGAAAGTTCCAAACATCTTTCCGTTGGGTTCCTTATGACCCATTTGGTTTTATTTGTGAAAAGAGATTAAAGAATAAATCATCCCCTTATATACACCACAAAATTCCTGATCTAGAACAATATGCCAATCAAGATGAATGGGTTGAAGGAACACTTGTTGAGGAAGAAAGTGAAGCTGACAAAATGAATAAAATTATGAAAGATGTTGAGAAAAACTTTGACCTAGAATCTTATGGTCAAGTGCAGGTACCCTACATTGGCACTTCTTCAGCAGCAATTCTACAGCACACATTACAGGAAAGCAGTCCATCAGTTGCATCAGAATCAAAGGGCAAAGGAAAGGAACATGCAATCCAGGTCATTGAAACTTTGGTCATGGCAGAGAAACCACAAACTTCCAAAGCACCTGAACAATCACAGGTTTCTCCCACACAGGCAAAGCACACACAAGTTCCAGAGTTGCAAACTCCATTAAATGTGGAAATAGGAAAGAAGAGGCAGGTTCCAGATACCACACCTCCAAAAGGGACCTCACAAGTACATCAAACTAAAAAACATAAATCAGATCCACTTCCAGATGTGGAAATCATAGATGAAGTGTTTGATGATGGAAGGGAAGACAGTCAACTAACTGGCACAGTTAGTGAAACAAACACAGGACAGAAAGGAAAAGCTTTACAAAAGCAATTAAGTAATGAGGTATCCTTTTTCAGACCACCAAAAACAGATACAGGGGATATTAAAAGAACCTTCATTAATATTAAAGCAAAGAATGATCCATTAAAAATGAAGGTATATGATCAATATATGAAAATGGCTCCCCATAATCAAGAAAGGCTAATGTCAGCATTTGACATGTCACAAGGCAAAATGATAATGAGTCACTTTAAATCAAAGGTGCCAAAACCCATTACTGCAGCTGACTACATCAGGACAAATTTTGAAGTTTTGGCAAAGGATATCCATCCTCTGGACCAGATAGAGCTACACAGACAAACTGGGGAAATGGTATATTCCACTCTTACCAATAAGGCCATGGTAGCTATAACGCTGCAGGATTCTTTGAATAACACAACTGCACAATTGCAAATTGAGAAGGCCTCTTCACAGGCCAAAGATAATAGAATAAAATCTTTAGAAGACATAATCATTGGTTTGGGTCATAACCCCAAAGACATTAAAAGTATTGAGGCATTAATAAAGAAGAAAGATGATGACATAGCTGCACTGAGGAAGCAGCTAAAATTGCCAGCCTCAAGGCACCCTCAGACCCAAGAAGTTCTAAAAGGGAATTCACAGGAAGAAATAATGGAGTTGCTCCTAAATATGACTGAGCGACTAAGTGAAATGGAGAAGGAATTGGAACAAGCTTTGCAGGAACATGAAACTATCAGGCAGACATCAACCAGAGGTACTACAACAACAGGTCAGCAAACACAGCCATCCCAGGTAAACACTTCTGGTTTGAGTTCTGATGAATTAATAAAACAGATGGAAAGTCTACAACTAAGGGTCACAGAACTCCAAACAACGAAATTGCAATTAGTAAAAATGGAGGAAAAATATGATACATCTAAAAAGACAGTTGCTGATAACACCAGGGAAATAAAAAGGTTGGAAAAATTAGTTCAGGCTTTGGAAAAAGATCTTTCATTGGAAAAGCCTTTAAAGGAAATAAATGACATTCTTTGGGGTAACATCATTGAGTTAATAAAGGGCATTTGGCCCTCTATTCAAGCTATTTTTGAACAAAATGAGTTGGTTAAAATAGCCCAAGAAGAAATAAACAGAACCAGAAATGAATTAAGAGGTAGGCCTGAGCAGGCCAATCATCTTATTCAATTTTTGAACACCCAGACAAAGCAACAGCTTGCAGTGTTAGGAATTGATGACAGGACCGGCACTGTTTTGGAAATAAAGAGAGTTTTCATCAAGAGAACTTTCATGCAGAATTTAGAAAGGAAGTGCACAGATATTTTGGTTGATATCAATATTTTCAGAGAGAAATTTCAAGCTTTGTTGGACAGTGGGTTACCAAGTCCTATGCTCTTGGAGGATCAAATAATGGACTTAGAAACCTATATAAAGAAAATAAATGCTCATGCTCAAAATACAGCTGCTTGTTCTCCTAGTTTACCACAATCAACATTACCAACAGGGAGAAACATCTATGATAGAGTGAGGAATTTATTTCATTTGGAACATGAAATAAAGTATCTATTTCCTAATGAGCCCACCTTTTACAAACTCACAGAAGCAGATGAGACATTGAGAAAGCTCAAAAGGACTATGATACCAGATAATCAATAGTGGAATGAAATGTTGGAAATTCTATAAAAGTTATTTTCAGGATAAGAATTTTATCTTTACTATCAAGTAAAGGATAAAAATGAGTACAGATGAAAGAGTATCAGTTACACAGGTTAAAAGAGTATCCGTAAAGACAAAGAGTATCAAGCAAGCAAAACAAATTACTCCAAAAGACAACAACGAGCCCTTTTTCAGCACTTACCTCCAGCACATCCACAAAGAAAGGAAACAGCACATCAGCAGTTACTTATTATGCTATCTACGAGACCATTTGTCTCTTGTTTACTTGTAAATTAATCCTTAGTCACCCAAAAATATGGGCTAGGATAGTGTGAGATATTTTAAATTATTTAGTGTATAAATAAACCCTCAAAGAGAGTATTGAGGGTGGATTCTATTACTCTGCTGTAACATTGAGGTTTTCGGAATAAAATCATTTTGGAGAAATTTATTCGTGGCTTACTGGATGACGATTTAAAGCACTGGACTTGTTGCAGGATTCATGTGTTGGACTACAGTTCAATAAGTCTTTCTACTCTTTGTCTTAAGTTTTATAGCAGTTTATAATATCATTTTGTCCATTTCTGAATAATTTACATAAAGGATTGAATCAGAATTTGCTTAATTGTACTCTGATTTCAAATGTGGTTGTTCTTAATGTTTTCTTCTAAATTAGTTATAAGCATGAATTCTTAAATGCTCTTGCTTTGCTAATTTAAATATTGTTGATTACTATAATAAATAATTCTTCATTGCTCTTTATTTGTAGTCATCTCATTTCTCCCTTTTGAACATGGTGAAAGATTCTTAGCTGCCTTTCATCCCTTCAAGATCATCTCATCCACTTTAAATTTTAAGGATTTTTCTCTGTCTAGCTATCTTGCCCTGTAATACCATCTTGTGTTTAGAATAGAAATCCAGTAAAGCCATCCTTTTGACTCCATAGCCCAATGGACTGAAAGTCCTCAACCTTGCCCTTAGTTTGTGGATTCCACCATTTTCCCAAAACAAACTCTTGAATCTATAACTAGCCTAAAAACCTTCCAAGAACAAAGATAAATCATAAAGAGAGAGCCCTCTCTGGATGCAAATTGGCTAGATTCTGCATCTAAAAGGTTGGTTTGTGGTTACCTCGGGTATACTTTCCTCTTACACAACTTCTAGGAAAACCTGAGAGATAACATAGTGGCGACCATACTGGGGATCTGAATCATTTTATTGATACTATTGTTTGATTTATAAGCTATAGACATAGTCTGAAGATCAGCCAGGTAGCCTTTGAAATTGCTTTTTCTTTGCAAATTGCAAAAGTAAATAAATGCTGCTTCAGTCTATCTCTGATTTAGCTTATATACTGAACTTTAGTTTCAAAATATCCAATCAGATTCTCTAAGTTTAAATAGATCTTTGAGAAAATTTTAATCATACATCATTATTTCTTGAAGAATTTGTAGAATTTGTATTTATTCTTTCAATAAAAATCAAAAATTCAAAAAACATATAGTCTAGGAAAACTGGCTTCAGAAAGGATTTGACATACTAGGTCAAACCCTGACCCCAATCCACCACCAATATTTGAAAATCAAAATCTGATTCCTAGGATTCTTAGAAGACAAGGAAGTCAAGAAAGTTCTGAAAGGGGAAGTCAGGAGAGTACAGGAAGTTCTAGACCACTTTCTAGATCTGCATCTTGTCCTGTGAAAATTATATATATTGATGACATTCCTTTTGATGCACGATTTGAAACATCTTTGTTTGTGAATTTTTCTGAAACTGAATTATCTATATTAGTTCCAGATCCATTGTTCTTTGAAGATTTGAAATACAGATTTGTTTCACATCATCTTGACAGAGAATTGCATAACTCTATTCAGTCTGAGCAAACCTTTGAAGAAATTTCAAACATTTCTGTGATTACTGAAGCATCTCCAAGTTCAGTCACTTTTTCTCAAACTTTTCAAACACCTGTTATCCCTTCTACTCCTCCATCTCCTCCTGCGAGACCATCAACTCCTATTACCTCACTTTATCTTCCAATGGCTAATCGATATGCCCCTTTACAGTTACCAGCCAACCCTCCAGCTTTACCTCAAGATTATCAAAGTAAGATCACACCTTTTTATGGATCAGGTACTTACACAGCTCAACAACATACCAAAAGGATGACTGATTACTTTGAGTTTTATGAGATTGATACTGACAATATCCGAATGAGAATTTTCGTTCAGAGTCTTACTGGAGAAGTTAGAACTTGGTTTAGGGCTCTTGCCCCGAACAGTATTGCTGATTTACCAGCTTTATATAGGGCATTTTTGAACAGATGGGAGAAGAAGAAAGAACCCCTTCAGATCCTGTCAGAGTTTGAAAAATTAAGAAGAAGACCTAACGAAACAGTACAAGATTACATCATAAGATTCAATGAAGCATATAACGCAGTTCCTCAAAACCTAAGACCCCCACCTGACTCTGTATTGGTTAAATTTCCAGATGGTTTTGACTCTGATATAGCTTATTCCCTCAGGGAAAGAGCTCCCCAAACATTAGAGGAAATGCAGAGCATAGTGGTGAGTGTAGAGGCAAATCTAATAGAAAAACGAGCCAGAGCAAGAGAAGAAAGAAGAATGCCTATGAATGAAGAACCTTCAGCTTTTGAAAAGAAGCTAGATGCAATCATTAAAGGTATGGAAAGATTAGGAGACAGAGTGGAAACCATTGAAAGAAAGTCTTCTAGTGATAATCAGAATGTTGCAAGAAACCCAAACTTTAGGAGAAACCTGAATCAAAATATTGGAAAGAATGTCCCTGATCAAAACATTAGACCACCTTTCCAAGAAAACTTTGTTGAAGGTTCAACTTCTGAAGAACCTACAGAAGATGTAAAAATAAACAATGTAACAGATGACAAAAATGAACCAGAAGTCTTCCTATCCCAGGATGATCAAGAGAATCACATCCTTGAAACATTCCAAACTCATTCAGGTGAGACTTTTGATTTTAAGGAAGGCTATGACACAGCAATTTATGAGGTTCATAAACAGTACAACTTGAGAAGTAGAAGGATTTATGTACCATAGAATAGCAAACAGAAAACTGCAAAACAAAATGTCAAAGGTAAAGTCAACATTCCCCCTGTACAAAACAGTCCCCAAGTACAAATTTTGTCTAGAATAACTCCCAATCCTTCAAATCCAATAATTGAAGATGTCTCTGACAACCAACCAAACAATAAACAACAATCTAATACTTTTCCTCCTGTGGGAAATGTAGAAGAAACAGTAGAAGTTAGTCCAGAAACATCTTCAAAACAAAACTTCATTCATGAAAAAGAGAAAAACATTGAAGACCCAAAAAACAGAGAAAACCCAACTATGCAAAACACTAAAACTCAAACGGAAAAACCTTTCAATCTAGAGGCTGAAATAGGCAAACTCAAGATAGTTGTTCCTTTATCAGAATTGGCTAAACATGATGTCTATAGGAGTCAGATTACCAAGTCCCTAAACATTAACATTACTGGATTGGATGATTCGGTAAACATTCTTGATGATCAACCCAAACTTCTTTTTGGCCCTGAGGTTAATGGCAAACCAGAAAGTGGAGGAACTCCTCCATTTTATGTAAGCCTGAATGTTCACGACAAGATACTCCATAATGTAATGCTTGATTCTGGAGCATCTCACAATTTGATGCCAAAAGCAATAATGGAAAGATTGAATCTAGATATTACCAGACCGTACAAAGATTTGTTTTCATTTGATTCCAGTCAGGTAAAATGTTTAGGTTTGATTAAAGATCTGTGTGTTACTTTGGTACAATACCCTGCTAAGTCTGTTTTAATGGACATAGTAGTTGCTGATATTCCACCTAAATATGGTATGTTATTATCTAGATCTTGGGGTGCTAAACTTGGAGGATCTATTCAACTAGACATGTCATATGCAACTATTTCAGTATTTGGTCAGCCTAAAAGATTATATAGAGAAACCTTGATGAAGTACTTAGTGAGTAGCCATGAGAAGCCTGAAAACTTCCCTGATTACTCTGTACATTATGATATGGATTCTTTTATTTTATACAATGCTGAGTTAGATCTCCCTACTGAAATAGAAGCTCCAGAGTTGGAAACCATAAACAAAACCACTGTTAAAATTGAAGAAATCTCTGAAAACAAAGAAACACCAGATGATCAAGAAATACCTGAAAAAACTAAACAACTAGCTCCTGTCAAGAAACACTTTAAAACAATTGATGAAGATTATGAACATGAAATTCTATGGCATTTAGAGTTTGATGGCTCAGTAAACAGACTAGGGGCAAGAGCTGGGATTTGGTTACATAATGTTGAGAACAATTATGCAAAGGGTCATGCTTATAGGTTGAATTTAAAATGCACTAACAACATGGCAGAGTATGAAGCTCTTTTATTAGGGCTTAAACATGTCAAGAAGTTAGGAGCTATTAGGGTATCAATCATAGGAGACTCCGAACTAATCATTCAACAGATTAAAGGAGAATGTTCAACAAAAGACATGAGATTGAAACAATACAGAGAGACAGTTGTGGAAATTCTCAACACATTTCTACAAGCTCAACTTGCCAAGATTCCCAGGAAACAAAATTTGCATGCTCACAGTTTAGCAATGTTTGCTAGTACATGCAAGTTACCTTTTGACCCTAATCATCAGTTTTCAGCTGAAATTAGGCATAGGCCTGCTATACCAGACAATCTTTTGAATTGGCAAGTATTTGTGAATAACAATCAAATCAATAATTTTTTGACACTTCAAAATGAGTTTTCTAACTGTAATATAGATGAGGATATAACTATTGATGAATCTGATCAAGGAAAAGAACAAAAAATAGAAATTTCAAGAGAAAATGCAATTAATATGCTACATCCAACCACATTCATTGAAAAGGACATGCAAAATTTGAAACACATGGAATCTGATGAGATCATAGAAGATGAAACAGAAATCATCAATTTAAAAGATAATCATTTGCCCAAAGGATTAACTCCTTTGGAAGATCTGTTTGACTCAAATGATATTCCATTTAGACCTAAAATGGAACCTGTAAAGGCTGATATGGAAGAATGCAACTTAGGAACCCCAGAAAATCCCAAAATGGTCAAGTTGTCCAAATCTCTTCCAAGAGATCAAAAGGTTAAATATGTTGAACTATTAAAAGAATTCCAGGATGTTTTTGCCTAGAGTTATGAAGACCTCAAATCATATGATACATTCATCATTCAACACACTATACCTTTGAAACCAGACTATAAACCTTTTAAACAAAAGCTTAGAAGAATAAATCTTGTTTTATTACCCTCAATTGAAAAGGAAATCAAAAGGATGTTTGAAGCAGGGATTATAGCTCCTATAAGATTCTCAGAATGGGTTTCTAACCTGGTACCAACAAGAAAGAAGACAGGAGAAATTAGACTGTGTGTCGACTTAAGAAATTTGAATAAAGTTTCTTTAAAAGACAGCTATCCTCTGCCGAAAATGGACCACATTCTGCAAAGGGTAGTAGGATCTTCGAGAATATCACTACTGGATGGATTTTCAGGGTACAACCAGATTCTGGTTCATCCTGATGATCAGGATAAAACAACATTTACAACACCATGGGGTACGTTTAAATATGTCAAAATTCCATTTGGGCTTAAGAATGCAGGAGCTACATTTCAAAGAGCAATGGATATTGCTTTTGCTAAAGAGATACATGATTTTCTGGTTATTTACCTAGATGATTTGACTGTTTTTTCTAAAACAGATCAAGAACATTTAGATCACCTAAGGAAAGTATTTATAAAGTGCAGAAAATATGGAATTTCTTTAAACCCTAAGAAGTCATTGTTTGGTTTGGAAGAAGGAAAGCTCTTAGGGCACATTATTTCTAAAGATGGCATTAGGATTGATCCAGAAATAATTCAAGCAATTTTGCAAATACCCCACCCCAGAAACATAAGAGTTGCAAGCATTCATAGGAAAAATTAATTTCTTGAGAAGATTTATTTCTAGTCTAGCAGAGTTACTTAGATTACTAACTAACATGTTGAGGAAAGATTCAAGCATTGACTGGACTGTAGAAGCCAAACAATCATTCGAGGAAATTAAAATGGCTTTAACAAGAACACCAGTTCTGACCAGTCCTAAATTTGATAGAGACTTTATTATTTTTTCATTTGCTTCTGAACATACTGTTGCAGCTGTTTTACTTCAAAAAGATGACCAAGGGTGTGAAAAGCCAATAGAATTTTTTAGTAAAGCACTGAGGGATGCATCTCTAAAATACAATATTATGGAAAAACAGGCTTTTGCATTGGTAAAAGCAATCAAAGATTTCAGAGTTTACATATTATATTCTCATGTGATAGCATATGTGTCTAATGCAGTAGTTAAAGATATTTTGACTCAAGATGGCATTGAAGGTAAACGAGGTAAGTGGATAGCTACCATTTTAGAATATGATATTGAGATTAAGCCAACAAAACTAATAAAAGGCCAAGGTTTAGCACAACTCATGATAGAAACCAATTGCCAAGCCTTAGACATCAATGAACTGGATAACGAGCAGGAGATGGCGACTCCACAGATTAGTCAAGCTTTCTTAGATTCACCCTGGTACACTGATATAATTCACGTTTTATTAAACCTGCAAGCTCCTCCAGGGTTGTCCAGAACCAAAAGAAGATTTTTAAAAATGACATCTTTGAAATATTGTATTTTAGATAGCACTTTATTTTGGAAAAATCATGAAGGAATCTTGTTGAATTGTCTCTTAAAAGATGAAGCTGATAAAGTTCTTAATGAATTTCATGCAGGGGATTGTGGAGGACATCTCTACTGGAAATCAACTGCAGACAAAATCTTAAGAGCTGGTTTCTACTGGCCAACTTTATTTTCTGATGTTAGGAAATTTGTAACAACTTGTCATAAATGTCAGATATTTGAAGGTAAAAGAAAGTTGTTACCTTTGCCTTTGAAACCAATTTCCACAGAAAGACCTTTTCAACAATGGGGGTTAGATTTTATTGGAGAAATTCATCCCCCTTCTTCAGGGCAACACAGATGGATTTTAACTGCCACAGACTACTTCACTAAATGGATTGAAGCCATCCCATGTAGACAGTCCAATGATTCTGTGATTATTGGGTTTTTAGAAACCAACATACTTTCAAGATTTGGTTGTCCAGAAAAGATTATAACAGACAATGCTGTTGCATTTAAATCAAAGAAAATGATTAGTTTCTGCCATAAATATCATATTACTTTAGGCCATTCAACAGCCTATTACCCCCAGGGTAATGGACTAGCAGAATCCTCTAATAAAAGCCTTATCAATATCATCAAAAAGTTATTGGAAGAAAACAAAAAGAATTGGCACAAGAAACTGACCAATGCATTGTGGGCAGACAGACTTACAACTAAGAAATCAATTGGGACTAGTCCATATGAGTTAGTTTATGGCCTTGAAGTAAGATTCCCATCATCTTTAGGAATTCCTGTTATGAAATTACTTCAGGAGGCTCAAGTGGAGCCAAATGACACTCAAAGAAGAATTAATCAAACAATCCACCCGCAGCAAACCAGGGAAGAGGTATACCAACGATCTCAAGTCCTGCAGGAAAAGCTAAAGAAAATGTTTGATAAAAGGACTAAAGCAGAAGATTTTCAACTAGGTGATAAAGTCCTAAGATGGGATTCTAGAAGAGAAGAAAAAGGGAAACATGGAAAGTTTGATTTCTTGTGGAAAGGGCCTTATATCATTCATGCCTTGCAGGGAAACAACACCTACTTTTTGAAGGAGTTGGACAATTCAGAAGTTGAAGAAGGACCAGTCAATGGTCGAATGCTCAAGCATTATTTTGATCCCATTTACTAGAATGTTTTGATTTTTCTAACTTGTACATAATATATCCTTTTTTCTATTACAGTTTTGATTGGATGGTGACCTCTTGAAGTTGAAGCCCGAAGTGAAGGCCCTAATCTTCAAAAGTTCACTATCATATGTACAATAAAGCTACCAGAAGAAGGAAGATTACAAAGTTCAGTTTGTAGACATTTTGAGGCATCTGACCTGCTGTTCTTGACTTTTCACAAGGAAAAGCCATCCCCAAGTGGAGCCAGTGTTAGACTCCTATACCAATAGGTTTCATTTTTCATGATTTTCTTGATTGAACTATGGAATATGTTCAAACCTTCTTTCTTGAGCAAAGGTGTTCCATATTCTTGAAAAACCAAAAAATCAAAAAAAATTTAAAAATGTAAAGAGGGTATACCCTAAAAAAAAAAATCAAAGGGTAAAAAGAATAAAATGGTCAAAAAAGACAAAGAAATGAACCCCAAACAAAAAATAGACCAAGGAAAGTGTGCAAATCCAAATGCCACTACTATTTCATTTTTGCAATAAAGCAATTGTGTGCAGCTTGTCAAACCTTTGCCATAATTCATGAATAAGTCAAACTGTTTAAACTTGACTTACTCATATTTCAATTTCATGTTATAGAATAGAGAATAAATATCTGACCAATCAGTTTAATCTTGGCAGATAAGTAGATAGGTAGAGTTAATAAGAGGTGCTCAACAGTTTAATCTGAGCCCTTGGATGTAATAAGGGTAGAATTAGATAGATTTGCCTTGTAAAAAGAAAAGATTGAAAAAGGGTTTGCAAGTCTAAATGCACCCTAATAAAGAAGAGAAAATGGTAGTGTTAAGTAGATAGGGTAGGTAGATGGTGCTGCAAAGTGTTATTTGATGAATGATGCCGCTACATGTTTTTGATCCTTTGCTTTCATCACAAATACTAAAGCAGGAAATACACTGGAAAATCACAACAAGCAAAGTCAAACTCATTAACTTTCCTCATCACTTTCCCCTCAAAGGTTTTACTAATTTCCCCCAAAAGTACTAAGGTATTTGGAGATCAAAAGGGCTCAAGGCATTTCCTTGACTTTTGGAGGGACCGGACCCTCGGCCTAATGATCAAAAAGACCTAAGTACTTGAGATAATTCATCATTATAATCATCCATCTTTAACCTTGTCCTAAGTAAAATCCCATTTTACTTAGGAAAATCATGCAAAATTCCATAAAAATCCCTCATGATAACTTGCTATTCTAAGTTTAAGTATTGAAGATAAGATATTGTAATTTACTTCAAAAGTTCTCACTTTCTTAGATGTGCAAAATATTTTGAGTTTCCTTGTCCTTTGCCATATTTACATTTAACTCTATTTACTAAATCCCTAGTAAAATACCTTGTCCTAAGTATATAACTCCCCTTTTTATAAATAACCCAAAAAACCCCTCTATTATAAAGTTTAACCAAAGTGTTTATTTCCCCGCGCATTCAAATAAAAACCTACTATACGCCCTTTGGTTAAATTTATCATTATACTGTAAACCCGCCCCTATGGTAAGTTAAATACATTTGTTAATTTACCATATAATAAAATAAAAACATATATATGAAAAATAAAACGTTAAACATACAATATATATGTTTTAACCCAAAATATAAATAAAACCTGAAGCTTTTCGAAACTAAACTTTGGAAAATCCCGCGCCAACGTGGCTCATCCACCTGGCTTTTCACCCGACCTTTTAACCCCGCCGCGACCCCTATTTCCTTTATAACCATGGAATTAGTTAATTATCTGAATTAACTAATAATCTTATCTTTCCACCTATTATATGCTCCCCGGGATGTTTAAATAGAGTTAATTGCGTTTAAAACCCCGTCGGGCCCGCACATCGAAACCCTACCATCTTTTGTCCTTTCCACCATCCGATCGCCCACTGTAAGATCTACGGCCAGCATTCACCCCGCTACCCATCTCTTGTCAGCTTTTTAACCAGCGGGGAATGGGTGGTATTTGACTAGTCACCCGTCCACGCGTCAACAACTTTGTGGAATCGCTGCCCTCGCGGTTAATACCGCCTTTGCTCAAAAGCGGTGCGGGGACTTACCACTTACCGCCCGGCCCCTCCACCATACATCAGCATGTACGTTGATGACGTCACACCTCGGAAAACTAAAAAACCCTTTAAATTGTAAATAAAGCCAATTCTTCGTGTTTTTCTGTTATTTTCGTTATTGAAAACGACAACGCTCCCTGCTACGGTTTTCGAATTTCCACTAAAATTGACTGTGCTATCTGATTTCGCTCCAAGACTCCACTGCACTTGTGTTCGAGTACACTCCCGCCATCGCCTGATACCTGTTAAAAGCCAATTTTCGTCCAAAAACAGGTATTTATCTCACAGCGCCCTGAACTTCAATATAAAATCTGTTTTCCCTGTTTTCTACTGAATCGGTAATTAAAACTCATCACTGAGATCTCCCCCAGAGGTTTTAAAACTGTGCAATTGCTCCCTGAAACTGCATTTGTGTTAATTTCCTTCATTTTAGAAATCACACCCAGCCTGTGAAGAAAACCAGAAACCTCCATTTTGAATCCACAAGAACCAAAATGGACGCCCCGGCAGCTTTGAATATCACTCCACTGAATGCCCCCCATCGTGAATTGGAATATTTACCTTTGGTAGATAAAGATTTCCAAATTAAAGACTTGCATTTTGATGAAAGTCTCCTATTGAGTTATTGTCGCTACAGAGACGAATACTCAAAGGGGCAAGATCTTATAGGGTTGTGGGAATCCAATCTCCCAAGGTATCTCATCCCTTCAGTCATTTATTTCCCAGAAATCATCCATTATTGCCATTCAAACTATGATCCCACTCAAAGGGTTGTAATAGCTCCTGATCAAAGTGTTCTGTTTCCCATTACTCCCCAGGCTATCAATGCCATGTTACACTTTGAACCAGACCAAGAACTAGCACCATTGTCCATGGAAGAATTGATTGAGAAAACCAGGCAATTAACCCCAGAAAAGCTAAAATCCATGTTTCAGAATTTTATGTTACCGGAGCATCAGCCAAAAGGGTCTCCTCCCTATGGTTTTTATTATTTCAATACATTGGGAAGGCTCATTGTAAATATGATATCTTTTGTCTTGGGATTCAACACCAGTGAATATGTGGATGAGATAACCTTGGTTTTGCTATCCATTTTTACTCCTGGGCAACCTCCTGAGATTAAATATGACTTTGCTTCCTTCATAGCCAACAAGATCCATGATCAATTCATGAGGCTAGATGATGAAAAAGTTTTTAAATATTCCTCAGTCATCTATCATCTCATTATCTACTATCATTCAGAAAAGTTCCCTTTCCCTGTTCAAAAACTTGATGCCAAGGGAAACCCCAGGTCAGTCATATTTTGGTCCCCCATAATTCATTCTTCCTCTGATTCTCCCTATTCCTACATCGAATTCATTGATCAGTTTGTATATCCTGCAACAACTTTGTTAACAGGAATCTCTCCCCCAAGGCTCAGTAATGAAATAAAAAAGACCTTGCAAATTTCAAGGACTTATAAAGTCGGGGATTGGTATTTGTATCAAAACCATACAGTCATCAGAATTTATGGATGTGAATTACATCCATTCAGGTTACCAAGATATGTGCCCATGAGGATTTTTGCCTTGGAATACTTCAGGCAAATGAACAATTCAGATGTGATCCATTTTTTTAGTGTAAAGAAGAAAGCTCAATTAAGGATCAAAAGTCAATTAGGTCCTTTCATCTGCAACTCTAGGGAGGCCGAGAGAGAGGCAGAAAATATATTACAAGGAAAGTTCCAAACATCTTTCCGTTGGGTTCCTTATGACCCATTTGGTTTTATTTGTGAAAAGAGATTAAAGAATAAATCATCCCCTTATATACACCACAAGATTCCTGATCTAGAACAATATGCCAATCAAGATGAATGGGTTGAAGGAACACTTGTTGAGGAAGAAAGTGAAGCTGAAAAAATGAATAAAATTATGAAAGATGTTGAGAAGAACTTTGACCTAGAATCTTATGGTCAAGTACAGGTACCCTACATTAGCACTTCATCAGCAGCAACTCTACAGCACACATTACAGGAAAGCAGTTCATCAGTTGTAGCAGAATCAAAGGGCAAAGGAAAGGAACCTGTAATCCAGGTTATTGAAACTTTGGTCATGGCAGAGAAACCACAAACTTCCAAAGCACCTGATAAATCACAGGTTTCTCCTACTCAGGTAAATCATCCACAAGTTCTAGAGTTACAAACCCCATCAAATGTGGAGATAGGAAAGAAAAGGCAGGTTCCAGGCACCACTCCTCCAAAAGAAACCTCACAGGTACATCAGGCCAAGAAACAGAAACCAAATCCACTTCCAGAAGTGGAAATCATAGATGAAGTGTTTGATGATGGGAGGGAAGACAGTCAACTAACTGGCACAGTTAGTGAAACAAACACAGGACAGAAAGGGAAAGCTTTACAAAAGCAATTAAGTACCGAGGTATCCTCTTTCAGACCACCAAAAACAGATACAGGGGATATTAAAAGAACCTTCATTAATATTAAAGCAAAGAATGATCCATTAAAAATGAAGGTATATGATCAATATATGAAAATGGCTCCCCATAATCAAGAAAGGCTAATGTCAGCATTTGACATGTCACAAGGCAAAATGATAATGAGTCACTTTCAATCAAAGGTGCCAAAACCCATTACTGCAGCTGACTACATCAGGACAAATTTTGAAGTTTTGGCAAAGGATATCCATCCTCTGGACCAGATAGAGCTACACAGACAAACTGGGGAAATGGTATATTCCACTCTTACCAATAAGGCCATGGCAGCTATAACGCTGCAGGATTCTTTGAATAACACAACTGCACAATTGCAAATTGAGAAGGCCTCTTCATAGGCCAAAGATAATAGAATACAGTCTTTAGAAGACATAATCATTGGTTTGGGTCACAACCCCAAAGACATTAAAAGTATTGAGGCATTAATAAAGAAGAAAGATGATGACATAGCTGCACTGAGGAAGCAGCTAAAATTGCCAGCCTCAAGGCACCCTCAGACCCAATAAGTTCTAAAAGGGAATTCATAGGAAGAAATAATGGAGTTGCTCCTAAATATGATTGAGCGACTAAGTGAAACGGAGAAGGAATTGGAACAAGCTTTGCAGGAACAAGAAACTATCAGGAAGACATCAACAACAGGTACTACAACAACAAGTCAGCAAACACAGCCATCCCAGGTAAACACTTCTGGTTTGAGTTCTGATGAATTAATAAAACAGATGGAAAGTCTACAACTAAGGGTCACAGAACTCCAAACAACGAAATTGCAATTAGTAAAAATGGAGGAAAAATATGATACATCTAAAAAGACAGTTTCTGATAACACCAGGGAAATAAAAAGGTTGGAAAAATTAGTTCAGGCTTTGGAAAAAGATCTTTCATTGGAAAAGCCTTTAAAGGAAATAAATGACATTCTTTGGGGTAACATCATTGAGTTAATAAAGGGCATTTGGCCCTCTATTCAAGCTATTTTTGAACAAAATGAGTTGGTTAAATTAGCCCAAGAAGAAATAAACAGAACCAGAAATGAATTAAGAGGCAGGCCTGAGCAGGCCAATCAGCTCATTCAATTTTTGAACACCAGGACAAAACAACAACTTGCAGTATTAGGGATTGAGGACAGGACCGGCACAGTTTTGGAAATAAAGAGAGTTTTCATCAAAAGAACTTTCATGCAGAATTTAGAAAGGAAGTGCACAGATATTTTGGTTGATATCAATATTTTCAGAGAGAAATTTCAAGCTTTGTTGGACAGTGGGCTACCAAGTCCTATGCTCTCAGAGGATCAAATATTGGACTTAGAAACCTATGTAAAGAAAATAAATGCTCATGCTCAAAATACAGCTGCTTGTTCTCCTAGTTTACCACAATCAACATTACCAACAGGGAGAAACATCTATGATAGAGTGAGGAATTTATTTCATTTGGAACATGAAATAAAGTATCTATTTCCTAATGAGCCCACCTTTTACAAACTCACAGAAGCAAATGAGACATTAAGAAAGCTCAAAAGGACTATGATACCAGATAATCAATGGTGGAATGAAATGTTGGAAATTCTATAAAAGTTATTTTCAGGATAAGAATTTTATCTTTACTATCAAGTAAAGGATAAAAATGAGTACAGATGAAAGAGTATCAATTACACAGGTTAAAAGAGTATCCGTAAAGACAAAGAGTATCAAGCAAGCAAAACAAATTACTCCAAAAGACAGCAATGAGCCCTTTTTCAGCACTTACCTCCAGCACATCCACAAAGAAAGGAAACAACACATCAGCAGTTACTTATTATGTTATCTACGAGACCATTTGTCTCCTGTTTACTTGTAAATTAATCCTTAGTCACCCCAAAATATGGGCTAGGATAGTGTGAGATATTTTCAATTATTTAGTGTATAAATAAACCCTCAAAGAGAGTATTGAGGGTGGATTCTATTACTCTGCTGTAACATTGAGGTTTTCGGAATAAAATCATTTTGGAGAAATTTATTCGTGGCTTACTGGATGACGATTTAAAGCACTGGACTTGTTGCAGGATTCATGTGTTGGACTACAGTTCAATAAGTCTTTCTACTCTTTGTCTTAAGTTTTATAGCAGTTTATAATATCATTTTGTCCATTTCTGAATAATTTACATAAATGATTGAATCAGAATTTGCTTAATTGTACTCTGATTTCAAATGTGGTTGTTCTTAATGTTTTCTTCTAAATTAGTTATAAGCATGAATTCTTAAATGCTCTTGCTTTGCTAATTTAAATATTGTTGATTACTATAATAAAGAATTCTTCATTGCTCTTTATTTTTAGTCATCTCATTTCTCCCTTTTGAACATGGTGAAAGATTCTTAGCTGCCTTTCATCCCTTCAAGATCATCTCATCCACTTTAAATTTTAAGGATTGTTCTCTGTCTAGCTATCTTGCCCTGTAATACCATCTTGTGTTTAGAATAGAAATCCAGTAAAGCCATCCTTTGACTCCATAGCCCAACGGACTGAAAGCTCTCAACCTTGCCCTTAGTTTGTGGATTCCACCATTTTCCCAAAACAAACTCTTGAATCTATAACTAGCCTAAAACCTTCCAAGAACAAAGATAAATTATAAAGAGAGAGCCCTCTCTCGATGCAGATTGGCTAGATTCTGCATCTAAAAGGTTGGTTTGTGGTTACCTCGGGTATACTTTCCTCTTACACAACTTCTAGGAAAACCTGAGAGATAACAATGGAGAAGCAACCTTCATCTCCAGTAGTTGAGGCATTTGACATTATTGAGGGAGAGACTCTTGCAATAGCAAAAGATCCTTCCGAAACTCTCCAAGGTATGAATAAGTTTTTATTTCTCATGGAGGATTGTACATCATTGCATGTTGATTGTCTAGAGCAGGAAATTTTCACTACGTTATACTATCATAATTATACACCATTGATGTGTTATGAACCACCATTGAGGTTGGGGTTTAAAGGCTTTGTCATGAGAGAGGTTTCATTTCAATGTCCCATGAAATGCAAAGGCCAAAATCTGTTTTTGTAAGATGGTAGTCCTTGTTGGGAGGATGCCAAGATGCAGGATGAAGGAAGACATCCACTAGGAGTTGAGTGGATGTGGATGTGAGGCAAGAGGATGGTGATCCTTTTGCAAATTTATGATACAGGGTAGCAGGAGGCAATGCTGCGTTGGCTACTCTTGAGAGAGTTTGGTCGGCATAGGACCTATCCTTTTTCATGGGATATGGGGAAGAAAGAGAACTGGCAAGATACTTACACCATGGGTTAGAGAGGAGCATGGGTGCATTATGATGAGATGGTATTCTTCTTACCACTCATTGTGCTACCTTCACATATTTATTATGGTGGGAATATGGAGGAACAACAAACATTCTTGTTGCTCAGATTATATTTAGATGTTGCAGGAGCAGGACGAGGCACTAGCATAGTGCAAAGGGTTTTCTCCTTGGCCTTAGATGCCCAAAAAATACCTTCTCTATGGGAGGGACTCTATATGTGTAGCAACATGATGAGTATATCCTTTAACAAGATACATGTCAAAGAGTTGAGCTTTGAGATGACAGTGGCCCTACTTCACAGGCCAACAGTGTTGTCACTTCAGAGTTGGGTTTACTTGTTGAAGTGTTTCCAAAACCACTTCACAAATGATGTACATTGGAGGCATGTAGGAGATGAGGTTGATCTGAGTAATGGATGGAAGAATTCCTTACTATATCTTGATATTCTTGGCTTGGGTTCACAAACACAAGGGGAGACACCTACATGTAGCATTTATGGATTCTTCTTTCATGCATTCTTATGCATACTATTTGTTGATGGAGGAGTCCACTTGGGAGGGCATCCTAATGGATGTATATCAGCATATGGATAGATGCAAAACCCAAGAGATGGTGATATGGTTGGCACAACCACTTCCCTACTCTATTGCAGTAAGGGAGATTTTTCATTTGAGCCATTTCAGCTCAAAGACCGGAGTACAGGATGAGGGAGGTAACTATTTGCTTTATGTTTTGCACTCCCTTATCTTTTTGAGTAGCATATCATATCAATGAGGATCTTTCCTTCTTGCACATTATGTTTTGTTGTACTTATGGTCTATTGCAAAAATTATGATGGCCATCTTATTGGTGGATTTTGGGGGAAAGCCACAGGATTTCCGGTGTGCACCATTGGCACCAAATTATGTTTTCATGATCTCATCTTGAAGGATGAATGTGGCAGAAAAAAAGTGGCTGAAAAGACACTTGTTATACTATATATTGATGCAGGCCAATGATGCCCTGCATTGGTTCCATGTGTGGAGCTATGTTTCACCTCCTTGCTCTCACAGATTTATGCTTCCATATTCTACTAGTAGAACATGGGACATGGGAAGCACCATTGGAGGAGTGGCACAAGAGTTGAGGATGCCCATAGGGATTATGATTCCCCATACTTCTCACATTGCATGTTTTTGAAAAACAAGTGGGTCAGCCTTGATTTCCATATTGAATCTCTTGATTTCAAATGGGAGGATCCATTTGGAGAGCTTGATATTTTTGGGGAGGCACCCCATGGGCGTTAGATTTTATGGGATGGATTGGGTCTCACTCGAATATCATTATGTTTCAGCCATATATCAGCAACAACCCCATATGTATCATAAGGAGGGAGAAACACATTGGGAGGATGTGTTCTTTGGGGGAGGAGACCTCCATACTTTTTGCAGTACATGCTCTAAGGGGAGGATGGAAGAGGATATGGTCACCATGAAAAAATGTTTGCTTATCCATGAGGTGAACCATATGATTGGTTGGACACCATATGATGATGACTTCCAACTCATCACATATGATATGATTTGGGCCAACTTGATTTACAGTGCTAATGGAGAGATCCTTGGAGATCTAAAATTCATCTTGCCACTTGAGGGCAACACTATTGTAGCCCAAATTCAGATTTCACTCCACACTTATCATAAGTGGAGAAGAGGACAGCATGGGGTAGGCTATGAATCTTGCCATGAATAGATTTTCAGCCCACCTATTCTACATGGACTCAAGGTGGAGGATTATTTCCCGGAGTTGCCTAGTTGGAAGGTGACTCATTTTGTGTGGTTGATTGCTTGGGAATGGAGGATACACATGGGGAAGATGTCTCCCAACATATTTCAGACTCCATACCTTGGGAGGACCTCTAGACAACACTTTTCCACTCTCTTGAGCACCTCACTTTCTCATGATGATAGCTTGATAGATAATTTACATGTTGAGGAGAGGCATTGTGGGAGATTTATTGATATGATAGCATCCTATTTCTTGTAGGAGACCATCATACATGGGTGCTACATGAGAGGAGGAGAATAATCAGTCTACCCTTGCACGTGCTTGAGGACAAGCAATCTTTGGGAGGGGAGGACTGTAATGTTCCAAAATTTTCATTAAGTTAATTGGAACATTAATTTTTCTTTCCTTTTTATAAAATGAATAAAATGGGTAAGGGAGCCCATGAAGAAGCATAATAAACACTCCAAATGTGAAAATTAGTGTCACTTAAGTGGCTTATTTATCATCTCCTAGTGTGAAAAGGGGAAAATACAAGAAGACTAGGCCCAGTTTGACTAAGTCAAACAACGCTGCATGGAGGGAGTGAGTCACCAAGTGGGACAACATAGTTTTAGTGGGAGGAATATTATTGGATGAGAGAAATCCTAATGGGTGGTATCCATGACAAGGAAGCCTCCTCTTGGCATAAAAGAGGGAAGGAGAGCCATTGCTAATTATGTTGAAGAATTATAATATGCTCTACTCTCTCCAGTTGTGCAACTGGGATAACTTGTGTTGCTTAGCACAAGGGAGATTTAGGTTTATAAGTTTCCTCTCCTTCATTGGGAAGCTTTGGAGGACATTTTCTTCATTCTCCTCATATCCAGGCTCGAGGCAAAGGTGACCATATTCAGCTAAAACATTTTCCAACTTGGCAGAAACGTTGAGTTGCTGGGGGTTCCATTGAGGATTCATCGTCACCCATTTTCGGAGATATTTTTGCAAAGGAGGAGCTCATTATTTCTCTGGGATATCAGTGAGGAATATCATGGAGTTCTATTGTATATTTTGGCATGGGGCCATATGTTTCATCTCATTCAGAGTGCTGTCTCTTCTTCCTACTGCATTATTTTCAGTGGGCACTTACAGGAGGGGTTCACACTGTGGATTGGAGGGTGTAATATTTAGTGAAGGGAGCAACCTTTCACTTTGAAGATCAGAGGAGGTGGTTTCTACATCATTTGTAGCATTTCCCATCCTTATCCATTTTTTATTTTTATTGAGTTGTTGCTGCTACCTAGTAGCTCCCGCATTTTTCCATTTAGTGTATTTTGGCCAATCCCTTAGAGGATTGTGGTAGTATTGTTTTCTGAGGTTGAGATCTTGATCCCTCACTTTATTTGATCTTGTTATTGCCATATCTTTGTATACATATTAGTTTTCATTCATTCCTCATTATATACTCTGAAATCATATCTTGTTGCTGGGTTGTGTAGCTGTGTAATTTCATTGTTGCATGTACATTTGTCTTGGGGCTGATTTGGCCTAACTTGAGAGGGCTTACCTCAAGTTCTTGTATATCTATTTACTGTTGCACATAATATAAATTATATGCACTCTTATTGCACCATATGTATTAATATTTGACTGCTGCTATTTGTTGAAGTTCATGTATTGTTGTAGCTCTCCCTTGAGCGTTGTTTGGAGATACATAGGATTGGAGGATCTTCATAACCCTCCTAGGGTTATTTCTTTGAGCTAATCTTCTGGAAGAGTAATGCACGAAGGGTAAACCAAGGGATCCAAGTCTCGGTTCAGCTTATTCTCACACTTCCTTCCTTATACAACATCCTTGAGGACGATTTTCCCAAAATTCCTGAAAAGGGATATTACATTGGCTAAGGCCTTCCTCAAACCCATTGCTCTTGGCCTTCTCCTAGACAACTATCCTTCTTCATCTTCACTTTCATCAAAAACACCCAAGACCTCATCTAGCCTAACCTTGGTCCTTTTAGCCTCTTTTCGGGCTTCTATTTACCTGACCTCATAAATGGCCTTTTGTGCCTCCAACTACTTGTTTTCAATCTCATAATAATGAATGACATTCTTAGCCCTAGCTAGGTTGGCTTGCAAATATTTGATTTGGGCATCTTTACCTTTGAGGAGCATTCTTGAGATCCTTCCCTTATTCTCATCATCACTGTCAACATGAATGAGTTCAAATTCCTGCTCAGTCTAATGCTGATCTTCTTCTTCTTCCTCCATGACCTTCTCTTTGCCTTTATCAAGCTGCTTGGTTGAAGTGGAAGGCATGGCCCCTTGCCTTTTAGAGGCAGCAAACACATGCCTACTTCCCCTTTTGTAAGTTAAAGGAAAAGGTTCAATATTGATCATTTGAGTGCCTTCACTATGGTTTCCATCATGACTGTCATCATCATTGATATCATTACAGTCCTTATGGCTTTCATGGCTGCTCTCATCTATCTCCATGCTCTATGACTTATCACTAATATTCTTGTTGTCATTATTAGTGTCAACATCATCATCATCATCTCCACTGATATCATGGTCATCATGATTGCAGCTCTCTTCATCATTTCCCTTATCTAATCCACTGATTTTTGTTTCATCACTGTCATCATGGATTTTTGACATATTGTCTTCTTTACTACCTTCTTCTACCTCACTGATATCAACCTCATTTTCTTTTCTGATTTCTTCATGGATGCTTCTCATGCCACCTTCATCACTGCCATGAGACTCACTATTTTTAGACTCAGTGGCCTCTTCTTCACTAAAAGTTTCTGCCTCATCTTTGCCGAGACTATCACTATCATTAGCTTCACTGCCATCTTGGTTCTATGAGCCATTCTCATCATCATCATCATCATCAATTTTGTTGCTTTCTTCATCATTTTCTTCATCTTTACTGATATCTACCTCCATGTCTTCTTTGCCACTTTCTTCATTTGTATCTTCACTACCTTCTACACTGCCCTCATCTTCTTCACTGGTTGATTTTTATTTTTTTGACTCTTCACTATTTTCCTCTTCATTTCCAACATCATCATTGCCTTTAGTCTCCATGCTTTCCGCCTCTTCATTTTTATGAGCCTCACTGGTATTAGCCTCATCTCCCTCATTTGCACTACTTTTTCATCATTTGTTTCTACATCACTGCCCTCATCACCACTAGGAGCCTCACTGTTTTCACTGTTGTCATGGATCTCAGTTTCACTGGCACCATAAACATCATCATTCTTGCTTAAATCATCATTGCCTTCTCCCTCATTGTCATTTGATTGTTCATTATCACTTCCCTCATTGTCTGATGCATTGGGAGAGGTTGAGGAAGGAGGGTTTTCCTAAGGTGAAGGAATATGTGTAGATGGTGAAACATGCTCAGCAAGAGATAATGGAGGAGTAAAGACAAGAGTATGAGATGATGAAGGCATGTTTTGCTGAGGGTGAGGTTATGGGTTTTTGAACACTTCATGGGAAATGAAAACATCCCATGGAATACCTTTTTACTGCAATTGATGCATCACAACCATTTTGATGAGAGAGTGGTGAATGAGGCTCTGCATTTGCTATGGATGGTCTCTATTTTGTACAAATTAAGACATTTTTTCAATACTCCTGTAGAGGTAGCAAGGTAGATGCAGCATCTTAACCCTAGTAAAGTGCATGAGCAACCTAATGTATAGGAGTAAAGCCTAGAGAATATTCCTTCACATGTGAAATATTTCATAATGACCCTCATCATGGGAGCATACCTCTCAAGGAAATGTGAGAAAGGAAATATAAATTTAGTGTAGTCTTTGTATCTAGGTTTAAGGAATGGCTCATAGTAGTTCATGTCTAAATTGACCTGCTTGAACCATTTTTCACCCACACTAGGTATCCCAATGGCAATAGCAATGGCATCTGAAAATAGCTCAAAGTTTACCCCTGCAAGGTTGACTTATTTCTCATGTAGGTTAAGTATGAAAAGCCTAGTTAGCTCAGGGTGTTGTTGCACCTACTATACTTTCTCACAAAATTCATAGCATCATACATTTCAGAAGCAGGAGACAATTATGGGAGATGCATTTAGCTCCATGGTGTTTAGTGGTTCAAACTTGTTGACCCTCCCACCTTTGTGTGGATGCCAACTTAGCACTTGGCCTTCCTCACCACTACCACTGTCACCTTCCCTTGACATTTTGATCAATCTGTTTTGAGAAAAACCCTAGCTCTACTTATGAAATGGATGTGGAATAGGGTAATGGAGTGGTGCTAAAAAAGGAAACTTATTACAAGTGAATGAAAATGAATGAGCAAGGGTGAAAATTGGGCAGAATGAGAGGCTAAATAACTTGAATGCAAACCAGTTGATATTTCAAACCCTGATATGAAACACCTTAGTAATGATGACAATTTGAGATGAGGGGGGCATGTAATGTCAACGTTTTGTAGTGTAAGGGACTGAGCTTTAAGCTTTGATTGATGACCAATCTCAAACCAATGCAACTACCTCAATTTACCCTTGTTTTGACTGACATTTCTTCACAGGTAGATGAAAGAGGTTTTAATGCATGACATTTAGGTTATCTCCTTAGGGTCCCATTCCTTTAATCAATTGATAACAAAAACTTGGAGAGGAGGTGATGCCTTATACTTACCCCTTAAATATGCTTAAAAAACCATTGGAGCCAGTTTGAAGAGACATTGAGTCGATTTGGGTGTTGAAATGGATTGGAAAGCCCTTGTGGCCAAGCGCGCAGTGCATAGGTCACGGGTGAGTTGGGTCGGGCAAAAGGCACAGCGCCTTATGCCATGCGCGCAACACTGAAGTCTTTGTGCCGGGCCTGTCGGGTCTGTCAGGTAAATGCACAGTCCGTTGCCAGGTGCACAATGCCTACCTCCAGGCATGCAACGCTGAACAAATTTACACAAGGAAAACTTTCAGGGGTGCAGTGCCTGAATCCAGGTGCACAATGACGACCTGAAAGCGTAGCGCTGAGTAAACTTTCCTGAATTTGACTCAAAACTCACATTTTTTCCTCCTAATTTCTCTAAAGATTCTCACAAGGCAATAGTGACTTTGTTGAAGTGTTATATGACCCTTTATAGGTAAATTATTTCAATTTATCTTTACAAACCCTCTTTCCTAATGTCTAAATACTTTTTCACTTCTTTCACTAATGCTCTTTTGACCTTTCACTGTAGGTGGTTAAAACATTGATTTGGATTTTTGTTTGTAGGTTGTTGGCCTGGTGATACTTGCTTTTCCTTTGACCTTGAAAACTTGACATATTTGTTCTCACAGCAACAACCTTATAATCACTTTTGGTTTTCATATTTGAGCTCAACACCATGTTTTTCATCCTTTTGACCACTGCTACTGTGTAGGTGACTGAAGTGAGAAAACATACTCTCTTTTGGTTCCTTGAGGCATGAAAGTTAATTTTGACACTTTGGTGATTTAGTAATATTGTATTTTCTTCAAATTGATGTAAAATCCCCATTTTGAAACTCAGCTTAATCCTTTCACCCTTTTTTACAAACCCTTTTCACTGTTTGTATGCAGGTTGATAAGATGATGAACTTGACCTTCTTTAATCTTGGAGGCTCGAGATGTTTGCTTTTGACACCTTTGAGACTGAAACAAAAGGAAACATCTCCACAACGCTCATTTTCCAATACCATGGAATTCAAACAATTCCTTTCACCTTCTTTGGACACTTCTAATTTGTAGGTGCCTAAAACAATGATTTTCCCTTTCTCGTTGATCTTGAGGCATGATAAGCTCACCTTTGACAAGAACTATGGAATTCAAAATCATGCTTATTACCTTCTCTTTTGGCCACTTCTGATTTGCAGGTGCTGCAAAATACTAACTTAGATTTTTTCTGATACCCTTTACATTCTTGTTCTTTTGAGGAAATGAGACATTTTACATTGGCAAAACTTTGGATGCTTGCACAACAATAGTATTTTCACAAACCTTTTATTCACTGGCATCATGGAGTTTAACTCTCTTGACCTTTTTTGGCATGAAAAAATCCTTGGGATAAGTTTGGAATCTTTACAAACAGTGACATCTTCAGAATCCCTTTGTTGTCATCATGGATTCCAACTTACCCGTTCACCTTTTTTTATCATCTTCCCAAAACCCTAGATGTTTGGATTGCTTGAGGACAATTATCAGTGTTGTCTTCTAAGTTCTCTATGGCCCTTTCAATTTATTTCATTTCTATCCAGTTCACCTCACCCTTTTCCCTTTTTCATTAATAATTTATGAAAAACTTCTCTTCATGTTTGGTTTCTTGGTGTACCTCCTCCATGGTCATTTCTTCCATTTGTTTCACTGTTTGGCACTTGTTGGGCCATCAAGATAAAAACCTTAGTTCTCCTTGAAAACAAAATTCTTCCGCTCTCTTTGCTATGAATATATTTATTGAGGAGTAGGCCTCTTACCTTACCAAATTCTGCTGATAGTCATTTTTAACACTCCTACAGAAGTGTCAAAGTTCACATTCACCTCTTGTAGAACTTGAAATTGATAAAGCAGTCCTCCTTGGAGATTTTCTGATCTTTCTTGGACAAGCATGTGCTGATCTTCTTTTACATTTTAGCGAGTTTCTAGCATAGGAAAAGAAGTGCTTGAAACACCGATGATGACCCTACAACCTATGAAACCCTAATGACCTAGTGGGAGTGTCGTTTGACTCGGTCTTTGACTGGCACTTGGTTTAGGGTCTTCAAGTGTAAAAACAGATTATTTGAAAAGTTTATGTATTAAAGATCCAAAATCCAATGTACTTTATTTATCTAAAGAGCCTATAGAGATAGTTTTGAGATGATCAATGCTTGAGGAACCTGGTGAACATGGGAAAGAATAGGTTGATTAGTAACTCTAGATGGGGAGTGGATTGATGGGAAAGGGAAAAATAGAGTAATGAGGTTATAAGTGGGAAAAAAGGATGGAGACGAGTGGCACAAGCCCATAAGGAGTCCTTTTGGAGTGGTAGGGTGACCATGGAATGGTAAAATGGTAGAATAGTGATAAATTTTCCATAAGGATAATGAAGGAAGTGAGATTTCTAAAACTCACAATATTCAACAATCTTGTTTTTAGAAATCTAGAATGAATATTTAGTCATCTACATATAGTAAAAAATTACCGATAACTAACACCTCCAATAGATATTGATGGTGTTAATGAGCCTATTTTTAGTTCTGATAAGGGGATTAGGGGATCCCTTATCACAACCCATAACCCATAATATGTTTAATCCCTTATCCAAGGGGGGGCCAAGGGTGTAATTATAGAGGCATGTTGAAGCCTCAAAAATCACTGCTTCAAACATTGGGGGATAACCACCCGGTCGGGACCTTAGGACAACTCTTTTTCCGTTTGGTGTGGTGGCTCCGACTAGATTTATAGGACTAGTTTCCTAGTCATTTAAATGGGTTGGTAATGGAATGATTAAATTAAGGGAAAATGGGACTAAATGACTGAAATAAAAATAATTAAACTAACTTAAAACTGATAAGATAATTCTAAAACTAAACCGGAAATCAAATGTGAATACAACTTTAAATTGTTTCAATTAACCAATAACCATGAAAATGTATTATAGCTTAATTGAAATATGCAGTAAAAAATAAAGATAACTCTGTTTAAGAAATTAAATAGAGTTATAATAACATATTGCATTCATCATTATATATCTTTTGCATATACTGTAAAAGATAAATATTTCTACACACTCAGAAATGATATGTATAAAGAAATATTGTAAGGAAAATACACATAATCGATAGCAATTTAAAAAAGAATATCACATAACATAAGAAAAACTAATAGTGAATAGATAAAAATACAATATCCATCTTGATACTTTCCAATGCAATCAGATATCCAAATCCAGCAACTTCGATGTAAAATTAACTCCAAGATACAGAAATGCAATTCTTAAAGAAAATTTTGCACAGAATTACCATATGTGATCCTTTATAAAAATATAAGAGTCAATGGAGTACAGAAATGTAATCTCCAAGTCAAAATATTACAAATTCAGGACCCCTTTCTAAATGCATGAAAGGGGTTTAAATAGGTACTTAACAAAATAATTAAAACTATTCCTACAATATATCTAAATCAAAAAATCTAGAACAGAAATGCGATCATGAGGTGAACCGACTCATTTATTATCTGTTGCGTTTGATGTGCCTAGATGGCAGATTTTGAGCATTTCCTTCACTTCTTATGGATGACTAAGCTTTGAGTGCAACCGCCCTTTATATGTGGCATCAAATAATTCGGGAATGATGCAATCAATGGCATTTGAAAGAATTTTTATTGTTGTTTGTTGACTATGCAGCTTGATAAGATAGGTCTACATTGTATCCCATGATATTCCTTGTAGTTGGCCAATTTGCTGATTTTTATTAATTATCTCTTGTTTCCATCTGTGATCAGTTTCTTTTACCCTAGGTAATTGGCCAGGGGTACAATCTGAAATTAAATTGATTGCATATAGGTTATCATTCACCAACTGTGTTACATTGTTCATTATGCTTTTAGCTCTGGATGTAGCTCTTTCTGCTTTGATTAAACGTTGTTGCCATTCTGCAAAAATAATTTCTTTATGTCTCTCCATAATCTTGGGAAGATTTTCTTTACTTCCTTATTCTGAGTCTTGCCATAAAGGAAATTCAGAGATATTTTCATCATCTTCATCAAATTCAATTTTAAGACTGACTCCTTCATCTACGAAGGAAGATGTTAATTCACATAGGGATTATGCTTCTGCAACCTTTATACAAAATTCATTTAACTGTTGAGAAAATAATGTGTTTGTCTCTAGGGCTTCATTTTTGAATTGATCCAAATTAGGATAATTCTTAAACTTGTCTAATTTAGATTGAAACATCTTCTCTTGCTCAATTTTTGAAGTCTTCTCATTTTGTAGAAGACCCTGTAATTTTGCTATTTCTTTATTTAGCCGTTGTTTCTTTTCTAAAGTCTGCTGATCAATATTTTGCTTTTCAACAACAAGCTGCTCTTCTAATTGTTTAGATTTGAGTTCTCCATCCTATAATCATTGTTCTAACTGAATGATTTTCTGTTGGTTCTCTGTAACCTATTCTTCTAACATGGCTATTTGCACATCTTTTTGTTTCATTAATTGTGTAACTTCAGAGGCCTTGTCTATTGTAGCAGCACTATAGGCAACTGCATATTGGGATAATTTAGTAAGATCCTCAAATGGATTCACCTCAACATTCTTATAAAAAATATTCATATACTCCACCTGCGATGTCAAAAGTGCATCTTGATCAATTCTCTTCCTTTTCCTCTGTTTTCTCACAACAGATCTATGTTTAGGAGTGTAAAATATATCCATAGGGGGGATTTCTTCTATCTTCAACATGATTTCACCTGTGGGGTTTTCAGGGATGATTTCTATATCCTGGTCTTTCAGATCATTAACTTGAGGATTATTCTGTTGTCCTATTTGCTAGGAAAATTGTTCATATTGGCTCAGCAAATGAGGAGAAACTATAAGTTTAGTAGTGTCAACTACTTCTTTAGCAGCTTCCTCTCCTCCAAGTTGAGAATTTGGATTATTTTTTATATCTCTTTTTGGTGCCTGTTCAGTATTATTATTGTCTGTGCCTCCCTTTTCAGTATGCACATTGGCATCAATACCTGTGCTTTCTTTTCTTTCCTGGGCCAAAGACTGTTGTACATCAATTTTAGCAGTTCTTTCTGTCTTTTTAGTATCAACTTTACTGCTAATATCTTTCTTTTCTAAAACAGGATTATTTCCTGTTACTTCTTTGCCAGATGTATTTCCTGTTTCCTTCTGTTGTGATTCATATCCCTGTATACAAACTCTCAACTGATCTAGAGGAACTTTGATTGACCTCTGACTTCTAAATAACAAAAATTTACTCATTTCTTCGGCCTAAAGTTTGGACTTGGCAATATCAATAACTTGAGACATTTTATCTACAGAAACAAATAAATCATCAAACATGTCTGGTTCATGTTCGAACCGAGCAATTGAAACAGAAGTAGTAAAATCATATGCCACCTTCCTAGGATCATATTTCCTCCCTGGGATTGTTGAAAGCTTGAGATTGGTTAGCTTAACAACTTCTTTTTCAGCATGTAAAAAATTACTGAGAGTATAGTCACCACATTTAAAAGGAAAATTAGGCCACATAAGCTTCTTGCTATTCTTCAAAGTTATAGACATGCCTTCTACTGTCAACTCATAATAAATTTCTTGTGTTGATAGTTTGTCTGGAACATACAAAGGAAGTATGTGTGGTTCTAAAATACTTCCAAAAACTCTGATATATGTGAACTTTTCCTCTTTGAACCAATCTCCAATTGAGGACAAATCAACTTTAGCTTTGTCGGAAAGTCTAGGAGGAAATCGGCCAAAAATGGTTTGATAAATAGGGATAAGAAAACCGTGACAGACTCTGTAAACATGGCTTTTGAAATTCCCCTTCCATAATAACTTGTGATATATATGAAATGGAACAGGATATTTAGGGGTCCATTTCCATCCTAATAAGGGGAATTCAGAGTTGAAACAAAGGGCATCTAGGATATAAGCACAAAAATAAAAAGGAGTGGAATTTCCTTAATTTTTGTCTTTCCTATACTCAAGAATTCTGTTGGCTATCTTATCAGAAAGAATCACAGCCCAATCCATTATCTCGGAACTAATAGCAGAATGTATTAATGGCACCATTTGTATAGAAAACCTAGCCGAGTTATCATTTCCAAACAATCTACACATCATTGCTGCGGCATAACAATATGGAGGCAAAAGAGACTCCATAGAGTACATAGTTGATGCCTCGTGTCTGTGCTTTTCAGGAACCCTTCTCTATTCTTTAATTGGTTCCGACTAATTTTCATGATTCGCAGAAAATTCCTTGATAAAATCTTTGTTATAAATTTTATGTGGGTCTGGAAGGTGGTACATCGCTTTGATGTCTTCTGGTTTGAATGACTCGAATATTGCTCCAAAATCTTAAACAAAGGTTCTGTCTTTGATAGCCACATTATCAATTACCCATCTAATAACATCATAATATGGAAAAATGTTTTCCTGAGCTGCAACTCGGTGCAGAAATGAGTTTCCTAATGCACCAAGAAGATTTTCAGAATCAGAATCTGAGTCGTTTTCGTCGGGAACTGTAGCCTTATATTCAACAGCTTCAGGGTTTTCCTTTTCAATTAAGTTGTATACATTTTCCCATGTCATCTTACCAAGTCCCTGACATGAGGTATCTATAACCAGCTTAAGCTTTGTTGGTTTCTCTTTAGGTGGCATAGTGAATACAGGAGCTTTTGCAGTGATGGCAGCTTTCGATTTCCTAAATATTTTCGACATTTCAGTATCAGGAAGTGTTTCTCTCGTTTCGCGAATGGAAGAATTGGACGTTCTATTGTTCTGCAATAAAGAAAAGCTTTTAGCCAAGGTGAAAACGCAATAATGAAAACAGTTATACAACATGATTTATTTGCTGATTTGCATTTATTATATCCGTGGTTTAAAACTTAAATGCCCTCTAGGGAGTCACATTCATGCATTCAATAACCAAACAAATTGTTATTATTTGTTTGATTTTTGAATTAATGTTAACGTACAATCAGAGATTGACATATTTCAAAATAAGTGTAAATTTATTACCTTTTAAATTTTTGGAACGCGATGAATAATAATATATGAATATTTAAGTTGTATTCGCATCGTGATTCCTTTAAAAGGAAAATAAAATAAGACTTATGCCAAATTACGATTGTGAAGGTTGCATCAGGGATTTTCAAATGGAATGAATCATTTAAGAGTTTCTCTGATAATCCGATTGCGATGAGGTGGGGTCCACGGTGTCAGATTTTTTCAACCAAATGAATATAACATTTTAATTCTTCCGAAATGCGATTGCGATGAATCGCATCGCATCGAAAGTATGAAAAATAAATATAACACTTTAAAAGTTTATCCGAAATGAGATTGCGATTGTGTGCCATCACATCGGAGTTTTACAAAGTGAAAATAGAATTTAAAAATTTCTTCGATTTTCCGATTTTGTGATTAGTGTACATATCAAATTTTGTTAAATATAAAGTCTTAATATTTTTGATATGATAAAAATATTTGTGTCTCATCAGATCGGAAAGTTTTTAAAGGTTGTACACTTTGTAAATAAAAAGATGTGATATGCCCTTTTATCAATGAATCTTTTATTTCTAAAAAATGATCGGATTTTTTCTAAATCTTTTATTTCGGTCTAGAAAGAAAGATAAAAAAGGGGACCTATTTCTAAATGAAATTTATTCCAAAAATTTTTAAAAATGGGGAGGGTTGTTGTACAATACAACAATTGGCGATTCACTGGAAGAAACAATTATCTCTGAAAAAATGAAATGAACACTATATTTCTAGTAAGTAAAAATTTCTAAAGATAATGAAAAATTAACTTAGGATAATTCAAATAAAATCTAACTGTGAAAAATAATAAAACTCACTTACAATTTCTTTCTAATTCCTCAAAGATAAAAACATTTTTGGGTTATCTCAAGCTTTGATTGGTTGATAATAATAAAGTAATTGGATTTCTTCAAGTTTAGCTTTTGTAATACTCTATTGTCACAGGCATTGCCTCTGCTGCCAGCAAACGTTCATAGTCTCAACAAGGTTACCTTTTAACCATAAACCATTCATTATTCCATCCAACTAAGATTATGACTCTTTAAAAATAAATTCATAAGACACATTATCTCATGTTTTTTGTCTTTTATTTATTTTTTTAATTTAAGAGCCATTGTTCTGGTTTGGTAGCCAGTTAGTAACAATGCCATTCACTAGTTGTAATTAAACTGAACAAGTTGGCTCATGATGAGACCCCTTGCCTTACTTTTATAAGCAATTACCCTATTTTGTTATGCAGTATTGGTAATTTCAGTTTTATCACTTCTTATGATCATGGTAATTAGGCTCGTGATGAGACCTCTTATCTTCTAGATTTTGTCATATAATTTCTTAGAATTACATTCTAAAAAATCACAACCAAAATGGATGGGGTGAAATAGTTATATCCTTAAGAATAAATGGATGCCAATTCTCAGAGTTTTTTGTTTGCTAAAGCTTGAAATAACCTTTTTCTGCTTAATAACCTTTACTTTTTAGAGATAACCTTTCTCTGCTTAATAAACTTATAATGATTTACATTTTCCTTAAGGTTTCAAAATATCATGCAATTGTTTTGAACAAATTTTTAAAGTTTAACATTTTATTTTAAACTATCCAAAATTGTAATCATTTCCTTGGAAATTATTATTTACACAAAATAAGTATTTATAACATTCCTTCTAAGACAATTTTCTAATAGTAAAAATTCAATCAAAGACTATTAACAACCTTTATTTACAAAAAATAAATAAAAATTGCAGAAAGGAATATGTACAAGTAAGAAGGGGTTACCTCCTTATGTAAAGAATTTCTTTAAGACAAGCCCATTTACAGGAAGAGATTCTCTCTTTCCTGTTAAATCTTGGAGTATGAATGTAGATGAGCCTGTCTTTTCAACAATTTGAAATGGTCCAAGCCACATTTTCTGAAATTTGGTATGCTTACCTTTTTCTTCATGTGCTTTATCTCATTTCAGAACAAGATCACCAATTGAAAAAAAATTTGAGCCGGTGGAACTTGAATCAAAAGAAGATTTTACAAGCTGTTGATGTTTTTCATGAATACCTTTTGCTCTTTCTCTATCTTCTTCTAATTTAAGGATTTGATCAAATTTCAACTGAATGGATGAGGAGGAAATATTTTCTTCAATGAATTGCACTACAGCTAATGATGGAAGAGCTAGATTTGATGGTATCACAGCTTCTTTACCATAAACTAAATTGAAAGGTGAAGTTACTATAGAAGCTTTAAGAGTAATACGATCAGCCCATAATGCAAAGATTAAAGACTTATGCCAATTTTTTTTATTTTGATCAATGGTCCTTTTAATGATTTTGATGAGGTTTTTTTTAGTGGATTCAGCTAAACCATTACCTTGTGGATAATAATTTGCTGAATATCTCAATTTAAAACCTCTTTTAATTGAAAATTCCACTATACTATTACCAGAAAAATAAGATGCATTGTCAAATACCAGAGCATTAGGTACACCAAACCTGGTAATGATGAATTGATCGATGAAATCAATAATTGCATCAGAGTTGGCTACCTTTAGAGGAATTGCTTCTACCCATTTTGTGAAGTAATCTGTTGCTGTGAGGATGTACTTGTGCTTTTTAGAAGAATGAGGTATTATCTCACCAATAATATCAAGACCCCATTGCTCAAATGGTTATTCAATGTTTACTGGCTGCAAAGGAAAAGCTGGCTTCCTCTATCTTCCACTAGCAATTTGGAAAAATTTTCATTTTCTCACATAATCATGTGTATCTTTGAAAAGGGTAGGCCAATAATATCCATCATCGATGATTTTTTGGGCTGTGGTATCACCTCCAAAATTACCTCCTGCTGGTCCATCATGTAATTCCTGCAATACCTTTTTTGCTTAAGTCTTTTCAAGACATCTTAATAGGATTGAATCATAATTCTTTCTGAATAACACATCATCAATGATTTCATATTTAGTAGCCTTAAATCTTAAATCAAGTTTATTCTGATAACTGAGATTAGAAGGAGCATACCCATTTTTCAAGTAAAATATCAGACCAACATACTGAGATTCAAAATATGTAACACTTGTCTGACTTACTTGAACAACATTTTCTGGATCTTGATTTTCTGGTATGTTATGAGCTCCTGCTAATAATTTGCAAAAACCTTATCCTTTAACAATCTTTGCTGGTTTTATATCAATATCATATTCTTGCAAATTTGTCACCCAATTAGCCCTTTTTTCTCCTACTTCTCTTTGAATTAGTAATTGTCTTACTGCAAAGAATGGGACAGTAACATTTGTGTGTGTTTTTAAGAGAAAAGGCCTAAAATTTTTGATTGACTTAAATACAGCAAAGGATTTTTTTTCAACATCGAAATAATTCAGCTCAACTCCTTGCATATTCGAGCTGAAGAAAGAAATCGGTGCTTCAATTTGTTGATCATTAAGCTGTGTTAAAATGGCAGCATAGGATGTTTTGGTTGCCAAATTATACAAAATAAAATCTTTAGAAAAATTGGGAGTATTTAATGCAAGTGCATCAATGATTACCTTCTTGATCGCATCAAAGGCTTCTTTTTCCTTATATCCCCATTTGAATACCAAATTTTTCTTAATCATATTCTGCATAGGTAAAACAATTTGAGAAAAATCTGGAATGAATCTTTTTACAAAATTAATCTGACCTAAAAATGATTACCTGGATTTTTTATTATGAGGCAAAGAAATATCAGAAATTTCTTTAACTTTGTTAGGATCGATATATATACCATATTTTGACACAACAAACCCTAAGATTTTTCCTTGATCGAGAGCAAAGAAGGATTTCTTTGGGTTTTAAGAAATACCAAACCTTCTACATCTTTCAAATATTTGTTTTAGATCATGTAGATGATTGGATCTCTTTTTTGAATAAACTGTTATGTCATCAAGATAAATAACAACTGATCTATTAATCAGACCCTTAAATGTTATGTCCATGGCTCTCTGGAAAGTAGCTCCTGCGTTTACTAAACCAAAAGGCATTCTCTGATAAGCATAAGTTCCCCATTTGATTCTGAAAGTGGTTTTCAACCTATCATCTAGATGTACTAAAATTTGATTATACCCTGAAAATCCATCAAGGAAGGACATGAGTTCAGAACCAGCTACCTTTTGGAGAATTTGCTCCATGGTTGGCAATGGGAAATTGTCTTTTTGACATGCCTTGTTTAAATTCCTGAAATCAATACAGATTCTAATATTTCCATTTTTGTTCCTAACAGGTACCATGTTGGAAACCAAATTGGAATGCCTTACATGAAAAATTATTTTGGCTTTCAAAAGTTTGTTGAGTTCTATTTTGATTTGATCCTCAAGATTTGGATGAATCTTTCGTAACTTCTATTGAACAGACTTAACTTCAGATAGCATTGGAATTGTGTGTTGAATTACAGAAGTATCATAAGTCTTTAAATCCTCATAACTCCAAGCAAAGACATTTTTATATTTACTTAGAAGTTTAATAAAAGCATATCTTTCTTCTAGAGTTAAATTGAGTCCTAGATTAACATTCTGAGGTTTAGAATCAGAGCCAATATTAACTAATTCAAACTTCAAAGTTGAAATTTGAAGTTTAGCATTAGTAACTTTCTTGAATCTGTCTTTAATATCATAAAGATCCTCAAGTTTAACAACAAATTTAGGAATCATATTTTCATTATTTCTTGAAGTAATTTGTAGATCATGATCATCTTCATCAATAATTTTTTCATCATATGATTTCTCAGAAGTTAAGAAATTCAAAATATCTTGATCATGGTAGAATACTCTCCTATTAGTAATATTGTCTGGGACATATGGGCGAAAAATCAACTCTACTGAAAATCTATCAGGACTGCAATCTTCAGCAGGAAGGAGTTTGGACGCAACATTGGCTAACAGGTCAGCTGATGTGTTTTGATTTCTAGGAATAAAAGAGATATTAAATGCTAGAAATTGAGTGGTAAGGTCCTGTACTAGGGTTTGATAATGTTTGAGATGTCCTGAAAGACAATGGATGGTATTCCTTACTTGTCTTATGAAAATTTCAGAATCTCCATACACTTTAAAGCATTTTACATTTAACCCTATGGCCTTATAAAGCCCTTGAATCAAGGCTTCATATTCAGCAGTATTATTAGTGCATTCAAATTCTAATCTACATGATAGCATTGTTTTCTCTCCTTCTGGATCAATTAGGATGCATCCTACTCCTACTCCATCACTAGATTTTGATACGTCAAAATATAATGACTAAAATAAAGTTCTATCTATAGGTTTATCTAAAAATGAATCAGAAATATTAATAATTCTATAAGGATCAGATTGCGAAAAATTTTCAATTTGAGAAACAGAAGTATTTACAGAAAAAGGTGATTGTGGTGCAGTAAAATTTCTAAGAAATGACTCAGCAAAATAACCTCCAATAATATTATTGTTGAAAGCTACAGCTTCATTTGGTTGTTCAAATTTAGTTATAGTGTGTGTCATATGTTTTTCTCGCTCGATTTTGATTTGATTTGGTTTCCCTTTGTATGGAAGCCACATATGTGAAAAATCAGTTGAGATATAACCATTAAGTTTCACAGACCATTCTTTGCTTATGACTAACCCATAGAATTCCGGAATATCTGCAATTAGAATATCAATTCTTTGGACAATCCTAGGATCAAAATCTAGTCTAATGGTAACTGAATTGATTTCTCCTACAACTTGAACTTTAGAGCGATCCAATTGTACAATGTGAACTGCAGACTTTTGTGGTTCGATATTCAATTTAGCACATGCTGAAGTAGGAATTATATTAGAGGATGCTCCATAATCAATTAAACAATTATGCAAATTCTTATTGTAGATTTCATAAGTCAACAGAAATGGAGGTGTCTGAGAATTTGATCTTTCTCCAATAAGAACATGGTCTATTTCATCTACTTTGTCTGGTGGTTTACCAGTCCCTTTAGCTGCTTTAGCTACTACACCACTTGGTAGAGGAGCAATAGGTGTAGCATTTAACTCTTTTAATAGCAGCTTTTTTCGATGTTTAAGTTTTTTGAGTTCATGTAATAAGATGTTCGCTCTAGCCTTTTTCATATCTTCAACAATATTATAATCCATCGTATCTGATACCACCAGAGTCTTGGATGATGATGTGGGAGGATTGGCAGACGATGGCTGATTCTAAGTGGGTAAGGGAGAAGTTTTCTTTGTGGGAGTTTTATCTTTAGTACTCGGAGTTGTAGTTTTCTTCTTTGGAATAGTTTGAACAGGTTCCGATGTAGATTTTCTCCTTGTACTCACAGGCATAGCTTCTTGTTCCATTTCACTATCAGAATTAGGGAGAATGAAATCCCACATTCCATTTAGTTCAGCTATTTCTTCCCTTTCATCTTCTTCATATGACATTAGAGGAGTTTCTTCTTCTTCTTCATCTTCTGATTCTGCATTGGAGATTGCATTGGTAGGTTTTGATTCAGCTTGATTTCTCTTAAAATTTATAAATGGTCTCTTTGTAGAAGTCTCTGCTACTTGATTTTTGATCTCAACCATCTCATTAGACATGGTTTTAAGGACTTTCTGTAAAACTTCCATGTCATATGGATCTCTTGGTGTCTTTTTCTTGGAATCATCTTTAAAAGTGACTTTCTTTGATTTTCTTTCCTCAATAGCATTTTTCTTATCTAGAGAAATCATTCGTTTTTCAACTGAAATAGCTTCTTTCATATTCTCATCTAAAGTTGGTTTTGTAGCTCTATCTATAAAAAATGCTATGTTTGAGGGCAAAGCATTAATGTACCATTCACTTATAACCTGTTCACTAGGTTTAGGTGTTGCAGGGATCTTATTCAAGAGTTTATTAAATCGAGAGTTAAAATATTTAATGGGTTCCTTGGGTTGAGTCTTTAAATTGGAGAGATTGTTGATTAGGGTAGCAATTGATCTATCATCTCCATATTTAGTTAAAAATTTCTCTTCAAACATATCCCAATTTGTGATAGAATCAGAAGGTAAGGAAAAGTACCAGGATCCTACTGTTCCTTGCAAGGTATAGGGAAATAACCTGACTACAACATCTTCATGCTCTACTTGATTCAAATTTACAGCAAGCATAAAATTATTGATATGTTCTTCTGCTGGTAGACCAGTATCTGGACTAAAATTTGGCAACCATTTTTTAGGATGATCAGGTATATCATGCAAAGGTGTAGCCATATTTACAGCTCCTGGTCTAGTCCATGGTCTTTGTGCTTCTTGTGCCATTGTTGTGATGATGGTAAAAGAACTAGAAGTGATAACTAGTGTATGAGTAGTAACAATTGAAGTACTGGAAGAGACAATTGATGTTTGAACATATGTAGTTTGAGTAAATGAAGATGAGACTACTGCACTTTTCTGATTTGGAGCTTGGGAAATATATGAATGAATATGTGATGAAGAACTAGTACCACTTTTTGTTTCCGATGGAGTTTTTCTTGTTTTGAATCTACTAGGTATAGGAAATTCTTTTGGGGAAATTCCAGGTTTTTCACTCTGTGACCTAGTGAGAGGTTTGGAAGAAACAAAATGCGAGGTGACACTACCTTCAGATAATTCTGATTCTTCTAATGATAATGAGAATCCTTGAAGTTTATGGACTAAAGCTTCAGCTTCAGGGGATTCAGGAGGCAGATTATCTGATTGATGCGAGACTTTGGTAGTGGGTGTTTGAATGATTTTATCAATTTCTTCTCTAGTGATTTGAGATGTGGAATAAATTGAAGGTGATGAGGGTGTTGTGCTCTTAGAATGGCTTTCGGATTTGGATTTATCTTCCATTCATAGCTTTGGCCCTTCTTCTAGCGCCAAAAATGTTGAAGCCTCGAAAATCATTACTTCAAACATTGGGGGATAACCACCCGGTCGGGACCTTAGGATAGCTCTTTTTCCATTTGGTGTGGTGGCTCTGACTAGATTTATAGGACTAGTTTCCTAGTAATTTAAATGGGTTGGTAATGGAATGATTGAATGAAGGTAAAATGGGACTAAATGATTGAAATAAAACTATTTAAACTAACTTAAAACTGATAATATAATTCTAAAACTAACCCGGGCATCAAATGTGAATACAACTTTAAATTGTTTCAATTAACCAATAACCATGAAAATGTATTATAGCTTAATTGAAATATGTAGTAACAAATAAAGATAACTCTGTTTAAGAAATTAAACAGAGTTATAATAACATATTGCATTCATCATTATATATTGTTTGCATATACTGTAAAGATAAATATTTCTACACACTCGGAAATGATATGTATAAAGAAATATTATAAAGGGAATACACATAAACGATAGCAATTTAAAAGATAATATCACATAACATAAGAAAAACTAACAGTGAATAGATAGAAATACCATATCCATCTTGATACTTTCCAATGCAATCCGATATCCAAATCCAACAACTTCGATGTAAAATTAACTCCAAGATACAAAAATGCAATTCTTAAAGACAATTTTGCACAGAATCACCAGATGTGATCCTTCATAAAAATATAAGAGTCAATGGAGTATAGAAGTGTAATCTCCAAGTCAAAATATTACAAATTCAAGACCCCTTTCTAAATGCATGAAAGGGGTTTAAATAACTACTTAACAAAATGACTAAAACTATTCCTACAATCTATCTAATTCAAAAAACCTAGAACAGAAATGTGATCATGAGGTGAACCGACTCATTGATTATCTGTTGCGTTTGATGTGCCCAAATGGCAGATTTTGAGCATTTCCTTCACTTGTTCTGGATGACTAAGCTTTGAGTGCAACCACCCTGTATATGTGGCGTCAAAGAATTCGGGAATAATGCAATCGATTGCATTTGAAAGAAATTTTATTGTTGTTTGTTGACTATGCGGCTTGATAATATAGGTCCACATTGTATCCCATAATATTCCTTGTAGTTGGCCAATTTGCTGATTTTTATTAATTATCTCTTGTTTCCATCTGTGATTAGTTTCTTTTACCCTAGGTAATTGGCCAGGGGTACAATCTGAAATTAAATTGATTGCATATAGGTTATCATTCACCAACTGTGTTACATTGTTCATTATGCTTTTAGCTCTGGATGTAGCTCTTTCTGCTTTGATTAAACGTCGTTCCCATTCTGCAAAAATAATTTCTTTATGTCTCTCCATAATCTTGGGAAGATTTTCTTTTCTTCCTGATTCTAAGTCTTTCCATAAAAGAAATTCATAGATCTTTTCATCAGCTTCATCAAATTCAATTTTAAGACTGACTCTTTCATCTACGAAGGAAGATGTTAATTCACATAGGGATTCTGCTTCTAAAACCTTTAGACAAAATTAATTTAATTGTTGAGACAATAACTTGTTTGTCTATAGGGCTTCATTTTTGAATTGATCCAAATTAGGATAATTCTTAAACTTGTCTAATTTAGATTGAAACATCTTCTCTTGCTCAATTTTTGAAGTCTGCTCATTTTGTAGAAGAGCTTGTAATTTTGCTGTTTCTTGATTTAGCTGTGGTTGCTTTTCTAAAATCTGCTGATCAATCTTTTCCTTTTCAACAGTAGGTTGCTCTTCTAATTGTTTAGATTTGAGCTCTCCATCCTGAAATCGCTATTTTAACTGAATGATTTTCTACTGGTTCTCTGTAACCTATTATTCTAACATGGCTATTTGCACATCTTTTTGTTTCATTAATTGTGTAACTTCAGAGGCCTTGTCTATTGTAGTAGCACTATAGGCACCTGCATATTGGGATAATTTGGTGAGATCCTCAGATGGATTCACCTCAGCATTCTTCTAGAAAATATTCATATACTCCACCTGCGATGTCAAAAGTGCATCTTGATAAGTTCTCTTCCTTTTCCTCTGTTTTCTCACAACAACTCTATGTTTAGGACTATAAAATATATCAGAGGGCGGATTTCTTCTATCTTCAACATGATTTCACATGTGGGGTTTTCAGGGATGATTTCTATATCCTGGTCTTTCAGATCATTAACTTGGGGATTATTCTGTTGTCCTATTTGTTGGGAAAATTTTTCATATTGGCTCAGCAAATGAGGAGAAACTATAAGTTTAGTAGTGTCAACTACTTCTTTAGCAGCTTCCTCTCCTCCAAGTTGAGAATTTGGATTATTTTTTATATCTCTTTTTGGTGCCTGTTCAGTATTATTATTTTCTATGCCTCCATTTTTAGTATGCACATTGGCATCAGTACCCGTGCTTTCATTTCTTGCCTGGGCCAAAGACTGCTATACATCAATTTTAACAGTTGTTTCTGCCTTTTTAGTATCAACTTTGCTGCTAATATCTTTCTTTTCTAAAATAGGATTAGTTCATGTTAATTCTTTGCTAGATGTATTTCCTATTTCCTTCTGTTGTTATTCATATCCCTGTATAGAAACTTTCAACTAATCTAGAGGAACTTTGAGTAACCTCTGACTTCTAAATAACAAAAAATTATTCATTTCTTCAGCTTGAAGTTTGGACTTGGCCAAATCAAAAACTTGGGACATTTTATCTACAGAAACAAATAAATAATCAAACATATATGGTTCATGTTTGAACCGAGCAATTGAAACAGAAGTAGTAAAATCATATGCCACCTTCCTAGGATCATATTCCCTCCCTGGGATTGTTGAAAGCTTGAGATTGGTTTGCTTAACAACTTCTTTTTCAGCATGGACAAAATTATTGAGAGTATAGTCACCACATTTAAAAGGAAAAGTAGGCCACATAAGCTTCTTGTTGTTCTTCAAAGTTCTAGACATGCCTTCTACTGTTAGCTCATAAGAAATTTCCTGTGCTAACAGTGTGTCTGGAACATACAAAGGAAGGATGTGTGGTTCTAAAATACTTCCAAAAACTCTGATATATGTGAACTTTTCCTCTCCGAACCAATCTTTAATTGAGGACAAATCAACTTTAGCTTTGTCGGAAAGTCTAGGAGGGAATCAGCCAAAAATGGTTTGATAAATCGGAATAAGAAAACCGTGACAGACTCTGTAAACATGGCTTTTGAAATGCCCCTTCCATAAGAACTTGTGATATATATGAATTGGAACAAGATATTTAGGGGTCCATTTCCATCCTAATAAGGGGAATTTAGAATTGAAACAAAGGGCATCTAGGATATAAGCACAAAAATAAAAAGGAGTGGAATTTCCTGAGTTTTTGTCTTTCCTATACTCAAGAATTCTATTGGATATCTTATCAGAAAGAATGATATCCCGATCCATTATCTCGTAACTAACAGCAGAATGTATTAATGGCACCATTTCTATAGAAAACCTAGCCGAGTTATCATTTCCAAAAAATCTACACATCATCGCTGCGGCATAACAATATGGAGGCAAAAGAGACTCCACAGAGTACATGCCTGATGCCTCGTGTCTATGCTTTTCAGGAAACCTTCTCCATTCTTTTATTGGTTCTGATTGATTTTCATGATTCACAGAAAATTCCTTGATAAAATCTTTGTTATAAATTTTCTGTGGGTCTGGAAGGTGGTACATCACTTTGATGTCTTCTGGTTTGAATGACCCGAATATTGCTCCAGAAGCTTAAACAAAGGTTCTGTCTTTGATAGCCAAATTATAAATTACCCATATAATAAAATCATAATATGGAAAAAAATTTGTCCAAGCTACAACTCGGTGCAGAAATGAGTTTGCTAATGCACCAAGAAGATTTTCAGAATTTGAATCTGAGTCATTTTCATTAGGAACTGTAGCCTTAGCTTCAACAACTTTAGGGTTTTCCTTTTCAAGTAAGTTGTATACATTTTCCCATGTCATCTTACCAAGTATCTGACATGAGGTATCTGTAACCAGCTTAAGCTTTGCTGGTTTCTCTTTAGGTGGCATAGTGAATACAGGAGCTTTTGTAGCGATGGTGGATTTCGATTTCCTGAATCTTTTCGACATTTCAGTATCGGGCAATGTTTCTCTTGTTCTATGAATGGAAGAATTGGACATTCTATTGTTCTGCAACAAATAAAATCTTTCAGCAAAGGTGAAAACACAATAATGAAAACAACAATACAACAGGATTTATTCGCTGATTTTCATTTATTATATCCGTGTTTTAAAACTTAAATTCCCTCTAGGGAGTCACGTTCATGCATTCAATAACAAAACAAATCGTTATTATTTGTTTGATTTTTGAATTAATGTTTATGTACAATCAGAGATTGGCATATTTCGAAATAAGTGTAAATATATTACCTTTTAAATTTTTGGAACGTGATGAATAATAATATATGAATATTTAAGTTGTATTTGCATCGTGATTCCTTTAAAAGGAAAATAAAATAAGACTTATGCCAAATTCTGATTGCGAATATCGCATTGGGGATTTTCAAATGGAATGAATCGTTTAAGAGTTTCTCCGATAATCTGATTGCGATGAGGTGGGGTCCGCGGCGTCGAAGTTTTTCAACCAAACGAATATAACGTTTTAATTCTTCCGAAATGTGATTGTGATGAATCACATCGCATCGGAAGTATGCAAAAAAAACATAACACTTTAAAATTGTATCCGAAATGAGATTGCGATTGTGTGCCATCGCATCGGATTTTTACAAAGTGAAAATATAATTTAAAAATTTCTTCGATTTTCTGATTTTGCGATTAGTGTACATATCAAATTTTGTTAAATATAAAGACTTAATATTTTTGATATGATAAAAAACTTTGTGTCTCATCGGATCAGAAATTTTTTAAAGGTTGTACACTTTGTAAATGTTGAAGATTGCAACAAGAAACAGTGAAGGAGGCATCCTGAAACATCATTCCTGATCCTAGTTGGAAAATAATCACCTAAACTAGGTGGGGCCAACACAGGTGATTTTTGTCGCAAAGTCTATTTTTAGACTATGCCTATTTTTAGACATGTCGATCATATTCTATGAGTTTCGGGATGTTATTTGTGGATGGTTGGTCAAGTTGGAAAAATAGATGGATTTCTATTTTTAGACATATTGGGCGAAATCTATTTTTAGATTTCCAGTCTAAAAATAGATATGTCGAATATTATTAGCTCTTAATAATATTTGGACTATAAACATTATCTTATTCTCTTAGAGAACTTCAGTTAAGTGCACATATGTGGCACAGCAACTGACAGAAGGAATTATGCTATTCCCGAGGGTTAAGTGGAGTTATTGCATGGAGGACTCAGTTAGAACTCAAGTGGCAGAGTTATGACACAGTTGGAAGAAGTAGTTATGGAGTTGTATTCAGTTTAACTCAGTTAGACTCAGTTGAGCTAGTTGTATCTATTCTAACTGAATGATACACTAGTGAGAGTGGAGTGAATTAATTAGTTAATTAATTCACTAAATAATAACTCATTAATCAACTAAAGAATACTTTAGTTAACTACAGTGCATGGACAGTTTCAGTGGATACCAGTGGAGAGATAGGTGAAAGGGAAAGATAGACTATCTGTTGTGACTACTAGTGATGCATGGATTGCATCTACATATACATTGGAGTTGCCAATGATAATAACGCATTCAAGGAGAGTGGGATTGCATCGAATTGGTCTTTTCAATCAACTTGGATTGTGCAATGGAGGCAGGCTAGCAGGAGGGCAGAGATTGGTGCATGGATTTGCAAGATTTCTTCTATGTTAGTGTATGACGATTGTACTGTACTAAGAGCTTGTGATAAGCTTTGTATGCTTTGTATGAGATTTTCATATGATCTCCATGCTACATAATGTATAGTTGGGGTTTTTAGCTTTAGGCTTTCCTGGTAAACGATGTGTTATGTGTGTTTTTATTGCTTCATGTGTTTTTCAATTGTTGATTAAATTTTCGCAAGAATTATATTGGAAGGATTCTGTATTTATCAAGAAGATAAATATTGTTAGATCAGGAGAGTTCGGATATATATATGCATATTTTATATAATTTCTACATGGTGTCGGAACTGTGTTATAGATTTTATACATGGAATGAGAGCAAGAATTTTTGGGTGCACGAGTTTGCAGAGAATATCTAAAAATTTTGGTGAAATTTTTTCAGAAACAAATAGCATATTTTGATTCCTTGTGAAAAAAATACCGAAATTGAAAAAAAAAATCGGTTGAATTGGAGCTCGGATGAGGGAGATATCATAGATTTAAAATCATCTCTTTTGTTAGAAAATTTGGCAACGGCAGGACAATTGCAATGTGCGCGAGCCAAGAATCTACATGCACTGAGGTACAAGATGCATGCAAAGCTTTGAGGATCAAAGAAAAGGTTAGTGACTTGGTGGTTGAGAGGGAGCCTCTCAATATGCAGTGTGAGAAGCAGTCTCAAAAGGTTGTGGAGCAGCCACAACTGGAGATGCAGAAGAATATTTATAGATTTGAAGTAGATGGCATTTCTACGGAGCTTCCTACTGTTGGGAAGTGTAAGAAAGACATGCAATTGAAGCTTGAGAGGGAGCAGGATTTGCATGCAGGTAAGAGTGAACCTCGGGATGTGGAGCAGCCACAAGATGAGGATCATGGAGTGGTAGAAACCACTCATGCAGAGAAATTTCGTGCTAGATGGGCAGAGGGAGTGCATGGATCTATACCACTAGGTGAGAGGTGGGGCAACATGCATGATTAATCCCAAGAGGAGATTTCTGGGCAGGATTCATGGAGATGGTGTGGATCTCATGAATTGAACCTAGCTACAAGGTGCCCATAGAGTTGCAGTAGCGTGATCAATTGGATTGATGCAGGCAGATCAAAGTGAGAGTGTCGGATACTAGAGCACGGTTTAGAGTTGACAACAAGTGCAGAGTGCATGGGTACAGAGTTCAACAACGCAATGGTTCCTGAAGACATGTGCAGTAGCTAAGCAGAAGTCGAAGACTTTGATGATAGATGCATCAGACTGATTGAGTTATTTGGAGCCTATTCAGTTTCAGAAGAGTTTCAGAGAAGATGCACGGAGTTGCATGGTGCTTGTGAAGGTTGCAGGGTGAATGCATGGAGTTGCATGGTGCTTGTGAAGGTTGGAGGGCGAATGCATGGAGTTGCATGTCGCATGCAAAGACAGTCATTTCTTGTTGAGATGGAGTGTTGAAGATTGCAACAAGAAACAGTGAAGGAGGCATCCTGAAACATCATTCCTGATCCTAGTTGGAAAATAATCACCTAAACTAGATGGGGCCCACACAGGTGATTTTTGTCGCAAAGTCTATTTTTAGACTATGTCTATTTTTAGACATGTCGATCATATTCTATGAGTTGCAGGATGCTATTTGTGGATGGTTGGTCAAGTTGGAAAAATAGATGGACTTATATTTTTAGACATACTAGGCAGAATCTATTTTTAGATTGCCAGTCTAAAAATAGATATGTTGAATATTATTAGCTCTTAATAATATTTGGACTATAAACATTATCTTATTCTCTTGGAGCACTTCAGTTAAGTGCACAAATGTGGCACAGTAGCTGAAAAAAGGAATTACACTATTCCTAAGGGTTAAGTGGAGCTATTGCATGGAGGATTCAGTTAGAACTCAAGTGGTAGAGTTATGACACAGTTGGAAGAAGTAGTTATGGAGTTGTATTCAGTTTAACTAAGTTAGACTCAGTTGAGCTAGTTGTATCTAGTATAACTGAATGATACACTAGTGAGAGTGGAGTGAATTAATTAGTTAATTAATTCACTAAATAATAACTCATTAATCAAATAAAGAATACATCAATTAACTACAGTGCATGGACAGTTTCAGTGGAGACCAGTGGAGAGATAGGTGAAAGGGAAAGATAGACTATCTGTTATGACTACTAGTGATGCATGGATTGCATCTACATATACATTGGAGTTGACAATGATAATAATGCAGTCAAGGAGAGTGGGATTGCATCGAATTTGTCATTTTAATCAACTTGGATTGTGCAGTGGAGGCAGGCTAGCAGGAGGGCAGATATTGGTGCATGGATTTGCAATATTTCTTCTATGTTAGTGTATGACGATTGTACTGTACTGAGAGCTTGTGATAAGCTTTGTATGCTTTGTATAAGATTTTCATATGATCTCCATGTTACATAATATATATTTGGGGTTTTTAGCTTCAAGCTTTCCCAGTAAACAATTATGTTATGTGTGTTTTTATAGCTTCGTGTGTTTTGCAATTGTTGATTAAATTTCCACGAGAATTATAGTGGAAGGATTCTGTATTTAGCAAGAAGATAAATATTGTTAGATCAGGAGAGTCTGGATGTATACATGCATATTGTATATAATTTATACAGTAAATAAAAATATGTGATATGTCCTTTTATCGATGAATATTTTATTTCTAAAAAATGATCGTATTTTTTCTAAATCTTTTATTTCTATCTAGAAAGAAAGATAAAAAAGAGGACCTATTTCTAAATGAAATTTATTCTAAAAAATTCAAAAAATGGAGAGGGTTGTTTTACAGTACAACAGGGCATTGGGACCAAATTTGGGGGTTCATAACATTAGGAAAATTGGAATGGCAAGACCAAAAAGGTTGTGTGGGGGTATCTTATGGTGTATTGAATGGGGCAAGGGGACACAAGGGTATCATGGTTTGGTATAAGTCAGAAGTGCAAGCATGGTTTACTATGATCTATAATCTTAGCATTACATAATGAGAAGGGGGCATAGGAAATAATTTCATATGGGCTAGGGGACCTAGAGGGAAGGTAGCGTGAGAAATAAGTAGGAAACCCCCAATAGTGGTGATAAGGGGATCAGGAGTATAGTTATCACAAACTATTAGCCCTTAACCCTCAATCCATAATCCCTTAAACCCTACAATCATAGCTCATAACGCATAAACCCCTTGACTCATTAAATCTTAAGAGTCTAACCCATAACCTATAATCCATGAACCTCGTAAGCCATAACTCCTTATCCTCTTAACATGTGACCCTTAACCCCTAACCCTTCACTCGTAAACACCTTAACTTCTAACCCCTTAAACACCTAAATCCCCTAAACCTTAAGTCCTTAACTGCTAAATCCTCTGACCCTAAAGCCCTTGGCCCTTAACCCTTGACGCTTGAAGCCCTTAACCCTTGACACTAGAAGCCCTTAACCACTAAGTATCCAAGGTTGAAAATAGCACCCCAACCCAACACATTGACCTCCTAGGAGAATCCTTCACCTCTAATTGAGCATATTGGAAAAATTTTATTTTTAGAGAACTAGGTATTGGTTATGAGGGTATGTGTTTGTGGGTAATGCCATTATTACCATATATACCAAATGTAAAAAAATGGGATTGTTTGCAAAGCCTCGATCTGAGTTTCTCAAATATATAAACTTCATGTTGAGATGGAGGTTGTAGTGCTCTCTCACATAAGGAGTTGGAAATGAATAGATCACTCACAAACACAAGGCCTCTCTAGCCCTAATTCACAAAGGAGTGAACCCTCACTACAAATATTTTTTTGTTAAAAAAACTCAATTGTGTCAATGTAGAATACTATACATAAAAGAAAGTAAAATAATACTATCCACATCAGTGTTGAAATAACCTTAAATTAGCCATGAGTAGTGAGCCAAAGGGTGAATGTGGGGCACTATTAAAGTTACATCATGTTTAAATTCCTTTTACATTGTGAGTTTTTTCTCCAATAGGGTTGAAGCATCATCACAAGGAAGCATGACACATTTTTGTGGGGGAGCTATTAAAGTTGTAACAAAATTAAAGTGATTTAAACCTCCAATGTAAATGACATCATTGTATGTTTGTGTCAGGTTGTTAGAGAGGTTATTTATAGACAATACATTCAATTTACTTGGACTTCATATTTTTAGGGCCTCGACTCTAACATGGATTTTCACTAGGAACACTTCATGCAAATGAAAGGGGTCCTTCTTTTAACCACATACACACAAGAGCATTGGATGATGCCCTTCATATCCCCTTTGGTGCATTCAAAGTGGGTTTACATTTGTGTCGAGTTAAAACTAATCATAATGACCTTCCTCTTCTTAATAACATCTGGTACTGTTTCCATATATACGAGATATAATTAAAGGATCACCTCATCTATAGATGCCCCATTTATTATGAGATTCAATGGATGTTATATTGTCTTTATAAACATTTGGATGGGTTGTTATCGACATTATTTAAATACATGTCTAGAACTTTTTATGAGAGAGGTACTTGGATTTAGATCCTTATATAAGGCCTTATGTGGCCTTCCCCTTTAGAAATATTCCAAGGGGGTCACCTCCTTCCATATTCCCTTGCCTAATTAGGGCCAAATTAACAAAACAAGATTCAAACTTCCTCAACTACCAAATTAGTGAGGCATCATACCTCTTCTTGACTTCGACCTCAACGAGACATATTTCTTCAGAGATAATTTTAGGATTTCCCACCATATATCACAAGTTGGATGTAATAGGATCTGCTACCCATTTTCTATATGAGATTTTAGAGGATATTTTAAAATTTTATTGTAATCTCAACCGCTATTATTCCTATCACATTGATCATTTTCCAACTAAGGTATATGGATCTATATGTAATTCATGAATGTATCATTGGTTTGATGACACCTTTCCTTAGCCATCTAGTAAACTAGGTGTAGGAAAAATTTCCTTTAGCTACCACATTTAGTTGGATATGTATGATACATGTGTATATGATGTTATGTCCAATGTGTACTATTTTTATTTTGTTAACTTTTACACTCTGTTCTAACTCTTAATTTTTTGGCTATAATTTTTAATCTGATCTGTTCCATGGTGTTTCATAATTTTTCTCAGAGAAGTGTGTCATCTTGATGGTTTGGATATATTCTTGGTGATTTGAGTAGGTGCTATACATTGATCTTATTTTACCCCTTATTTCCTTTAGTCAAAATTTATCCCATGTATCTCTTTAACAACACATGTGAAGGCCTTCTAAGCTGTCAATATCTTCTAATAGGGTATTTCTAAGCTCTAAGTGAACTTCCTCAAAAATAAGGGGCTACCTATAGCTACTTAAGTTTATTGATAACATTATTTATAGATTTAAATATATTTTTAACCTCCTTAAGGGTTGATAGATATTTCACTTATGTGTAAATCACATGTCCCTTTTCCCTCTTTATATGAACATTCTTACTTATATTAGGGAGGTATAAGATAATTTTGATTAATACCCTAATTAGACTAGCATTATTACTTTCTCGAACTTCAACATCATTTTATATAACCTCTATGTCAAATGACCTCCTTTTACTCACATAAAAATAAAACTTAATATAAACCTAAGCAACCATAACAATTTATTTGACTACCTATTAAAATTTAATTTGGCAACTACTCTAAAATCTAAATCGACCTATTAAAATTTATTTTCTTGCTGCTATTCTCCTTGCTAAGTTTGGGACAGAGTTCAGTGTCCTTCTCTACTCATAATTTTTATGATTTTGTCGCAGATTCCATACCCTTCTTTGACATTAAATTCTTCTATCGACTCGAATATATTTTTAACACGAACTTATTATATCAGATCTAGGTTCACTCTTTTTTGAGCTTTACTTAAAATATTCTTCTCCTAATTTTGGGGGTTTCGCTGAAATTTGGAGCAGAGAACATGTCGTCTGCATATGGAGATAAATTTCACCCTTCAAGAACTCTGAGAGGGAGAGTGTGCATGGATACATTTGAAAGGTATTTTCCTGATCTCATTTCTATGATTTGTATTGTTAAAATTTCAAAGGATTTAAACTTGTATACCCAATTATGGAGAAGAAGGAAGGGTTATTGTTGATAATAGATAAAAAAGGGCCTGAACTGAGTTCAAATTATTAGAACAAATTTTTTCTCAAATTAATTGTCTTCCTCTTTCACTTGAAAACAAATGTCATGCAATCAAGGAGATTTACTGCCACTACAAAGTCTTCTCACTAACTTTTCCATCATGGAAATGCTCTTTGAACTGGAATATGAGAAAAAAAAGCATGACCAAGATCCCCATAGAAAGTTAAGATACATATTATGTATTACCACATCATATCCTCTGAGCAGAGAACATACATTTCCTTAAAGAAAATGGAGAACATATTCTGAAAAGGGGGCTATGTTTAGCCAAGGTCTACTAATGTTTGAGGTTTTTCTTCTGGTAGAGTACAATTTTCCAATGACATAATAGATCAACATTATTGATATTATCATCATTTTTTTCTATGAAACGTCTTATTCTATGTTGAATAACTTTCTATCTTCAAAAGCAATATATACAAGCACCATTGTTCTAATCTGATTTAACTAGAAATTGCATTTAAGACATTTTTGTAAGTAATTTCCCTTAGGCTATTACTGAAAGAAATACTAGTTTTTATTGCAAAAAATGCATATAGACTCAGTTATAAAACATATTTTGTGAAGTATGTTACTTGTTCCTTCACATTCAAAGCAATGATATTTGCAATTATGAAATATGTCAAAGTTTAACATATGATTCTGAAAATTTGATAGCAGTAAAAATATATATAGACTTGTGCTATGGATTCATCAAAGCCATTGAACTCAAGTTCTACAATACCAAATGTTTATAGTTTAGGGAAGTTCTTTTATGAGCCTTATATACTTTCCCGAGATTCTCAAGGTTCACTTGAAGTATTCAACCCAACAAGCACTTCTTGTTGGCAATATGATGCAAAGTGTTGTCCTTGATGGCAACCCACCTTGATGAAGATGATGAAAACTTACTTGATGAAGTTGTGCTTGATAGAATATGTTCTTAATGAAGTAAATCTGATGTATCTATAGTGAGTATAGAAGGCAGTGAAGAAAGGAATTCAGATTGTGCTAAATCTATGGTGAAAGAGTATGTCTCAAGGCATACGCGGATCTGTCTAAGGGAAGTCGTGTATGCACGCGGAAAAGAACGTGCAAAGTCGCGTATGGGCTAAAGCGCTCTAAAAGTGCAAAACCAGGGGTGACCACCATGGTATTGACCCATTGTATTGGGTAATGATCCACCTAATTGACCCCGTCCAAGAATACCATCGGAAGTAATGTTCTTTTGGCTCATGGTATTGAAAAAGGAAAAACCTATATAAAGAGATGAAATTCATTATGCAAATCATGAGTGTGGGTACAAGATGTCTGAGCTTGAATGAATACTTCTCTCTGAAGTAGATCTGAATGGAAAGGGTTACACTTGAATGATAAATCTGAGTGTATGATGCACCAATGATGAAGAAGGGGATCTAGATCTGAAATGTGCTTGTATTTGCTAGATCTTTTTATGGAATGATTAGATCCAAGAAGAGGCGAACATCTGTCTGAAGTGAAGGGTTAAATCTGTGTGAAGTATCTGTTCTGAAGAAATGCAATGACCTAAAATCTCTGAAGAACCATACGCTAGTTCGCCGAAGAGGAAGCGCGTATATACGCGACTTCGCTGAAAGAAAAGCGCGTATGCGCAATTAAATTGGTTCTATAATATGTACAGAAGTATACGCTGGTTTGTGTGAATGGAAGCGCGTATATACGCGACATCAGTGAAGTGAAAGCGTGTATGCAAACTAGGGTTTGCTGAAGTCTGTGGTAAGAAATGTCTGATCTGTTCTGCTGGTTTACTGATATCTGTCAGTGAGTTATATGTATCTGTTTCATGGTTGACTGTGCTTAAAAGTATGGAGAGGGTCCAGTTTGAAAATATGATGAAATGTGGCCTGCAAGTTGTGTTCTATTGAATTTGTTGGATCCAGTGTGAAAATTGATGAAACGTGGTCCAAGGTGGTGCTGAGGGTTGTAGCCTTCAGTCAGGGGGTTGTAGCTCCCTTCCAGGAGAGGCTGGTAAACGAGATCAGGGGGTCGTAGCTCCCTTCCAGGAGAGGCTGGTAAACGAGTCAGGGGGTTGGAGCTCCCTTCCAGGAGAGGCTGGTAAACGAGCGCAGGTGGGTGCCTGCGTGCTGGTAGGAGTCTGCACCAGCACATATGTTGTAAGATGTTTTTCTCTATAATAAAATATTGAAGCCTGAGCAACTACAGTGGTGGTTTTCTCCCGACTTGGGTTTCCACCTAAAAATCCTGGTGTTCATGTGTGATGCTTTGTGTGATGGTTTATTCTGTTCTTACTGCACATGTTTACTGTTTATTGAATATCTGATGAATAAATGATGGAATGGTTTAAGTGAAGAATTAATGACATAATTAGTTCTCTGAGTATACGCAAGTTTAATAAAGGGTATCCGCGTATATACGCGAGTCTTCTTCAGGAAAGTAGCGTATGGGTTTTGAAGTAAAGAAAAATAAAAAGTTTTGAATATGCTGTAAATACTGATTCACCCCCCCTCTTAGTATTTTTCCCAACAATTGGTATCAGAGCAGGTTCTTCTGCAGAAGCTTGATCACTTGAAGAAGATCCGTCGCAATGGGAAGTCAAGAAGGAGTGATTTCTATAAAGCCACCTCTATTCAATGGAAGCAATCTGATATTTTGGAAGGTACGAACAAAAGCGTATCTGCAAAGTCTTGGTGCATATGTATGGGCAATCGTGGAAGAAGGCTATCAATACCCGGCAAGTATTCCTACTGATGCAGCTGAAAGGAAGAAGTATGAAACCAATGCCAAAGCAGTAAATGTCTTGTTAGGAAGCATGTCTGAATCAGAATTTTCCAAAGTGATGCAGCTTCATTCAGCAAAAGAAATATGGGACAAAATCATTCTGAGCTATGAAGGAGATACAAAGGTAAAAAATGCAAAACTCCAAACTCTTAGAATTGAATATGAAAATTTGAAGATGCATAGTGATGAAAGTGTTGCCAGTTTCTTCCTTCGTCTAGATGATGTTGTAAATCGAATGAGAAATTTGGGTGAAACCATAACTGATACTACTCTTGTGGAAAAAGTCTTAAGATCCTTGACTTCAAAATTTGACTCTAAAGTCTCAGCTATTGAAGAAAGGCAAGATCTGCAAACTCTTACTATTGTTCAATTACATGGTATTCTGATTGCTTTTGAAATGAGACAAGGAGGTCCTTCTCAAATCAGAGAAGCTGCTTTTAAGGTATCTGCAAGAGGAAAAGAAAAGGAAGTCGTCAAAGAATCCAGCTACATATCCAATGAAGAAGAAGCGAATTTCGTGAGAAAACTCCAAATAGGAACTGGAAGATTCAAATGTAAGCTTCCTTTCAAATGTTTTGAGTGTGGAAAAGTTGGTCATTATGCTGCAAAATGTCCTTATAAAGGAAAAGAAGTAGTAAGAAGGAATAAGAACCGATCTAGCTCTAAGAAAAGTTACTATACTAATGAAGACAATGATGGGTCATCTGGTAGTGAGGAAGAATGTGAAGAAGATCTTAGACTTCTCATGGCATTTGAACAAAAAGAAGAAAAGGATACTTTTATGGATGCTCTAGAGGAAAATTATTTTCTTGAAGAAAACAATCAACTCAAACTACGCTTAGAAGATTATAAAATTCTCTTAGAAGAACAAAAGATAATCAGAGAGACCATTGAAAAGCAGCTTGAAGAAGCAAAGAAACATATTGAAAAATTGGAATGTGAAGTGGTAAGTCAAAGAAAAGAAGTTGAGAAAGAAAAGACCTTGAATCTTAGATTTGCTAAAGGATCTGAAACCTTAGATGAGATTATCAAGGTACAACGTTCTCCTCTTATAAAGACAAGTCTTGGATATACCGGAGAATCTTCTCAAGCTTCAGCACCAAACTATCTAAAAGCAGCTATGGGTGGTTTACTACATTCAGCAACTCAGCAAGGGAATAACGGATCTCTACAGGGAAAGCAGGACCATCTCAATTCAAGGAACAATAACAGGGATAGCTTTCAAAGACGCTACACCCAACAGGTAAATTCAAATAGAAGATTCCATGATCGCAGAAATTTCTACTTCAATGGGCAATGTTTCACATGTCACAATTTTGGTCATAAGGCTTTTCAATGTGTTGCATATAAAACCATCATGACAAGAGAAGCAAGAAAGAAAATGTTGGATACTGAACCAAAGAAGAATACCTATAACAACTTTTCTCCTCTTCAAAGTGAAGTTGAATGTACTTATTGCAATAACTTTGGCCACGAAGAATCTGAATGCAGGAACAAGATCCAGCCAAAAGAACATGTTCCCTCAAGCTCTAAAGTGTGGAAAAAGAAAGAACCGCCGGTTGAAAATTGTGGGATAGCACTATTTGTAGAAGGTGAAGAAAATCAATGGTACATCGATAGTGGGTGTTCAAGACACATGACAAGTGACAAAAGCAAACTTCTTTCATATAATGCTCTAGAAAAGGAAAAGAAAGTTACATTTGGAAATGATACTCCTGCTATAATTAAAGGAAAAGGGTCAGTGTTTCTAAAAGAAAAGGTGAAGGCTAAAGATGTCATGTATGTGGATGGATTGAGGCATAACCTGTTAAGTGTAAGTCAAATGTGTGATCAAGGAACAAAAGTTGTTTTTAGTTCAAAAGAATGTGTGGTTCGTGATCTTGATACATGTAAAATTATTATAAAAGGAAAAAGAAATCCAAGCAACCTTTATATACTAAAGGGCTACAAAGATCAATGTTACCTGAGAAAATCTTCAGAAAATTGGCTATGGCATAGAAGGCTAGGGCATCTGAGCTTCTCTCAAATCAACAAAGCAAGCAGACTTCAAGCTGTTCGTGATCTTCCCAATATTAATCCACCAAAAAATATCATATGCAAATCTTGTCAATTCGGTAAGCAGACTAGAGTACGGTTTAATGCCAAAGAAGGATCATCAAGTAAGCCTCTTGAACTCATTCATACTGACATATGTGGACCTATGAGAAAGAAGACACCACGTGGGGAAGAATACTATATCTTATTCATTGATGATTACTCTAGAATGTATTGGATCGGGTTCATTAAACACAAAGATGAAGCATTTGAAAAATTTCTGAGCTTCAAAGCACTGGCTGAAAATGAATTGGATCTAAAAATCAAGTGTCTCAGATCTGATCGAGGAGGAGAATATACATCAAATGAATTCCTTGAATTTTGTGAACAACATGGCATAAAAAGACAATTCTCTATAGCTGGCACTCCACAACAAAATGGCGTAGCAGAAAGAATGAATAGAACAATTCAACAAATGGCTAGAGCTATGATTGATGATTCTGGAATACCTCACACTTTATGGGGAGAAGCAACACATACAGCAGCAAACATTCTCAACAAAGATCATGTTCGGGTAAACAGTGATAAAACTCCATATGAACTCTGGTATGGTAAACACCCTCCGTAAAGCATTTTAGAGTTTTTGGAAGAAAATGCTTTATCAAAAATAATGATGAAAATCTTGGCAAGTTCGAACCTAGATCAGATAAAGGAATTTTCCTTGGTTACTCATCTTCAAGCAAAGCATACAAATGTTATAATGAAAGGCTTCAAAAGATTGTTGAATGTATTGATGTTGTTATTGATGAGTCTCCTGTAGCTCCTAAAGAAGAAAAACAAACAACAAAAGAAGATGATGATGACTTATGGCCTTCTACATTTGATATAGACAGTGAATCCAATGATGAACCTGAAACTGATCTATCTGAAAAAGCTCCATCTAGATATGTTCAAAAGAATCATCCTGAATCTCAAATCTTGGGAGACAAGGAATCGGGTGTACGAACAAGGAGAACTCTTGTGGGATCTTCTAGTCATATGGCACTTCTATCCACAATTGAACCACTCAATGTCAATCAAGCTAGCAGAGATGAATGTTGGAGGCAAGCCATGGATGAAGAACTTGTTCAAATTGAAAAAAATGACACTTGGGATTTGGTACCAAGACCTCATGATAAAAATGTCATTGGAACTAAATGGATTTTCAAGAACAAGTTAAATGAGAATGGGGATGTTGTAAGAAACAAAGCTAGACTGGTTTGCAAAGGGTATACTCAACACGAAGGTATAGACTTTGAAGAAACTTTTGCTCCTGTAGCTAGACTTGAAGCCATCAGAATGTTTCTTGCCTTTTCAAGTTATCAACAAATCAAAGTTTATCAAATGGATGTTAAATCTACTTTTCTTAACGGTGATCTAGAAGAAGAAGTATATATAGAACAACCGGAAGGATTCATTTTGGGAAATGATGCAAATCTTGTTTGTAGACTTAAAAAGGCTCTATATGGTCTCAAACAAGCTCCAAGGGCTTGGTATTATCGTCTTGACAAATATCTTCATCAACGAGGATTTTCAAAGGGGTCTGCTGATAGCAACTTATACACAAAAGTTGAAAATGATAAACTATTGATTGTGGTTGTATATGTTGATGATATCATTTTTGGGAGTAACGAAGAATATTTGAGTCAAAAATTTGCTTCTGTCATGCAGCAAGAATTTGAAATGTCTTTACTTTGGGAACTAACATTCTTTCTTGGCTTGCAAGTGCATCAAACTGCAGATGGTATATTCCTATCACAAGCAAAATATATTAAGCAAATTCTGAAGAAGTATGGCATGGAAGAATGCAAACCTGTAAGTACACCGATGATAACCGGATGCAATCTCAGTTCTCAGGATGATTCTCCCACGGTGAATCAACCAGAATACAGATCGATGATAGGGAGTTTACTTTATCTCACTGGGACTAGACCAGACATTATGCATGCTGTTGGGATTGTTGGATGATTCCAAGCTAATCCAAAAGAGTCTCATCTTCAGGTTGTTAAAAGAATATTCAAATATCTTCAAGGAACTCAAGACTTTGGTCTATGGTATCCAAAGAATGCTGATCTTACTCTTCATGCTTACACTGATGCAGATTGGGCTGGAAGTGTTGATGACCGGAAAAGCACTAGTGGTGGTGCATTCTACATGGGGCCCCGGTTAGTATCTTGGTTCAGCAAGAAGAAAAATTCTATTGCCTTATCTATAGCAGAAGCAGAATATGTGGCTGCCGCATCTTGTTGCACTCAACTCCTTTGGATGATGCAAACCTTACAAGATTTTCAAATCAAATGTACTCCTCCTATCCCCATTAAGTGTGACAATACAAGTGCCATCAGTATTTCAAAGAATCCTATTATGCATTCAAAGACCAAGCACATTCCCATCAAGTATCACTTCTTACGTGAACAAGTGCTTGAGCAAACGGTGAAGTTGGAGTATGTTCCCTCCAAAGAACAAGTTGCTGATATCTTTACCAAACCTCTGCCCAGGGAAGCGTTCGAGTATCTAAGACAGAAGCTGGGAGTGTTCTCTGCCAGTCAAAAGAACAAATCTGCATAAATTTAGCATATGGCAGTGGATACGCGAGTTTCATGAAACACAGTCGCGTATATACACGAGTTCCTGCACAGAAAACCGCGTATGTCTGATTGCTGACAATTTTCTGCTTGGAGTCAGCTCTCTTCAGCACAGCTGCAAGTGCTGTTTGGTATCTCTGATACTGTTTGGTATATCTGGTGGTGTTCCAGTTCTCATAATTCTTTTCTCATGTTTTGATAAAGATGCCTTGATGATTTGTTGGTGAAAGTGTTCAGGATGCACAAACTAAGGGGGAGCCTTAGTCATATGGAAAGGATGCTTGGATGCACAATTTCAGGGGGAGCTTTAGCGTTGCTGAGTATAATGCATTGTTGGCATTATGATGATTCTGAAATATGTTCTCCTTCTTGACGACTTTCTGGTGTTGGCTATGAAAAGTCACATTTGTAATTTGATGAAAAGGTCTTGTTAAGACCCATGATGTAAGATTGTAATATTCAGTCTTGTAAGGACTTGTCGAATTTGTAAACCCACTTGGTTGGGTAGCTGAGTCAAATTTTGTCAACCCACTTGGTTGGGTAGTTGAGTCTCATATGTAAATCCACCTGGATGGATCTTTGATGTAAGTATGAGTCATTGGTGATAGGAAGTTCATAGAGTCATGAAAAATATGCTTGAAAATTCAGCATGAACTCAGGGGGAGAGTATGTTGGTCTGCCCTTTGCCCTTGATGTCAAAGGGGGAGAGTGACAAGGTGTTTGAATGGTGTCAAAAATTGGAGAGAGTGACATGGTGTCATTGTATTCTTAACGTACCTATCTGTTGTGGTAACCAAACACCATTGTCGTTGCCATCAAGTCCAAAGGGGGAGATTGTTGGCAATATGATGCAAAGTGTTTTCCTTGATGGCAACCCACCTTGATGAAGATGATGACAACTTACTTGATGAAGTTGTGCTTGATAGAATATGTTCTTAATGAAGTAAATCTGATGTATCTACAGTGAGTACAGAAGGTAGTGAAGAAAGGAATTCAGATTGTGCTAAATCTATGGTGAAAGAGTATGTCTCAATGCATACACGGATCTGTCTAAGGGAAGTCGCGTATGCACGCGGAAAAGAACGTGCAAAGTGACGTATGGGCTAAAGTGCTCTAAAAGTGCAAAACCAGGGGTGACCACCATGGTATTGACCCATTGTATTGGGTAATGATCCGCCTAATTGACCCCGTCCAGGAATACCATCGGAAGTAATGTTGTTTTGGCTCATGGTATTGAAAAAGGGGCTCATGGTATTGAAAAAGGATAAACCTATATAAAGAGATGAAATTCATTATGCAAATCATGGGTGTGGTGCAAGATGTCTGAGCTTGAATGAATACTTCTCTTTGAAGTAGATCTGAATGGAAAGGGTTACACTTGAATGATAAATCTGAGTGTATGATGCACCAATGATGAAGAAGGGGATCTAGATCTAAAATGTGCTTGTATTTGCCAGATCTGTTTATGGAATGATTAGATCCAAGAAGAGGCGAACATCTGTCTGAAGTGAAGGGTTAAATCTGTGTGAAGTATCTGTTCTGAAGAAATGCAATGACCTAAAATCTCTGAAGAACCATACGCTAGTTCACCGAAGAGGAAGCGCGTATATACGCGGCTTAGCTGAAAGAAAAGCATGTATGCGCAATTAAATTGGTTCTATAATATGTACATAAGTATACGCTGGTTTGTGTGAATGGAAGAGCGTATATACGCGACATCAGTGAAGTGAAAGCGCGTATGATAACTAGGGTTTGCTGAAGTCTGTGGTAAGAAATGACTAATCTATTCTGCTGTATTGCTGCTATCTGTATTCTACTGTTCTGAGTTGTCTGCATCAGTTTGGTTGTATGATTGAGCTTAAATGTATGAAGAGGGTCCAGTCTGAAAATATGATGAAACGTGGCCTACAAGTATTGTTCTATTGAAGTTGTTGGATCCAGTGTGAAAATTGATGAAACGTGGTCCAAGGTGGTGCTGAGGGTTAGACTTCAGTCAGGGGGTTGTAGCTCCCTTCCAGGTGAGGCTGGTAAACGAGATCAGGAGGTCGTAGCTCCCTTCCAGGAGAGGCTGGTAAACGAGTCAGGGGGTTGGAGCTCCCTTCCAGGAGAGGCTGGTAAACGAGCGCAGGTGGGTGCCTGCGTGCTGGTCAAGTCTGCGCCAGCACATATGTTGTAAGATGTTTTCTCTATAATAAAATATTGAAGGCTGAGCAACTGCAGCGGTGGTTTTCTCCCGACTTGGGTTTCCACCTAAAAATACGGGTGTTCATGTGTGATGCTTTGTGTGATGGTTTATTATGTTGTTACTACACATGTTTACTGTTTATTGAACATCTGATGAATAAATGATGGAATGGTTTAAGTGAAGAATTAATGACATAATTAGTTCTGCGAGTATACGCGAGTTTAATAATAAAGGGTATCCGCGTATATACGCGAGTCTTCTTCAGGAAAGTAGCGTATGGGTTTTGAAGTAAAGAAAAGTAAAAAGTTTTGAATATGCTGTAAATACTGATTCACCCCCCCTCTCAGTATTTTTCCCAACACTTCTAATTAATCTTCTGCTTCTTCTTCCAGATTGTAAATGATGTCCATGTTCAAGGATCATATTATTCTCCTTCTAACGGGAGAGACAAAACAAATGAGGAGAATAATATGATCCTTGAACATGGACATCCATGTTCAAGGATCATATTGGATCTCCTTCTAACGGGAGAGACAAAACAAATGAGGAGAATAATATGATCCTTGAACATGGACATCATTCACAATCTGGAAGATTGAGGGGACTGGTTGGTAAATGGATGGCATTAACAAACACTAACTCTATAAACACCATCAGAAGTGAGTCAGAAAATGATGATCTACTGATGGAAGAGTTTCCTTTAGGTATAGGAGAACAATCAGAGATATCTTATGGAGGAACCCAAGACTACCAAAATTAAGTGGGAAACGAACAAGAAATGGTTGTGGCATTGCTCAAACAGAATCTGAATGAAAAAAGAGAAAATAAAATGTAGAGTATTTAGGCTCTGGACAAATCTTATCTGAATCTGGCATGGAAGAAAGGGAAGTGACATGGGGACTAGTTGCTAAAACATATGTAGGGATAGGGAAACCTTAGGGTGTGGGTGTAAGGACATTAGATGAGGAAGTACGAGTTCAAACTTAAAGGGGAATAGGAAGCTCAATGAGGAAATCTGAGGGATTTGATCGTGGGAGTGAAACATCTGTTCGACAGATTTCAAAGGACTTAAAGGAAGCATTTTCCATGTTACAAAAAACATTTTTTGTATCAAATTCAACCAAACAAGATTATCCTATTGTATATGCTAGTGCTGGATTTTTCAAAATGATTGGATACTCTCCGAAAGAAGTTATTGGAAGAAATGTGTGTGCTTTTCTTCTTGCTCCCTATTTCTATGTATGTGTGTCTCTGTCTTTCATTCTCTTTCGGTGATTAGATATTCATGTGAGGATTAAAGTAATATCTTTGAATGAATTAACATGAGATACTTCTATAATTTTGAAAAAATGTTCAAAAAATTCATTAAACATTATTATCATTAATGCTTACAAAAGCAAAAGAAAATTAGAAGGGATAGCCTTAATGTTCAACTGACTATTTTAATTTGACTCACTAAGTCCTTAACACAAATAATGTTTAATACATATTTTCTATTATGGATTTCACTATAAATATACCATGAGATATCCCTAATAATACAATAGACAAAAATGCAAATGTGTTCCCCAGTTGCTTGTTTTGGTTACCATATCCCATAACTGCTTGCGAAAACTACGAGGAAATCATGAACTCAATGTAATTTCAATATTGAATCAATATAATGTGGCTTCATGAAGTGTTATGAATATATTTTGCGATATATATATATATATATATATATATATATATATATATTATTGATAAGATGTTTCTTGAGTAATTATCTTCTCTAAGGATCCATGTTATGCATAGAATCAAGAATTAGTACTATTCCCATTTTCATTTATAGGATTCCACATCAAGTCTTAGCTGCATGTCTCCACTTGTTGTATATGTTTCATACACATCAAGGTCACCAGGGAAAACATGTTCCAACAAGGAGCGATCGTAATCATTAATCAACTCTTACACCTATTATGCATTGGAGAAACAAGTGAAAAGATAGGCTATTTGTCGTACAAATATATTGTACATAGAATGTGGGCATATAGGGTGTTTCAAATCTCTGGGTGCATAAATCCATAGCCCTCTACCATCCATACAAATATTGTGTGCCTCTGGTGGTTGAAATACCCTCTCCACACTACAATGATCAGGGATATAGATGCACTCTAGTGGTAGATTGATACTAAACCCAATCTATTAAACCCCAATAGACCGTAATGAATTTTATAGATATGGTTAAACCGTCATCTATCCCTCTATATATTTATGCAAAATTAACAAGAATCCACCACATAATCAGGTAAATCTCCAAAGAGTGCGTGGTAGGAGAAAGAGGCATATGAAATGTGTTGAGAATCAAAGAAATATTGGTTTTGATAAACTTCTACCAATCTAAAATTTACTACATTATCAATTTAGATGAAATTATTCAGGATTAATCATTAATCAGGAAGAATGTTATTAATCACAAAATCTTAAACTCAGAAATACATTATTAGTATTACTATGGTAGTGATTTGATGTCATTTTCCTTGTTCTCCATTGAAGCTGTGGTAGGTGAACTTAATAGAGGGATTACTTCCACTTCTATGCTCCTTCACTTCCCATGGGACATTATCAAAGCCTCTCAGCCCTCCCGCATTCATTCAGATCACCAAACTACACATATTTTACATGAACTAGTAGTGCTCTAGATCTCCACAAACAAACATAAATATACTGAAAGAGAGATATTTTATTCCTTAGTGGTGGTCATTATAGGGCTTTGGTTAGCCGGATTAAACAAGCATGCAGAATGGAAAAGGTAGGAATTCACCATTGAGCGTGTCATTTCCATCATTATTAGGTAGCTTATATGTTTTCCCATTTAGTTTGAATTATCCATCCTTGATACGGTTGGCTACACAACCCACCAAGGCACCAAAGTAAGGTCTACTGGAGTTCATGTTCTGCATTAATAACAATCTCATATCATCATAAAACATTCCACCATATTCCCCATGGTAACACATACATCTGAGATCGATTCCAATATGTGATTATAAACTATAAATTTATCTTAAAATCCTAGCATACGATGGGAGTACCAATTTCAAAAGGGAAATGAAAATACATACCATGTATGATGAAAGATTTTTATAGCCAAGAAGTACATCTACTAGATTTCCTAAATGCATAAATACCAATACTTGATGAGCTATCTCCCTCTGAGTAATTCATGATGGTGAAGAAGTTGAAAGGTATGGTTTAGGTATGATTACCTTTAGCATCAGGGAGGGCAAGGGAGACAAGGGTAGCTCCCCAATTCATGAGATTTATATGCAGATCGCCCCTACAAAGTTAAAAGAAAATTGGGGCATTGATCCTTTTGTAGGGATGACCATAATGAGCCAACTTTCCTTTCCTGTCCAAATTTATTGGATTCAATTCCAATTTCTGCCCTTGACTGTTAGCGTGGAATTTTCAGAGGTTAAAGAAAACCACAATGCACCAAAAATGCAAGAGAATGGATGACACTTTTACAATCATCGATTTATTGAATGATCAAGGGATGGATGGATAAGCTAAAGGATAACATTCAATGATATATATAGAGAGACTCACATAATCAATACTAGACTAGGGTGTGTATGTATGCCTTAAGATAAGGTCACAATGTAAGACATAACATGTATTGTGCACAACTACAGACAACCGTTCATTGTGGCTACCAGAAAATTTAATCTTTGGAATCTAAACATGTTACATTTTGGAGTTTTTTTCTTAATATCCCAATTTGTTTTTTCCAAACCTTAATTTTGTTATTTAAAATGGAATTTTGAATGCATATATGGATTCAACACCCTGAAAAAACCCTAGATCAATAATTTTTTGTTATTTGTAGATTGAAGTACCTAAACAAAGGCATCATGGTTTTATGGATGCCATTTATAAAGTTGGATTGGCAAAATTCCTTTCTGACCTTTTCTGGGTTGGAATCTTCTATCACCTATATAACCAAGTAATTTTTTATCACATGCATAACATTTCCTTTTTATATAAAAAAGAGGTTCCTACACTCAAAGAATTGGATTTTCTTGGCTATGGGGTGACTAAAATTTTGAAGTTCTATAATATTTTGGATGATTAGAATATCCAATTTCGACATCATTACAAAAAGGGCCTGAAATGAGCTCAAATTGCGGTCTTGGGTGTAAAATGTTGGTCAGTTGGAACTCATTTATCAATTGCACTATATGAGTAAAGCCTAGATAATAGATAAGATGAGGAGTCTGGACCTATTTCAGGCTGAGGTAAAACATACTCAAGCTAACAATCAAACATAAGGTTATGCATATACATGTGGTTCAAGGTATTGTTTTCCTTATGTTATTCTTTATGAATTAAGGAATATATGTTTCCAAGGAGGAACACCTACTGGTATAGGATATGATACACCGAACAAGTTACTAGGAACACCCAACAGATTACCAAGATATGATACATGCTTTAGATTGCTAGGATCTAGTCTAGGAACACCCAACAATGAGAGGAATATACACAAACCACTCCACGTAAGATATGTAAAGGGCACTTGAAATGCCTCAGAAAGTACCAAAGCACTCCAATGTTTATAATGATATACTTATGTCCAATTCAAATGCTACTTAAGTATTTCACAAAGGTTTTACTGCATTCGTTCAAGGGTTCATTTTAGTTTTCCAAGGGTTTCTACAAAAAAATATTTCACCAGATATTAACAACCCTTATTATAATTTTTACCACCACCATTACTGCCACAAACTTTCTGTAAGGTGAAGACACATGAAGATTTAAATTAGTTCCTTCTTGAAGGAAAGATGTCAATTATTCTGATTGATGGGTATTTAGAGTTTTATTCTTGGTTATAATTAGCTTACAATAACCCTAGATGTAGTCACAAACAAGTAATGAAGATTACTGTTGTTCTCAAGGCTAAAATATGGTCTGAAATCCCTCAAATTATCCCACAAAAAGGTTCCCCAAAAACCCACATCATTGTTGGAAACATTTGCTTATTACACTTGCATTTTTATACTTGTTTTCATGCTGCCCTGTCTATCTAAACATTGGTATCACAACCATAATTGTGCTCACATTAACCCTAGTTCTATTCATTGGTGAAAATTTACCATAGTTGGAGGTATCAACCATGGAAATACCAAAACTATTAGGTTACAGAGAACCACCAATCAAAGGATCTATCTACTGTTTTATCTTCTATTTAGGGCTCTTCACATTCTTCCATCAAATATATAGTCATTTTATTCTATATATCATCTTGATATCCCCTCATAATCCTACAAGAGTATGTTACAGGATCTCACATCCTCCGAGAAAAAGTTGATCTTATATGTTGAGTTATATTTATGCTTGGATGATGATCTATTTTCTTTGTTTGGAGATCCTGGAGGATGACAATATGCTACTAAAAACTATCGTATTATAACCAGATTATTGACGTCAAACTGTTCATGGAGGCTACTACCAAATACTGCAATAAGGGATACTTTCCCATTATAGTTTTGGAACCATAAAACAATGTTAAAAATGTTTAAAACATGTGCCCTAAAACTAAAAAATATGTTACAGGAAAATCACTATAATGTGATGAAATATCTATTATAGGACTTCTCTACTGCTGCTCATATGCTATCTAAAATAATCAGGTTGAATTTTAGAACCTAATTACTGCTAATCTAGTATGAAAAATCCAATTCATGGCATGAGGCATATGATGAAGCCATTGTCTAGGTTACATGTTGGTAGTGTATGTTATGTTGATCTATTACTTTTTCTTTTGGTTATAAACTGGGAACTTCACCACAACATCATACCAACATGTAGAATCTGAATTAATTGTTGTGAGACAACTAGCGTCTAGGATATTTGTTTATATCCCATACTTTTCCATAAACATTTAAATTTGATTGTGTTTACATGTGTTGAATGGAGTATCTATTGTGTCATCTTTATGATTGTCTGTGTCAAACATACAATTCTAACATGTCTTCTTTTTTGTGTGGAAGATATTGCTACATTGTATTTGCTAAGGATGCATGTTCACCATGACAAGTCAAATACTTTAAAATGTTTGATGTGTTTTGTATTATTGTTCCAAAAAATATTCTCTTTGTCTTTGTTTTGTATTATTTTTCCAGAACATATTATATTTTTCTTTGTCTTTATTTCACACATTATTTTATGATATTTTAGTGTTTTAGGTTATTTTAGGTTTTTGGCCCTGAAATTAGTGATTGAAATACCATATAATCACTTTATAATTATGGATTTTCTTGTCTATTTGAGTTATTTTATATAAGAATTATTCATAAGTAGATCTTAAGTAGGTCTTATACCCTTAGCTCCATTTCAAAGTGTTGTAAGAATTTCTGAGGACCTCTTCTTCTCCTTGACTCGAGGTGGTGCATTTCCCATCCTGCTGAGGCCTTTCTCTTTCATCTAGTCCTTCATTTTCCATTGAATCTGATTCAAGAGATTATCCCACTAGATCTCCCTTGGGGGATTCCAGGTATGGTGGTAGTGCATGTATCATTTTTTGAGAGTTGTGCTAAGATATTTTGAGGGCCCCATTTCATCGACTCAGAGTCTTATCCATTTCAACAAATATTTAAGTGCAGGAAATAGTGCAACATGAATAGCCATTTTATCTTGTATTAAAAGTTCATATCCCTCTTATATTGATAAAAGAGAGGATCATAAGTCATCAATAGTTGTATCATGGATTGTCCATAACTCCCTCTGAATATAGGGAAATTGACCATGCCAAAGCATAATCATTGAGCCATCTGAAACCTGACCATTTTCCTTAGGTCCATCTAACAAAGTCATCAACCATAATCTACTGCCATGACTAGACTGTGTTAACGAACATCAGTCAAAAAGAATCATCAAGACATATTCTCAATGGGTTTTATGGCTTCCTCTTAAGAATAGCTTGATGAACTTCTTACGTGAGATACTTTCCACAAGGTGTCCACAAGGCACTTGCAACAAAAACCTTCAACGAAGCATGCCTTAGAACATAATCATTTTTTTTAGAATTATCATAGTCCTTCTTCAACCAGAATGAATAAATAGCTGCATTATCCTCCTCTGTGTGATGAAATTGATCAATGAATTAAATTACCCAATCCATGATATCCAATCATCCATATTCATAATATTGTCTTTCATAGGATCTTGGCTTAATGCATCAAGGAGCCCAATGACACAACCAATATTAGAGTCCTTACAGTTCCTTTTGCTTATAGTGCTTGCCAAAGTATAGGATTTAATATGCACTTTCTTCAAGGTACCTTTGATTTTGTGCTGATAAGGGCTGATATACGAAATAGATCCAAAAAGTGCCATGTAATTTTTCTCCTAGTGGCCAGACCAAGGTAAAGGTGCTGCATAAACTTCCATTTCTAGTGCTACTATATAAATAGGTAAATGTTTTCTTCCATACGCCATAATTTCTCCTTTAATTATTATGGAAATTCAATATATCAAACACTGTCGTTATTGCTTCAAATGAGTATTGTCATTGCTCCTTCATTCCTCCTACACCTCCCTGATTAGAAACATTATGCTCGTACCTTAACCCATCAAGTTCTTGTATTAAATACAAATATATTGTCTTATTGATTATTCTATCATCTCTAAACTTAAAGGCTCTTGGTCTAAAATCATATATAGGTCAAAAACATCTGGAACAACTTGCCTACCATACTCTGTCAAAGGCAAATCTCTAACATCCTGGATGTTTATTTTTCCATCTGTCCTTGACTCTGCCCCTAGATAATGACGTTGCAAAACATAATCTCACACAGTCTCTCCTCCAACAATATACCCCGAGAGAGAAATAAGAAAGCCTCTCCTCGACAAACTTGTAAGAAATTATATGTCCTCTACTATTATGGGAACCACTTGGTTCTTAATATGAAATGCCTCAATAGCTGGATCCCATGCTCGAACTAAGAAATCCAAGAATCCTATTTGTTGCCTCATCCCTGACAACTGGAAGTACTTTAATAGACCACAATCTCTTAGGGCTCTTACTATGCCCAAATCATTTAGGGAAATCATATCCTATTCTCCATGCTCTCTTTCCCTCCATGTAATTGTCATTGTAATCTGATGAAAACTTGAAATGTAACCATAAGAACCATTAGATTTCATTCAATGAAAAAAATTGGGAAAATTTTGGGCATCATGCAAAAAACAAAAATGAATATTATGCCCAACGCAACCTAGGACAAGAGACAGTGTGTTGCATATATAGGTAGCCTTCATTTAGCTGCTATGCAATGCACTTTTCGATGTCCAAGGGTGTGTTGTCCTCTTTGGGAGAAGAATTTACCCTAGGGGCCCCAAAACCCTAAAAATTTGTAATGAATGGAAATGAAATGAATATTGAATGAAACAGAAGGTTCATGGCACTAACCTGGATCAAACGGCATTGAAATCTCAGCAGCTGAATTTTGGGGGCAAAATCAGGTTCAGAGCTCCAAAATGAAAATGGTAATTATGGAATGGTAAAAAAGAATAATAAAACTCTTTTTAATAGTCATGTAATTGTTTGAAAATCATATTTATTGCTATGACTATGGTTTTATTATGTTTTTATCATGAAACAAGTATTTTTAATCCATTTGGTGTTGTTCTGAACCGGTCTTACAACTGATGAACAGATTAGTCGTGCAGATTTATTTCAAGAATGATTTGACCACAAAGCATACTTTTTCTCCTTATTTTTTGAGATTTGTTAAAAATGAAAAATGATTTTAAGCGCACTTTTATCTCTTTTTCAAGCTTCGATAACAGCGAAAAAAGGAACCCTTGGAGTCTTCTTTCAACTTTTTTCAGACTTCGATAATGTGAAAATATTGTTGAGCACTTGTCTTTTCAAGCTTGTAAAAGTAAATGAATTGATATCTACTCAGTAGAAGTTTAACCCTTTTCTACACTGAGATACTTTATTTACAAAAAAGGAATACCTTGGTCGAACATGACTAAACAGGTTCTCTCAGATATTATTTTACACTTTTTCGGATATGATCGACAACTTTACGAAAAATTACTTATGGAGTTTTCTTTCATCCTCTTTTTCAATCTCTCTAAATATGAAAAAGGGCGGGCTATCCATGTCATTAAGCTTGTTAATAAATAAAATAGCGACAGGCTTGTCTATCATGGAAAGAATCGAGTTTCATTCATCGCTAGACTCGTTAAATTATTAAATAGTGATATTTTATTTGCCCAAAGGGTTGAATTATAGATCAAGCATATGTTATCCTCCTCAATATTGTTAAAAAATAAAGAGGTAATGGTTGACAAATGACCGGGGAAAATTTGGGAAAGTGAGAAGAAAGTTTTACAGTAGCAGGTCACTCTTGAACATGACACTTCACCCCCATCACCGTGACTATTTTGGTTAGGTAATATTCTTGATGATTCATTCATACCTATGGTTGATCATACCTTCACTTCAGTTTTGGGTCAATGCTACCAACTCATCTCAGTGTCGCCGATATGTTCAAGAGAATTCATCCAATGAATACTCATCCTTCTGCAATACTCATAAACCTTCATTCTCATGACAGTCATCCCTGAACATTTCTATATCAATTCATACCTTTGTCTCCGAAATCAGTAACTACCTTTTCGCAATAAGGTGGCTTCCTGTCAACGACAAATCATTATCCAGGAAGTTCACTTAGAAACATCACATTCCAATACCATGAGGCTTGTTATAGCATCAACAAGATCCTCGCTTCCGGAGTTTTGACCAAAATATTTGTTTAGTGTTCAACATAAAATCATCTATTCACACCTTACAAAATGTACTATAGTACCTCGAGGACCATTGAAATCAATGGTGGTTCTCTCATGTTTTTTAAAGCTCACATCATTGGTTGGTAATCAAATAATGTATTTCCATGTTTGACTACGAATCATATATTTGAATGGCTAGACTTGTACCTGAATGATCGAGTGAATGAGATAAGAAGACCCTAGATCTAGTTTCAACCACCCAGGCTACTATTTTAGGATTTTTGTACACATCATCTGTACGGTGACCTTACATACAGATCGTCATCCGAACATTGGTCTATATCTATAGGCATGTCTGTATTAGGAAACATTCCAATGTAGACGACTTTCTGAATTATGTACATGTTATTAGAAATTTTATGTGCTGAGCATGGGAATGCCTTCCCTCAACAATTATTATCAAGAGGATATATCATGATGTAATGTATTGTAATATTGATGCAGGTTTCCACTCTGCATCATCTCTAGCCCATCACGGTGTAAAGCATCTCAATCAAAATAATGTTATTATGTTAAGTCCCTATATTAATAGTGTAGCCCCTTATTATGTTAGTCTAGCCCCCCTTATTGTTATTATTGTACCCCTGTAACCCCCATATTGTTATTATTGTGCCCTTAAATTATTAATGTTAGGTCGGCTAGGATTACATTGTGGCCCACTAGGATTATATTGTGGCCCCATGGACTCCTATATATAGAAGGAGGTTTTGTTCATTTGTATCATCCAGGAATTGTTCATTTATGTAATGTATTGGAGGTTGCCCCCTCGAAGTGGCTTATTTCTAAGGCGTTCATATCTCTTTTCTTCTATTTTTGGAGCTGGTTACACAACATTTGGTATCAGAGCTTTGGATTCTAGGGTTTCGCTGCTCCAAACAGGTCATCGTGGCATTTTCGCTATAACTTTTTTTCTACGAAGTTTCAGAAGCTGAAATTTTTAGGGTGCGAAGCTGAAATCCTGAGGAAGATTGTCTAAAAATTTCAGAGCTTGTTTCACAATATTTTCGGAGATATCATCTGTGGAAGTTAGGCCTTTTTTTCAAGCTCCTAAACAGGTCATCGTGGAATTTTCGCTATAAAAAATTTTCTACGAAGGTTCAGAATCTGAAATTCGTATGGTGCGAAGCTGAAATCCTGAGGAAATTCGTCAAAAAATTTCATAGCTTGGTTCGCAAAATTTTTGGAGATATGATCTGTGGAAGGTAGTGCTTTTTCAGGCTCCTGAATTTCATCTCAAAGAGGTGATCGTGGGAAAAGTTCAATAACTCTCTCTCTGAAGATTGGATTGGAGTGCCGTCAAAAGTGGTCACAATTACACAGCCTGTAGTTTCTTGGATATCAATTTCAGAGACAAAGAACAAAACAGTGACACGTGGCAAGTCGTACAAGTTCGATCTACTGAACCAGTCCATAATTAGGTCATTGTGGGAGATTGGACACAACTTTCTCTTGGAGAATCCAAATTAGGTCAGACCTATGGCATTTGAAAGAAGCTTCAGAGGGCTACTACAGGGCTGAATTTCAGATATTGAAGATTCTCAATTACAGAGATAAATCAATTTCAATACAGAGCTCCTAAAAAGTAAGTAAACGGGTGTATTGTTTTTCCCGAATTACATAAATCTTGTTTGAAAAATCAGTTTGAAGTGATTCCAAAGGCCTATTGAGCATATATTTCAGTATTGCATTCTGAAATGCCTCCTAAAAATAATTCAACACCCTTTAAGCCCTCGGAAATCTATACTATGACGCATGAAGAGGAAGAGTTGCAGTATGAGATATCAAAATTACGGTACCAAGTGCAACAAGTTTCGACCTTACGAAGAGCAATTGAAGATGAAATAGATGGTTTAAAAGAAGAAATGGAGGCTAAGTTGGATGGTTTGAAGGATCAAACAATAGCTAATATGGATGATAAATTAGTGGAAGATGACAGTGAGCATCAACAACAAGTTCTCCAACTCTCAAAGGATAACCCAACTTTGGTGCAGAATCTAATGAAACAACAAGAAGATCAACATCACATCGAAAGAAGTTATGAAGAAGTCATAGAAACAAGAACTCGACAAGTACGATCAATTTCAGAGTATCTCAGCAAGTGGAAGAACTTTCTTGTAAAATATTTCACATGGGAGGATGAGAATTTTATACAGAAGCATCAAGAAATAATCAAGCGTTGAGGACAACACTTGTTTGAAGGAGAGGGGCATGTTAAGTCCCTATATTAATAGTGTAGCCCTTATTATGTTAGTGTAGCCCCCCTTATTGTTATTATTGTACCCCTGTAACCCCCATATTGTTATTATTGTGCCCTTACATTATTATTGTTAGGTCGGCTAGGATTACATTGTGGCCCCACTAGGATTATGTTGTGGCCCCATGGACTCCTATATATAGAAGGAGGTTTTGTTCATTTGTATCATCCAAGAATTGTTCATTTATGTAATGTATTGGAGGTTGCCCCCTCGAAGTGGCTTATTTCTAAGGCGTTCATATCTCTTTTCTTCTCTTTTTGGAGTTGGTTACACAACATATTATTATTCTGACTTCATGCTTTAGGGGGGGATTTTTATAGGTCAATTTGGGCACCATTCCCAATGACCTGGTTAACTGGATATCATCTCCAAAACCAATGAATAGGGTCTATCATCCCCTATCATTTCATTTGATACATGCCCTAAGATAAAGAACAAGACAAATCATCCATGAATTTCATTTGCAAAGGTTTCCAAGATTTGAAGTTTATAATATATCATATGAGAGCTCACCAATGCTGCCTCTAAAGGGACTAAGTGCGTTGCATATGCATGTAACCCCACTCAAGGGTGCTCTATAAAGAACTTCCCGAAATTCATAGGTGTATTGGTCACATTGGGAGTGAAATTCTCATTGTTCCAGAATCTCCACTTGGCCAGTTCCTTCTAGAAGAGTTCACATGTGTCAAAATTTGAATCCATGTGTCCATTTGATACCTCTGAGACTGGGAACATGTTTTTCCTATTATTAGAAATTAATTTATTGTAAAACTACCTTCAACTCCTCTATAAATTGAGCATAGATCTTAGTGTTTGAGAAGAAATAATTTGAGTAGAGAAATGCTGGTGGAATTTCAATTGAGGAATCAATTTGAGTGACATGATAATGGAGATATGTGCATTGTGATGAGGCTAGGATGTTGTTAGAGATGGTGACACTAAATCAATCACTGGGTTGTAACCTCCCCTTCTATCCATTACTAAATATTGTTGCTTACTTTCCCACATATGTATCTCTATAAGCTCATGTGTTTCATATTATGAATTCTTATCTTATGTATATGGTTCATGTTTTATTGATTTAACTGAATAACTTGAATATAAATCTGTATTATTGCTATATTTTTTTGTTTAGTGTTCATCTTTGCAGGAAATATTTTGGCGATCTAGCTTATATTTGAAGCTACAACAAGAGCGACAGAAGGAGAATAGGAAGCACTTGGACTCCAAGTAAGTTACTTGATCTATTATGTGTGTCTATTTATAGTTAGGAAAAGTAGTCGCAAAGTCTTTAACCTGTTTTTCTAGATTAGCACTACATCTAGGGAAGAATGTTTTGTCTGTAATCCATAATTCCGCATAACAAATTGGCAACTTCACTATTGTCAATGCGTTACGAGCACCCTTGAGTGGGGTTACTTGCATATGCAATGCACTTATTCCCTTTAGAGGCAGTGTTGGTGAGCTCTCATATGACATATTATAAACTTCAAATCTTGGAAACCTTTTCAAATGAAAGTCATGGATGATTTGTCATGTTCTTTGTCTTAGGGCATGTAACAACTAAAATTATAGAGGATAATATACCCTATTCATTGGTTATCGAGATGATTTCCAGTTAACTAGGTTATTGGGAATGGTGCCCAAATTGACTTTTATATATATATATATATATATATATATATATATATATATATATATATATATATATATATATATTTCCTTGTGGTTCCCATATCTAAAATTTTAGAATTTTAAATATGATTAAGATATCCAAAATTTATAATTTATAATTTGAATATTTATGTGATAAAAGAAATACAAAGGCCCCAATTATAAAAATTCACCCAACAGTGACAACATTGAGATGTTTTTTTCATTCAACCTGTAACATATTTCATTTGTCTTCATCAATTCTCTTCTTCCATATGCTATCCACTTATGACATTTCCTTTGTAATATTTGGTGCATTTGCGAGTTATAGGTAATTTGTAGGCTATAAATTTATCTATAGTTTCAATTCTAATTGATTATTCAAATTAACATATTAAGTCTCTTATGCGTAACTATTTTTCCCTCCACTCACTTTTCATAACTTCCATAACCATTAGGTAGGGACTTGTAGCTTCAATGATGTTTTTCTTGTTTATTAAAATATTTTCAAGACTTTAATTTATTGAAATTTGTTGAATCTACAATATATGAAGTTTCAAGATATAATTTTTAAAATTCTATTTCTTTAAAGGGTTCTAGCTCAATGGAAGAGCACCTCCTTTATAAGCAGGAGGTTGGTGGTTCGATTCCATCATGCCCTGATATTAATATATAATGGTGGTGATCAGTTTTTGGTGACAGAGGCTCTTTTAACCATCATTAATGAGTTTATGGTGACATTTTCGACCCTCACCAAAATATAAAATGGTGACATTTTTCGACCCTCACCAAAATATGAAATGGTGACAATCAACAAACACCACCATATACACATCAATAGTGACGACCATGAAAGGTCTGTCACCATAAATCGTTGTTATTTATATGAAATGGTGAGGTTCAATGTTTGTCATTATAGTCATTATTCGTGATGGACCTTGAAGTCACCAATGAGCTTATCATGGAATTTTTTGACCCTCAACAAATATGAAATGGTGACGGTCAACAAACGTCGCCATATATATGCACCAATAGTGACGACCATGAAAGTTCCATCATAATAAATTGCTGTTTTACATATTAAATGGTGACAACCACTGTCTGTCATTATAATCAATATTCGTGACAGACCTTGAATGTCACCACAACACATACTTTCGGCGATGCCACCTTTGGTGACGTTCAATTTTGTGGTGACAAGGACTATTTTCCATTACCATTTCTCATACGAAATGGTGATGGTCACTATCCGTCATTATAAATCATTATTGGCGACGAACCTTGAATGTCACCACAACACCTATACTTTCGGTGACGCCACCTTTGGTGAAGTTAATTTTTTGGTGACGAAGGCTCTTTTGACCATTACCAATGAGCTTATGGTGACATTTTTTCCCCTCACCAATGTTTTTTTTCTTGTAATGTATATTACTGCATCACATGAAAATAATAATATGTAGAATAGAAGAAACAATAACCTTTCATTTCATAACAAACCAAGTATACTTATCTCTATGGGAATACAATCCACCAATTGGATATAAAAGAAGAATGTTGCACCCAACTATGGCTCTTTTCTGCACTAGTTATCTTTTCAATAGAGGCCACCCCCAACCTAAGGCTATGAGTCCACAATGGTGAACTCTTCTTATGGTTGGCTCTAATTTTCTTCTCACAACCCAAATTTGAGGTTCACAAAGAATATTTACACCTGTAAAAATCTCAATCCACAACTCTCTTCCCTCTCCAATTTTACAACCTAAGGAATGGGATCTCTTTGTCTTTACAACAATCCCTCGAGCCATCCCACTTCCTTATTGTTGAAGAATAAATGCAATTATATTAGGTTTTTATTCTTTGATCTTGATACTCGCTTGTAAGTGTATTGGCTTCTTTTAATTCTTTACTATCTTATATTTCATCAAGAAATTACCATATATTATGGGTGTATGAATATAAAAAATGAGAGACACAAGATATAGGCATTATGCCAGAGAAAAACCCCCCTAGAGGGGAAAAACAATCAAGATAATTCTTCCTTTCAATAATTTTCTTTGATACTATTCACCCTATACATTAGCTAAACTTTCCGTCCACACCAAGTCAGCCTTCCAGATCCTTGACCCAGAAGAAACAACAAGTTGTCCTCTGGAATCTTCAACTAGGCAACAGATTCAACAGTAGAAACAACATCAAACACTAGAAGACTTCGATCTCCCAAGAGAAAGAATGAAATGCAGAGATTCCTTCACCAAAATTTCAATTTTATCTTCATCCTGCTTCTAGACCCAACTCGCACTCTTTTCTGCCTCTTTATTCCACTTCACACTTTTTCCCTTGATCCAGTAAATATCAAACTAGCTTGAGAAGTGATGATCCAAATGAATTCAATCTCCTTGATTTTATATACTTCAGGTGAGTTCTAATTTGTCCCATTGAAGCCGACTTGATCTCCTTAATGTTGACTTGATGTGGAGGGATTCTAAACCAATTTTGACTAAAAAATAAACCTAATTACATGATTCAAAAGCCCGAGAAGGGTCAATATAAATATGTAATGACTAACATATAATTCCACAATGGGGACCTTATACTAAATATAAACCAAGAATGAAACCCATGCTTCAATAAGTCATTTAATAATAAAATAAATGTCATATGATAATATAAATTATTTTTATTTAATTCTTTTGATAAGTACAATAAATATAAATTATGAAGACCAAACCTAGTTGCAATCTTCAACACTCCCTCTTAAATAGCGAGGTATTCATAATATACAATGGTAAGATCTCAAACTATGTTAAACTATGAAGAACTTTAAGCACCGCAATTCCATGGACTATATTATTGACTCGGAAAATATGTCCATTTGGTCACTCAACATTTTAGGCATTGCAATGCCATGGACTAGATTCCCGACCAAGGAAAACTATCCAATTAGGAATAAGGTGGACTAACTATTTCAGCCTCTATATGCAATATCATGCTTACGTACTAACCACCAACCCATGGAACTAGGTGCACATCCACCCAATGCCACCCTCCCTTCCAGACATCAACTTAAAGTGTCGGCCCTATGTCTTTCTAGGAAATTACTCACTCACAAAGCCTCAAAATATATCTTCTAAACAATTATCATCAATACAATTAGAAATATTTACCAACCCAATCTTGTCTCTTAAGTATTAAAACTTCTTGTTAGGAAGAGCCTTCATTAGTATGTCTGCTACATTTTCATCTGTCAGGACATAGTCCAGCTTTACGACCCCATCTTCTACCAAGTTCCTAATGAAGTGGAATGTATTGTTGATGTGCTTCATCCTAGAATGAAACACGGGATCTCTAGACATCTTGATGAAATTTCGATTATCAGAGTTGCTAATAGTAGGACTTAGAGAAATATCGAAAAATTCAATTAGAATCTTCTTTAACCATACATCATCCTTTCCTACTTCACATGCCGCTACATATTCAAATTCATCACTACTTACGGTAATGGTACCTTGCTTTCTACTCATCCATGATACCATAGCAGACCCCAGACTGAAGCATCCACGTGTAGTAGTTCTTCCATCAAACTCACTGCCACCCCAGTTAGAATCTGAGAAGCCAATTAGATTGACTTCCTTACTCTTGTATTTTAGGCAGTGGTGTATAGTACCATGAAGATATCTTAATGTTTTTTTGAAGCTATCCAGTGCTCATGACGGGATTCTAACTTAAATTGACTAATGATGTTCACTGCATAACATATATCTAGCCTAGTGTTTACTGATACATTAGGGAGCCCACCAACCATGGATAGGATGTAGGATCCATGAGACTTGAGTAATAACCTTGTAAATTCTTGCGATTGGTGATCATAGGAGTAGTGATGGTATTGGAGTCCATCATTCCAAATTTTTGCAACATTCTGCTGATGTAATTTCCTTGCCCCAAGTATATCTCCCCAGATTTCTGCCATACTTTGAGATCCGGGTAGTAATGCATGATCCCTAGATCATTCATCTCAAATTTTCCTTCCAACGTATTCTTACATTCTTCAATTATTTTCTCCACACCAGTGATGAGTAGATCATCCACATATAGTAGAATTTTGATTGGCTCATTATTCATAACCTTCATGTAGATATTTGGATCAACAGTACACTTCACGAACCCATTTATTAGGAGATATACATCCATTCTTGTGTACCATACCCTTGGAGCTTGCTTCAAGCCATATAGGTTTTTATTGAGCTTGTAGATGTGAGGGTCCCTCATATTTACTTCGAAACCTTTGGTTTGTTTGATGTATACTTCCTCATCAATGGTCCCATTTAGAAATGTGGTATTCAAATCAATTTGATGAGTATTCCAACTGATTGTAGTAGAAAATGAAACCAAATATCTAATGGTGGTATACCTTTTTGTAGGTGCAAATTTTTATTCATAATATTTTCCTTCCTTTTGATAGAAGCCCCTTGCAACGAAACTTGATTTTTACTTGTCTATGATTCCATCAAAAACGTGCTTTATTTTGTAGATACATTTGGATGTGACAACTAATTTTTCACTAGATGTAGGAACGATTTCCCAAACCCCATTCTTCATAATGGATTGATATTATTCTTGCATCTCCTTCTTCCAGACATCTTGTTGAACAACCTCTTTGAATGTATATGGTTCAACTTGAATTATCTTTGTCATATATGCAGTATAGCCAAGTTATCTCGTCAGTATTTTTCTTTGTCTAAAGGTTCATATTGGACCTTCATGTCCTTCGACGTGTTGTAGTGTATATATTTTAACCAATTTTTCATTTTCCTTGTGGTCTAGATGATCGCAGGATGAATAGGCTCACTTGGTCCTTCTTATTCTTCTTGATTTGTATTAGGATATTCATGGTGTGGTTCTTCTTCTTCAAATATATTAGATTCTTTGTCATCAGAATCTATGGGAATATCTTTAGACTTCTTGTACGCGTTTCTCTCATCAAATATTAAATCTCTTCTTACTTTGATTTTCCTTCTTTCTTTGATGTAGATTTTATATGCCTTTGAGGAGAGACTATATCCAATGAATATTCCTTTGATGCTTATAGAATTTAGATTATTTTTCTTATCCTTTGGAACATGGATGTAGGAATGGATTCCAAATATTAGGAGGTGATCCACACTCGGCTTCTTTTCTATAAATGATTCTTCGGTAGTTATATTTTTGAGACTCCTATGGGGATTTATATTTTGTATATACATGATTATCATGGGTGATTCTCCCTAGAGGAATTTTGTTAGGTCTTGGTCAAGGAGAATTATATTAATGCTTTCTTCAATAGACCTATTCTTTCTTTCAGCAACTCCTTTTCTTTCAAGATAGTAGGGAACAATGAGCTCCCTCTTAATTCTTGCTTCCTTACAATATTCAATTAGTTCCTTGGAAGTGTATTCCCCGCCATTATTCAATCTTAGAGTCTTTATCTTTCTTTTGGTGAGATTTTCCACTTCAACTCGAATCTCCTTGAATTTCTCAAATACTTCATCATTTTTCTTGAGAAGATATATCCATTTATTTATAGAATGATCATCTATGAAAGTCACATAATAGAGATGACCCACAAGATACTTCTCATACATGGGCCCACACATCTCAAAGTGAATAAGGTAAATAATTTCTTTGGCCCTAGATTCACTATTTGGAAATGGCTTTCTTGTATGCTTTCCCAAAGAGCATCCATTGCACACACCTTCATGATCTTCCTTTATATTGGGGATTCCATTAACAAATTGGTTAAGAGTGGGAATAATCCTATATTTTAGATTACGATATCTTCTATTCCATAACTCAATAGGACTAATTTCCATATGAACTAAAGCTTAAGGAAATGGTGTAGTAACCCTATACAAAATTCCTTCACGAACACCAATAACTCTATATTTTTCAATGCTAGAGTCTTTTCCCCATACCAATACTTTTCCATCAACAAAAGAAATTGTTTCTCCTTTATCTTCTAAACAAGAAATAGAAATAAAATTATTTTTCAAACATGGAACATATATTATGTTGTTGATGTGTAGCTTCGATCCACTTTCTAATTCTAACGAGGTTGATCCCAGGCCTTTCACAACATAGATTTTTTTGTCACCTAAATACATTGCGTGAGAAGATGATTCCCTTGATAGTGTATTCAATTGTTTAATTTATCCTGCCATGTTCCTTGATGCTCCACTATTAATGATCCATGCATTATCATCATGGAGAGATCTTGTGAGGGAAGCCAAAAGTACCTGAATTTTGACTTTGATGAATAAGTAATGGATGAACTTATTGATCCCGCTTCCAACAATGTTGAAACCCATCCTTATGTAGTCCATAAAATAGGGAGAATTCATGCCAACAAAGTGATCTTCAAACAGAGGGAGAATCCATGCGAACAAAGTGATCTTCAATTCTTCCCGAACTTAGCTTTGATACCATGTTGAAGAATCAATGAAATTATATTAGGGTTTGATTCTTAGATCTTGATAATTACTTGAGAGTGTGTTGGCTTATTTTACTTATTTATTATCTTATCTTTCATCAAAATATTACCTTATTATGTGTGTATGGAGATAAAAAAATAAGAGACCCAAGATATAGTACCTATGTCAGGGAAAAACCCTCCTCGAGGGGAAAACCCAATCAAGATAATTCTTCCTTTCAATAGCATTCTTTGAGACTCTTCACCCTAGACATGAGCCAAAATTTCCCTCCACACCAAGTCAGCCTTCGAGATCTTCGACCCAGCAACAACAACAGCTAGTCCTCCAGCAGATTCAAATAGGAAGCGTAAGGATGGAATATATTGTCGCAGGGAAGGAGTTTTTATAGGTTTCTATTTCTAATTTTTTTCTTATGGTTTGAAGAATATCAAGTGTTGGGATTGATTTTTGAAACCCTCGATTAGAATAAAAACAAGAATTAGATTCACCTTCCTTTCTTTTTAAATTATTCATTTATCACTAATATTTTATATGCATGAAAGTTCTAAAAACTTAAAAACTTAGGGACAAAGTGGAAATTACCAATCAAACATGTTTCATTTGAAAAATGAAAGGTGAGATCTTATTTTCAATTTAATAAATTTATGAATTCAGATCTAACTTTGAGATGATGCAATCACGTGAAAGAAGGGTCACTACATCATAGAGGTGACATCTAGAGTCAAATTTACTATCCATAACATGCTTGTGAAGTGGGTAAATATAAATGGCAAACCAACTCGAAATAAATTCCCATATTGGTGTTGTTACTTGGAATCATAATTTTTTCAAGATTAAATTTAAATTAAACACTAAAATGATGCATGAGACTCACAATAAGACCTTTTTTTTTAAATAAGGGATATCCTCCTCACATTGATTTTGACCATTAAAATTTATGAGGATCTATATACCTTACACTTTTTAATTTAAACCAATAATATTTGAAAGAAGAAATGCATATTGTTGACTGTTAAAAAAACAACATTTTCATATAGGCGATGAGAAAAATGTTAAATATTTTATAACATTTTCAATTCCCTACAAAGTTTGAATAGGGAATGAAATTTATTTTTTGAAAATTATTAATTTTCCAAGAACACGATTTTTGAATTGTGAATAAAATGTATTGGTGAATATAAACCAAATCAATATTGGAAATTTAAAAGATGTTTGAAAAGTTTTACAAAAGGCTTGAAATGTGAACAATTTTTATAAGCATGGTTAGTTTTGTTGCTTGAGAGTGACAACATGGTTCCATGAGATTTGTAGAACTAAAATTAAATTCGAGGATTAAGTTAAATTTGTAGTATATATATGTTATTTAGGTAAGAAACAAATTGAATTTGGAGAAATTGTGACTTTTATATGTATAATTATGTTTTCATAGATTTTATTTCATTTTCAATTGATTTATATATGAGAATAAATATGAAAATTTTAAATTTCATTTATTAAATTGAAAAATGGTTATAAAAATTTAAGTCTTTAAATTGTCAAATTTTGCTCAAAGATGAAAATTTGTTATAAATTTAACTTACTCTATTAACTAATCCTACCCCACTCAACCAAAAAAAAAAGAATACTTACTTTCAATGTATTATGTGTTACACTAACCCAATTTTAATGCATATTTTGATTAGTGAACCCTATTATTGAATTTTTAAATTAAAATACATAACACATATTTTTCAAATTGGTGTTTTTCAAATATAATTTAATAAATTATGTATACTTCTGATCAAAGGTGAAAAAACAATATGAAAAGTTAAAAAAAGGTTTAAACCAATAAGCATCCTACTTCACATTTAATCGTTTATACACCTGTTGAGTTCACAACAACCACACCTTTTATTTTGATTGGTCAAGCTAAAGAAAAGGGTCCCCTACAAAAATTTCCATCTCTAATGTTTAATTCACTATTATTATGAGCTTACTATTTATCCTTTGACAACTTGGGGATTAAAGGTTGAATATTTATTAATTATTTATTTTTTAGGGAGAGTTTTCATTTTTTGTGATCTTTTTTCTCTCAATATTCTTTATTATGCCTCTTGCTTTATGATATTCTAATTTAACCTTTTGGGTGATATTGAAAAAATGATCTTTTGTGTCTTCAATTAATTAATTCTAATGGATTCCCTCGATTAGGGTGTTGGGTGATGTGATGTTGGAGGTTTTGGGGATCCTTTCACCCTTGACTCTGATATAAATTAAGAGGGGGGAGGGGGTGGCTTGATCAACCTACCCCATGCATTATAGATGTGAATTGCTCCTACCCCATTTATTACCATGTTAAACCCTTCTTTGTTCAATTTTTATGGGAGGAGAGATCCTACCCTTTGGCTTTTATAGTGTGCTTGGAATCCTTTCCCACCACAAGTGGGCCAATTATCTTAGTTTTATTACAATGATGGGTCTATAATTGGAGAGAATATTACATATTTATGGAATAATTCACAACATTTTCCTGAGACAAGGTCACTCGCCTTTAATAAAGTGATCGTGACCTATGTTTGCATGCAAGACAATTTATATTTTGAGTCTAGAGCGAACTGTTGCTCACATGGGATGATGGATATTGGAATAAAGTTAGGTATAAATTTCATAGGGGCTTCATATTATAGGACTTTGCAAATTCCTCTGGAGATTGAGGTTGAAGTTTCTAGCGATGTTATCCTTCCTTCAGTGCACGTGAATGCATAGGCTACAGTAAATTAGGATAGATATATTAGGGTAGTGTCTTATTTTTTAGCTTAGTTATTTTCTTTTATGGTTTTGAGTATTTTAATTTTGGTGTATTTGTCTTAAATTTTTTGGGGGTACACCACAACCAACATTTCGGTGTTTCCTGGCGACTAGATTACCCTACCTATAGTTTTTCATCTTACTATTTGATTTTTTGGTCATCCTTTATGTGTTGGCTTGGACTACACAAAATCCTCATTATCTCTTGGAATTTCATTCTTTCTTACCTTCTGATCTACACCATCTTAGTCCTGGGCTACTATGAGATAGTTGTCTTGACTAGTGTTGTATGAAGGATATTTCCGGATTGATGCCATATTGTCATGAGTGAATTCCATCTACTGATATTATATCTTGGCATGAAAGGATGTTGATCAGGGAGGACTCCAAGGAGATGGTGTAAGAATACCTTTATGAAGTTTAAAAGACAAATATGATCATCAAGCAAGGAGATGAAGGAACACTATATCACAACAGAATATGGAAGATCAAGATCACATGGAGGAATTTATATAACCAAATTTTGGAGGATGAAGATGAGACACATGCAAGACTTATAAAGAAGATACAAATATAGAAGGAAGAAGAGAATCTTGACATTGAAACATCATTAAGAAGTTCCATTTCATCAGAGCCAAGTCATGGCTTTTCTAACTATCATATCCAGAGTCATATCAATCATCATGTTTCCACATCATCTATGGATGTAATTATGTAATTTTAAGAAAAATGATGAATTTAAAGAGTGTGGAAGTCCAAAGGTCACTCATGTAATGTGAAAATTCATGTAGAAGTCAAAGGGTCTCATGGGAATTATAAAAGTTATTATGAGCTCAAGAGTCATGAGGGGAGATCAAGACTCACAAGAGAGGTGGAGAGTCACATCATTTGTTATATATACACCCTCATAGCTCAAGAAAAGGAATTTTCACCTTGGCTTCTCAAGCTAGGAATAGGAGAGAAGAATAGGATTTTGAGAAGCGAGTAGTTTCTTAACGTTCCATTATTAGAACAAGTTTCGTATCATCATAATGGTGTATCTTGTAATTTTCATTCAATAATTTGAAGCTCTTGAACCTGACACAATTTTCATGCATATGTCATGAATGATTGTGAAACTATTCTTTCATTGTTTACGATGTATGTTTATGTTAATTCATACTAATGAAAATGAACTATTTTGTTTCCTTTTAGTATGCATCTTTGAATCATGTATCTTATATTTTCATGATCATGGTTTCTTTGTGAACTATTTCACAAGATTATTAAATATTCTTTCAGATTGATGTGTGTATTTACTAGGATAGTTATATTACTTTTCTTTCAAAGAATCACTTTCTTTTCCATTTCGTGAAAGAACCATTCTACAATTTGCAATTGAATACATCATAGGGCTAACTTACTTGTTTATCTCAAATGTGCATGCATTTATCTTGTGTATTTCATTGCAACCAAGGAAACTCTTTAAGATAATGGAACTTGGCCATACTTCCAATTGGGGATCCTACTCCAAATAGTGTGAGGTCTAATTGGGACTTCATACCAGGGAGACCCCCTTACTATTGGTGGCATCCAGCTCCGTCAACAATTATGGCAGTAGAAGGAGGGCCACCCTTTTATAGCTAACAACTCACCACATTCTAACAAATAACCTTCTGTGCAAGGAAGTATTTGTCCGAGCCCAACTCTAGCCCATATTTTTGAGAAAGGAGAGTCCTCTCATTAAGGTTCAGAATGTGATTTTGAAGTCACCTACGATCAAATCCTAACACTTTTGCCTATTACCTGCCAATTTATTGGAGCTATTGTATTTCTTGTCACGTCATTTCTTCCTCACATGCCAACAAAGCAAGAGACAACCCACTGAGGTGTTTTGGTTTATTCCGCATAAGATTTTGTTAGTGAAACCCTTGAAGTCTTAAACAACCCTTTTGAATGATATATTCCACCAACTATTGGGAAAATATGGATAGAGACGAGGAATATTTTCATTTCTCTAACTAAAAACAGCTCAGGGAAGAATAAAAACCAAATAATAATGAATATTTTAATGGTGAAGGAGAAGACTCTACAGATTCAAAGAGAGAGGTAGAAATTATGTTGTAGATTTGAAATTGCTTATAAATTTTTAATCAAAATCACAAGACACAAACCTAATCTACTACTCTATAGACATTAATTCACAATTTAGAACAAAAATTTCAGACATGAAATAATAAATCACACACATGCAACAAGTATTTTCATTCAGCGAAATCAGTCTGCTGAAAAACCTAATTCCTTCTTGCATTAATCAAATGAATAGAGATGTATTACAATTGATTTTCTCAACTAAGCACAACCTAGTGCATAGCCTATCTCTCTTCTCACTAAAATGCTCTAACCCAAAATTAGTCAATTTATGCCTCTGCTTGAGCTCCTATTTCCTTGTGTTGTTCCTTGAGAAATTAGGTCCCTATTATTTAGAAATTCCTCAAAAATGGATTATGTAATTCCTTAGAATGATCATATGGCTACATGAAACACCTCTACAGTCAATATTAGTCTAAAACTAATGTTACATTACCTTGGAATCTCCACCAAGCCCAGGGAACTCAAATTCTCTACATGCACTAGTTATTTTGGGTTGATTGATTAGTTAACTAGATTATGACTGAGTTTGAATGAAGTCCCACTGCAAAACTTGAACCTCCAATAGTTCCTTCAACAATAAGAACTAGTTTAACAGAAAACAACCTTAGATAATTGACCTTCATTGCTACAAATTGGAAATAACACATGATTAACTAAACTCTAAATCCTCTTAATCGAATTTACTGATTAAATTTGGTGGCATAAGCCATGTCACACAAGTTAACATCATCCAAGTTGTACGTTGATGTTGAAATTCGAATTTTGATCAATTTAATAAAGGAAAAATCAAATTGAGAATTTATTGTTGCATTTTTAAACACTCCCTCTTAGTAAGAAATGGATTATCAACCACCCATATCCTGCACCTATGGAACTAAATCTTCCCTCTTAACAAGGCCTTTGTTAAAATGTCATTATATTGTTCCTTTTTCAGAATGTATTGCAACAACATTATCCACCTTTGAACATAGTCTGGAAGATGGTGATACCAGATATTTATATGCTTGGATATGTAATGACAAAAAGGATTCTCAGAGAGCTTGATGCAAGTTAGATTATCACAGTAGATCACAATTGAATCCATCATCTAACCAAACAATTCAATAAGTATATTTTTCATCCAGATTGCCTCACATGTTGCTCGACTTGCAACCATGTATTCTTCTTCTACCGATTTGGGTGCCTCAGGTATTTTCTTCCTGTTATACTAGAAAACAACAGTGGACCAAACACTAAAAATTTCACCTGATGTACTCTTCTAGTCTGATGGAATCCCTGCCCAATATTCATGTGTGAAGCCACAAAACTTCACTCCTTTTGTCTATATGTACAATAGTATAAATTGTGTAGTGTCTCTGAGGTACCGTAGAACATGCTTAGCTACCCTCCAAAATAATTTTGTTAGTCGAACCATGGCTTGGCTCAGTTTGTTGACTACATAGCACATATCTAGTTGTGTGTTCACAAGGTACATAAGTGAACAAACTAACTTTCGGTAAATAGTAGCGTCCACTTCCTCACCTAAAGTGGCATCCTCTTCCTCTAGTTGGTCGCTAGAGGTGTTTCCATGGGTTTGCAACTATCCATGAAAAATATTTGTAGTATCTCATTTGCATACTTACCTTGAGATGAAAATAGTTCCCCATCACCTTTCCATACTTCTAAGCCAAGGAAGTAGTGCATGAGACCCATGTGATTCATTTCAAATTCTCTTGCAAGGTCCTCCTTGCAAGATCTGATCAGTTTTTCATCACCAATTAAACTCAAATCATCAACATATTTGATACAATAATCAAAATTTTACCTTGTACCAAAATTTGATAGATTTTTTCATCCAAATCACTTTTGGTGAATTCCAAACCGGTGAGATAGCTATCGGTCCTAGTGTACCAAGCACGAGGTGCTTGCTTGACACTGTACAATGCTTGCTTGAGTCTGCACACATGAGACTCTCAATAAAAAGTATCAAAGCCTTTTTCTTTCTTGATGTACACCTCCTCCTTAGGAACTCCATTGAGGAATGTTTTTTTTTACATCCATCTGGTGGGTATTCCACCCCATCTGCACAACCAAAGAAAGAATTGATATAATGGATGAGTGCCTTGCTACAAGAAAACAAGTATTTTTCATAGTCAACCACTTTAAATTGAGAGTACACCTTGGCCAAAAATATGTCCCTGTACTTATTTATGCTTCTGTATGTTTTCAGCTTTACCTTGAAGACCCATCGTGAACCCCAAATATTTTATGTACTGGTCTTGGGACCACCTCCAAAAAAAAAATCTTTACAATGGATTTTTATTCCTCCACCATTGCATCAACCCATACAAGATCCTCTATTGCTTCCTTGAAAGAGTATGCCTTAGTATTTAAGAGCTTAGGCATTAGATCCATGTAGCCAGTGTACCAATATGGTGACCTTCTCTACCTATGCAAATTTGAAGGAACATCGACATTCTCCCTTGCATATTACACAATTCTCTTAGCTTCCTTGGTTCCTTTCCTGCCTTCTTTGGATAATTATGCTTGAGTGGTGATATCCACTCTCTACTCCTCAATTTGTGGCTACTCCAAAACTTCTTGATGTTCCTCCTTTGGAGCTAGAACATCCTCCTTTGGTGGGATATGAAGATCCCTCTCAAGAGAGAATTACATCACTTTCTTCTCATCAAAATTTACATCCCTTCACACAATTTTCATTATGAGGGATGAAAATTACAAACTGTAGTTGTGGGGAGTTTTTGTGTAACCCACAAATACCCCCAATTCTGATGTTGGCTCTAGCTTCTTCATTCATTCTTCGGAGACATGACAGTATACAGAGGCTCCAAAAATCCTGAAGTGTGACACATCCAACTTTCTCCCCAAGAAAGCCTCCTTTAGTGCAATAATTCCCATAATCCAATGAGGACTTGGGTTTTGCAAATAGATTGCTATGTTACATGCCTCAGACCAAAATTGTAGAGGTATGCCTTGTTTATGAAATATTTCCCTCGTTTCTCCCACAATGCTATGTTTCTTTCGCTTAACCATCCCATTCTACAGTGGGTTGTGGGGTGTTGTCAACTCTTATCGAATTCCTTCTTTCACACATAGACTTTTAAATTAATTTGACATGTACGCACCTCCATTATCACTCTTGAGAGCCTTCACCTTCTTTCTGTTTTCTTTCTCAACCAGTTCCTTGAATTGTACAAACTTGGAGAATGTCTCATCTTTATTACGCATGAAGAATATCCAACACTTTCATGATAAGTCATCAATAAAAACACAAAATATTTGTGCCTAATAGTGGCAGTTGTCGAGAAAGTTCCACAGACATAAGAGTGGATCATTTCAAAGACTTCATGTGATTTTTTGTCTCGCTCATGGAATGTGGACTCTATGTACTTCCCCAAATTACATCCTTTGCATACATCCTACTGCTCAAGTTCTTCTTTGGGGAGGCTTTTGGTTTTATGTTGCATAATATTCAGGGCTCCATGATGCAAATGGCCAAGTATTTTATGCAAAATTTAACTGACATCGTGGCTCTGCACCTTCTTCACCTTTGTGCTTAATGCAACATAATCCTCCACATCTAGGTTATATATGTTCTTCAAATGAACCCTAATCTACTTCACCTATCCTGTGGCTACATAATAACCACAATATTCCAAAATTGCAACAGAGATGAGATTTTTCTTTAGGCCCAAAACGAACATGACATCCTTGAGCCTAAGAGGGGAGCCTAACTCCCTCTGAAAGGTGAATATATCAACCCCAATCACGCTATACCTTCCCCCATCTCAATGTGAATCTGTATTATTTCTCCTCCAGGTCACTAAAAAAGTCTCTATTCCTTGTCATGTGGAACGATGCACCTAATTCTAAGTACCAAATGCTTCCCATAATTGTGCTATCCATGCATTCAATGAGGGTAAATTCAAACTCAAACTATGAAGGAAAATATTCACATGTTTCTCCTCTTGAGGTCTTCTTTCTTGTCTTTTTGTGTGTACACTTTGTTAGGGTCCTATAATAATAGGGATCATAATTTTGAATTGGTTATGTTAAGTCTTGTAATACTGTACATACCTTTTCTTTCTACAAATGTTTTCCAATATTAAAAATAATAATAATAATAAAAAGAGGTTATGTCCTAAAATAAAAATCAAAGGAATAAAAGAAAGAAATATCAAAAAATGATATAAAGTATGAACCCCACAAAAAGAAACAAAAATCATGAAAGTGTTTCACATTGAAATGCCACTACTCTTAGTTTAATTTACTTTATACAAATAAAATTGTGTGCAACTTGTCTAAAATGCCACAATTCATGATGGTCATACAGTTTAATCTTGATTCATTCATGCCTTTAAATTTCATGTCATGATAGTTATTGAATAAAGATCTAACCAAACCATTTGATCTTGGTAGATCAGTAGTTAGGTAGAGAATAAAGTGAGCTCATAATTTTAATTTGAGCCATTCGATGACATAAGGTTAGAAATAGGTTAGTTTGCTTATCAAAAGAAAATAAAAGGGGCAGCAAGCTCGAATGCACCCAATAATGTAAGTAAAAAATGTTAGGATAAATAAAGGGTAGGTAGAATACTTTCACAAGTTATGGAAAGCATCATTTGATTTATCTCTTATCACTAATAAATTTCTCATGTTTCCCCTTATCTTAAAAACCCTTCTCCCCCCCCCTTGCTAAAAACCCCATTTTCACTCTCGGAAGTCATTTCCCTTGTAAAATCTATTTCTCTCTGATAATATCCCTTTTCCCTTATTCGAAATCCTTTTGCCCCACTAAAACCGCTTCCCCTTGACTAACTCTCAATTATTCAAATAAAACATGCAAAACCCTCTTTTTCATAGTTTAAAGTGAAAAATATATATAATAGTGGACCCCCCCCCTCCTTTTTATCAACCCCTCCTCCTAATGTATTTCTAAACATCTCGTTTAATGTATTCCCCCCCTTTTAAATTAACCTCCCATTTAATATAGTTCCCTATTATATTATTCAACCGCCATATCTATTTTTCCCGACTTCCTTTATTTTAGTTTAGCTTATAGTTTTATAACCCACCCACCACCCCCCCCCCCCCGCTATCCTTTTAACTCCTTCACATATTAATCCCTGACCCACTTTATTATAACCCTTTGCAAATAAACTACCCCATCGCATAAGTAATTTTCCCGACCCCACCTCTTTGAAATCTTGTCACTTCTAACATCCATCTAATCATCTCCATTTCGATCAAACACCCCACAAACAGTTTCGCATTCCCCCAATGATATATGATTAATGCCAAGGTGTTGGGGGGGGGTGCGAAATGGGTGGTTTCATCCAACCCCTCCCTTGCCACGTGATGCCACCAGACCTTATCACACCCCCCCATCCTAAAACCACCAAACAACTATGTTGTCGTGCAATAAACCACTCCTACACTATAAGATGAAACCATCATTGTTTGAAATAAAACCCCTGCTATAAGATAAATCGTGCCTGCGCCATGTGAGAAAACCACAAAGTTTTCAAATGAAACCCCGTTATTATGTCCATTTTCCTACCTCTATTGATTTTCGAAAGAGACCCATTGCCAACCAGAAATAATTTCAACAGACCTCTCCGTTCCCTGAAACCACTATGACCTCCCTGCAAAACTGTGTTTTCATTAACAATTGTTTTATTTTGTAGGTAATTAGCAAAGAAGGAGATTGGATAAACAATTTGATACTAGCTCCATACCTATTTACTCCAAACACTTGGGATATGAATTCAAAGGCTTTACTCAACAGAATTTTTATGTACAGAAACAAAACCAAGATAAACCAGAAACAGAGCAAGAAAAGACAATTTACACAGAGACATTAATGGTTAGTTGAGATAAAAACATCTACACCAACAACATCAAAATTCATACAAATTACTCTCCAAGATACATATTTTATTTTACATGAAGTCACATATGTATTTTTAGTAAAATCCCTTTTTACTATAAACACAAGAGAGTTAGTGTGATTTACTATAAAGGTGAAAGAAAGACAGGCTAAAGATAAAACAGATGAAAGACATAGGAAGAAGACAGCGTGAATGAAAGAGAGACATATGTGAGAAAAAAACAAACTAACAACAATCAGAGAATCAACACCAAATTTCAGTTAATTAGAAAGGCGTCACTACCTTTTTGCATCCAGATATTTAATTTCCTAGAAATCCTAGTCAGTTGACAGGATATTTTTGTAATAATTTTGTATAAATACTTCATCAAATGAAGTATTAAGGGTGCCAGTCGGTCTGGGCAGGTCAAGTGTGGAATTATGAACAATTTTCTAGCTGATTGATCTACTTCCCAAAGGGTTATTGTACCATTTCCAGTAAATAGAATGAACCAGTAATAAAGAAACTTCTTTACAGGATTCATGTGATGAGCCATTTAAGTGAAGTACAAATTTCAATTGTTGATGTTCTTTCTTTAAGTATTCCATAAACTTTCATGTTTTCTAATTTGAATGTTATAACAGGATTTTTACTGCAGAATTCAATTAATTACACTTTGCTTTTAACTATAGTACATTTCTATGTTCTCTTCTGATATCTAGTTTAGAGGATTCTTAATTGCCCTCTGATCCCGATTGGCCTCTTCATTATTCTTCATTATCTAGTTTAAGGAATTCTTAATTTCTCCTTGATCCTGATTGAAAAACCACTTCACCATTAATCCTTGAGATCTGATTTTTCTCAGATATCCTGCCCAGTAACACTTTCCTTATTATTGGATCCAGTTCTACTTCAAAGAATTTTGACTCCATATCCCAATGGAAATTTTATAGACACCTATTCATCTAAATCATTAATTCCACCTACCTACCAAAACCAATCAAAAACCAACCCAACCAAGCATACATAACTAGCCTAAGATCCATTGATTAAACAAAGTTAAATCATTAAGAGAGAGGCATCTTTGAGCATTAGGAAGGCTAGATCCTAATCTCCACAAGTGGATAGTAGTTACCTCTGATATTTATTTTTAAACACAAGAAAAAAATTTAGGAAATTTTGGAGTGATAACATAATGGTGACCATACTGGGGAAAAACCAGTTCCTAGTTTAAATCTTAAAAGAAACAATTCTTCTCATTTTTTTCATTAAGATTTGAAAGGGTTATTAAAATTTTTTATATTTAATCACATATTAGAGAATATACTGGGGAACGAAAAAAAAATTATCTTCCTTAGGAACATACATCAAAGTTCAGATCTGATCACTCATGGTGGACAGTGACCATATACAAATAATGCTGCAATTATTCACCTGGCGACTCTGTGATCCAAAGAACCTAGCTTTTGAGCATTCATAGTAACTCCACAACATGCTGACCAGAATTGCTATTGAACAAGATGACAAGTTTTGTGGAAAATCTTCTATCTGGTGAAATTTCAAATACATTCAGGAATCAGTTATCAAAATTTCAGCTTCATGAAAATTTTCTACAGGTTGTTTTTCACATTCTAAAATTAAGGAAATGTATTCCTGAAGCTAAAAAATGTTTTCTAGATATAGTTGTTTAAAGATATGAAATTGTTGTTGACCTTTTAAATACTCAAATTTAGTCATACAATTTCTTAGATCCTCATGAATTCTTGGAAAATATTCCTTTCCCTAACCAAGAGGAAATTGTACTACTTGTTCACTTACATACTGAGGATGATTGTGCTTTCAAGTACCAAATTGAAGATTTGGGCTCAAAGTTTAAAATGGAAGACACAAATACTCCAATATTCATTGAAGGCCTAGAATAAAATATCATATATCATGCTTTTATTGATCCTATAGCACAGTATATGGAGGTTCTTCTTAACTCAAATTCTCAAGCATGTACTCTGTATAAAGGATAGATACATCAGCAATTTCCATTTCATATTATAAATTTGGTTATGAGGACACATAATCAAGCTATACTACTGATTTTACTTATAGACAGTCAAGTTATCCATTTGTTTCTGCAACTACTTGACTGTCTTCATTGGCATTTTTATATTACCTGATTTAGCATAAGTTTCAGAATTATAGGATAGGCAGCAGTGTGCAAATAAAACTCAATTCTTTGAGCATTTATCAAGCATTATTTCGAGTTTTATTTCAGTTTGTATTTCAATCTTCAGATTCAGTGTGTTTTAGATTTCATTGTGCTGAAAGGTTTGATGTCAGTTTGATATTTTCATCACAGAGGTATAATAAAAAAACAAGTTGAAGATTTGGAAGCCAAGCCAAAGTTCCAAGGCCACTGATCAGAAAGTTATTGACATCTCACAAGAAGATGAAATCCCCAAGTGGAGTCACTGTTATGGTCCTATAATAATAGGGATCATAATTTTTAATTGGCCATGTTAAGTCTTGTAATATTGTACATACCTTTGCCTTCTGCAAATGTTTTCCCATATTAAAATAATAATAATAATAATAATAAGAGGGTATGTCCTAAAAGAAAAATCAAAGGACAAAAAGAAAGAAAGATAAAAAAAGGATATAAAGTATGAACCCCACAAAAAGAAACAAAAATCCTGAAAGTGTTGCACATTCAAATGCCACTACTCTTAGTTTACTTTAATTTTTACAAATAAAATTGTGTGCAGCTTGTCCAAAATGCCACAATTCATGATGATCATACAGTTTAATCTTGATTCATTCATGCCTTTAAATTTCATGTCATGATATTTAGTGAATAAAGATCTAACCAAACCATTTGATCTTGGAAAATCATTAGTTAGGTAGAGAATAAAGTGAGCTCATAAGTTTAATCTGAGCCATTGGATGATATAAGGTTAGAAATAGGTTAGTTTGCTTATCAAAAGAAAATAAAAGGGTCAACAAGCTCAAATGCACCCAATAAAGGAAGTAAAAAATGTTAGGATAAATAAAGGGTAGGTAGAATATTTTCACAAGTTATGGAAAGCATCATTTGGTTTATCTCTTATCACTAATAACTTTCTGACATTTCCCCTTATCTTAAAAACTCTTATCCCTCCCTTGGAAACCATTCCCCCTTGCTAAAAACCCTATTTTCACTCTTGGAAATCATTTCCCCTTGTAAAATCCTTTTCTCTTTGATAATATCCCTTTTCCCTTATTCTAAAACCTTTCACCCCACTAAAACCCCTACCCCTTGACAAACTCTGCATTATTCAAATAAAACATGCAAACCCCTCTTTTTCATAGTTTAAAGTGAAAAATAAATATAATAGTGGACCACCCCCCCCCCTTCTTTTATTAAACCCTCCTCCTAATGTATTTCTAAACATCACATTTAATGTATTTCCCCCCCTTTTAAATTAATCTCCCATTTAATATAGTTCCCCATTATATTATTCAACCCCCATATCTATTTTTCCTGACTTCCCTTATTTTAGTTTAGCCTATAGTTTTATAACCCCCCCCCCCAAGCTATCCTTTTAACTCCTTCACATATTAATCCCGACCCGCTTTATTATAACCCTTCACATATAAACTACCCCATCGCATAAGTAATTTTCCCGACCCCACCTCTTTGAAATCCCGTCACTTCTAACATCCATCTGATTATCGCCATTTGGATAGGACATCCCAGAAACAGTTTTTCAGTCCCCTGATGATCTATGATTAATGCTGGAGGGGGGGTGCGAAATGGGTCGTTTCATCCACCTAATCCCTTGCCACATGACACCACCAGATATTATCGCACCCCCCCATCCTAAAACCACCAAACCACTATGTTGTCATGTGATAAATCGCTCATGCACTATGAGATGAAACCACTTTTGTTTGAAATAAAACCCTCGCTACACAATAAATTGTGCCTGCACCATGTGAAAAAACCATAGATTTTTCAAATGAAACCCCGTTATGCTGTCCATTTTCCTACCTCTGGTGATTTTTGAAAGATACCCATTGCCAACCAAAGATAATTTCAACAGACCTCTCTGTTCCCCAAAACCACTATCGCCTCCCTGCAAACTTCTGTTTTCATTAACAATTGTTTTATTTTGCAGGTAATTAGCAAACCAGGAGATTGGATAAATAGTTTGATACTAGTTCCAAACCTGTTTACTCTAGACTCTCAAGATATGAATTCAAAGGCTTTACTCAGCAGACATTTTATGTACAGAAAGAAAACCAAGATAAACCATAAACTGAGCAGGAAAAGACAATTTACACAGAGACAATAATGGTTATTAGAGATAAAAACATCTATACCAACACCATAAAAATTCATATAAATTACTCTCGAAGAAAAATATTATATTTTACATGAAGTTAAATATGTCTTTTTAGTAAAATCCATTTTTACTAAAAACACAGAAACACAAGAGAGTTAGTGTGATTTACTCTAAATGTGAAAGAAAGACAGGTTAAAGATAAAACAGATGAAAGACAGAGGAAGAAGACAACGCGAATGAAAGAGAGACAGATGTGAGAAACAAACAAACTAACAAAAATCGGAGAATCAGCGCCAGATTTTAGAGTTAGAAAGGCGTCGCTACCTTTTTGCATCCAGATATTTTATTTTCCTAGAAATCCTAGTCAGTTGACAGGATATTTTTGTAATATTTTTGTACAAATACTTCATCAAATGAAGTATTAGGGGTGGCGACCGGTCTGGTCAGGTCAAGTGTGGAATTCTAAAAAATTTGTTAGCTGACTGATCTGCTTCCCAAAGGGTTATTGTACCATTTCCAGTCGATAGACTGAACCAGTAATAAATAAACTTCTTTACAGGATTCATGTGATGAGCCATTTCAGTGAAGTAAAAATTTCAATTGTTGATGTTCTTTTTTTAAGTATTCCATAAAATTCCATGTTTTCTAATTCAAATGTTATAACAAGGGTTTTACTGCAGAATTTGATTAATTACACTTTGCTTTTAACTATCGTACATTTCTATGTTTTCTTCTGATATCCAGTTTAGAGGATTCTTAATTGCCCTCTGATCCCGATTGACCTCTTCATCCTTCTTCATTATCTGGTTTAAGGAATTCTTAATTGCTCCTTGATCCCGATTGAGAAACCACTTCACCATTAAGTATTGAGATCTGATTTTTGTCAGCCATCCTACCCTGTAACACTTTCCTTATTATTTGATTCAGTTCTGTTTCAAAGCATTTTGACTCCATATCCCAATGGAAAGTTGATAGGCACCTATTCATCTAAATCATGAATTCCACCTACCTACAAAAACCAATCAAAAACCAACCCAACCAAGCATACATAACTAGCCTAAGATCCATTGATTAAACAAAGTTAAATCATTAAGAGAGAGCCCTCTCTAAGCATTAGGAAGGCTATATCCTAATCTCCAAAAGTGGATAGTAGTTACCTCTAATATTTCTTTTTAAATATAAGAACAACCTTTGGGAGATTTTGGAGTGATAACACACTTCGTGGCATAGTTCCCAAATTAATGACAATGGAAGCATTTAATTTTGGACAAATATTTCTTCTTTCCCCCTTGGCTAGATTCTAGTTTGGATTGATATTTATTCCCTTTTCCCTTCTTTCCCTTTCTAGAAAATGAAAATTTTTATTCATCCTCTCCCTTGGATGAATTCCCAGCTATGGTATTCCGCCTTATTTCCCCTAGTACCAAATCAGAATATAACCACTCCCATTTTGGTATTTTATCCCTCCTATTCACCAAATATTGATAGTTGTGCCAGCTCTCGGTGTTGGGTGTGGAGCCTAATTTTCATCCTGATTCAGAGGTCTTTGTTTTAGCCAAATGTATACCCATAGAAGACTATTCACCCCTCCATGCAGGGGGGTACGAGGGGGAATTCCCCCCCCCCCCCCTGTGGGGGTCCGGGGGTGCCCATCTTGCCCGGTTGGGGGGTCCAGGGGAAAACGGTCCCCCGGCGGGGGTTTCAAGGTTATTGCCCCCAAAGCGAAAAACAACTGTAAAATTTCCTTGTAAAATATTGTAATTTCGTAGTCAATCTGGGTCGTTCATTAGGTGGATGATCTAATGGTAGAAGTTACGTTTAATGTAGGGTTTTTTTCCCTAGAAGGAAACCCCTCTTTGTGTATGAGGGTATTGAATTGTGGTTGTTCATTGTATGTGTATTATGAGCGAGAAAAAAAATGGGGGACTGAGAAATAGAATATAGGATATTATAGTGGATCTATTGTAGGTTGTGTCTCTTCATATTATTGGATAATATAAAGGAAGGACTGGCTTTTAAGGGTGGACGTAGCCCAAATTGAGTGAACCACGTATATCTATGTCTCCCTTTTTTTATATATTTTCTGTTTTTTTGTTTCTGCATATTTTATGTGTTCCATTTCTCTGTAATATATAATTTTCTAACAACAGGTATCAGAGCTTAAGGTCTATTTGGCTAATAAACTCGTAGGAAAGAAGGGTTCCTCATTCGAGTGGGAGCAATGGCAAAAGATGGAAGGTTTAGGGTCGAGAAATTTAACGTCCAAAACTACCTGCTGTGGAAGATGTAGATGGAATATTATCTATCAGAAATACGTGTACCTACCATTGAGTGGAAAACAAAGAAGTCGTCGAGTATGACAAACACACTATGGGAGATTCTCGATAGAAAGGCACTTGGAACAATTCGGTTGTGCCTTGCGGCGTCGATAGCCTTCAATATTTTGAAGGAAACAACAACATAGGGTTTAATTAAGGCATTGGAAAAACTATATAAAAAACCCTCGGCCTAAAATAAGGTATTTATTATGAAACTTTTATTTAATATGAAGATGTCGGATGGTGGATCTTTTGTTGACCATTAAAATGAATTTAATACAGTTACAAGTCAGTTAAGTTCTGTAGAGGTAAAATTTTATGATGAAGTTAGGGCTCTGTTATTTATCTTCTCATTCCCAGAAAGATGGAATGGTTTAGTTATGGCCATTAGTAACTCTATCCTTGGATCTAGTACTTTAAATTTTTATGATGTTGTCAGTGCTATCCTTAGTGAGGAAATGCAACAAAAGAGCTCTGGTTGGACATCGGGTAATGCTTTAAGTGAAAATACTAGGGGAATAAAAATTGAAAGATGAAAGAGCTCAGCATATTGCAGTAAATCAAGGAAAGGCGTATTCAAGTCCAGATCAAGGATAGTATGCTGGAAATGCAAAAATAAAGGACATCTGAAGAAATACTGTAAATATTAGAAGGGAAAAGAAGGAGATGCATAGTAAGAAAATAATCATGAAGCAAATGTGATAGGTGATGTGTGACAATATGCTTTGATTCTTTCTTTAGAAAATTTTATTGATTCCTGAGTGGTAGATTCAGGGGCCTCATTCCATGTCACACCTTATAATAAATATTTTCATGACTATGTTCAAAGAGATTTTGGACAGGTTCATCTGGGTGATGATAAACCCTATAAAATCGTTGGAATGGGTAAAGTTCTTGTAAAAAAACAGAATGGAAACCAATTGTTATTAAAGGAGGTAAGGCATGTTCTAGATCTGAAGAAAAATATGATTTCAATAGGGCAGTTAGGAAGTGAAGGTTGTGTGACAACTTTCACAAATAAAACCTGGAAGGTCACTAAAGGAGCCCTGGTAATAGAAAAAGGATAAAAGGTTGGTACATTGTATTTATACAATGGTATTTCTAACTCTATTAATAGTTTAACTTCCAACAGAACAGATGCAAAATTATGGCATCATAGGCTCAGACACATGAGTGAGAAGGGGATGAAGATTCTTCACTCAAGAAATTTGTTGCCAGGTTTGAAGAATATTGATTTGGATTTCGGTGAGAATTTTATTTATGGAAACAGAAGAGATTCATATTTCTTATAGCTTGGAAAGAAAATAAGAGCGAAAAATTAGAGCTTATGCATAGAGATGTATGGGGACCTGCTCAGGTATCATCTCTCTGTGGTTCTCGTTATTATGTTACTTTTATTGATGATGCAACTAGAAAAACTTGGATTTATTTTATTCATAATAAATATGATAAATGGAAAGATTTGGTTGAGATTAAGATAGGAAAGAAGTTCAAGTTTCTGAGATCAGCCAATGGATGAATATTGCAGCAAAGGTTTTGATAGGTATTATTCAGAGCATGGAATTCACAAAGAGAAGACACTTCCAAGAACACCACAAGAAAATGGTGTGCCAGAAAGGATGAACAGAACAATCATGGAGAGTGCAAGGTGCATAAGATTGCAGGCAAGATTGCCTTTACAATTTTGGGTGGATGTTGTAGATATTGTTGTTTATCTAATAAACATAGGGCCTTCAAGTTCCTTGGATGGTGGTATTTCAAAGGAGGCATGGACAGGAAAAAAGGTAAACTGCTCATTTTTAAAGCCTTTTGGTTGTGGGGCCTTTGTCCATATTAATAAAGTAAATAGAACAAAGCTAGAGGAAAAATAAAATAAATGTACCTTTATTGGATATGGTGTTAATGATTGGTTATCGCTTATATGATTATGAAAATCACAAAATCATTAGGAGCATAGATGTAATATTCAATGAAAATCTCTTGTATAAGAATCAGTTGCAGGAAAAGAAACAGGAAAAAGAAAATGAAAAATACACAGTTCTTGATGAGATCACGGAAAAAATAAAGGTGCCTAAAAATAATAATAATCAACAACCACAACCACAACCACAACAACCACCACAACAGAAACATGCACCTAAAACACCTGAAAGTGGTGTCAGAAGATCTACCATGATAAGTAGACCCCCTGAATGATACTCTCCTTCGTTATATTATTTATTGTTGATTGAACCTGAATGTTATGAAGAAGCAATGCAGGTAGAAACCAGGAAGAAGTGGGAGCTAGCCATGAAAGAAAAGATGGACTCCTTAATACATAACTAGACTTGGGACTTATTCAGGTTACTTGAAGGTAAAACAACATTGCATAATAAATGGGTTTACAGGCTGAAGGAAGAAGATCAAGGAAAGCAAAGGTACAAAGCTAGACTTGTGGTGAAGGGGTTTGCACAGAAGAAAGGTATTGAATTTGATGAAATATTTTCTCCTGGTGTTAATATAACTACAATAAGAACTATTTTAAGTCTTGTAGCAATGAAAGATTTTCATCTTGAACAGCTAGATGTAAAGAAAGCATTTCTCCATGGATATTTGGAGCAAGAGATCTATATGTAGCAACCACAAGGATATGAGGTCGAAGGGATGGAAAAATTAGTGTGCGGGTTAAAGAAGAGATTGTATTTCTTAAAACAGAACCCAAGGCAGTGGTATCTAAAATTTGACAGGTTTATGTCCGAACAAGGTTATACTAGATGTCAGTTTGATCATTGTGTTTATCTGAAAAAAGAAAAATGATGGAAAACATATTATATTGTTATTATATGTAGATGACATGCTTGTTGCAGGGTCTAACATACAGGAAATAAATGTGATCAAAAGAAAATTGGAAAATTCATTTGCAATGAAAGATTTGGGAAGTGCAAAACAAATCCTTGGTATGAGAATATCTAGAGACAAGAAAAATCGCAAATTAACATTGTCTCGAAATGAGTACATACAAAAGGTGCTGGAAATATTTAATATGCAGAATGCAAAACCTGTTAGTACACCTTTGGCTAGCCATTTTAAACTTAGTAAGGAGATGTGCCCCAAGACCCAAGAAGAAATGGATTATATGTCTAAAGTTCCATATGCATCAGTAGCTCGAAGCTTAATGTATGCAATGGTTTGCACAAGGCCAGATATTGCACATGCAGTGGGAGTTGTAATCAGTTACATGAAAAATCTAGGAAAATAACATTAGATGGCAGTGAAATGGATTCTCAGATATTTGAGAGGTAGCACAAATCAAGAACTGTTCTTTGGTGGTTCAAACACTACTCTACAGGGATATGTTGATGCAGATATGGAAGGTGATAGAGATAACAAGAGGAACACTATAGGGTATGTATTTACTATATGTCGAATAACTGTCAGTTGGGTTTCAAAAATGCAAAGTGTTGTTGCACTTTCAACAACAGAATTAGAGTATGTTGCTACTACAGAGGCTAGTAAAGAAATGATTTGGTTACAAATGTTTATGGATGAATTAGGTAAGAAGTAGGAGATGGAAAGGTTATAGAATGACAACTAGAGTGCCATTCATCTTGAAAAGAACTTAGCATTTCATTCCAGGACTAAACACATACAACTAAAGTACCATTTCATACGATTAGTGTTGGACGATGGACAGTTGAAGCTAGAAAAGATACACACTAGCCATAATCCTGAAAATATGTTAAAAAAAGTTGTAACCAGGGTGAAACTGAGATTCTGCTTAGATTCAATTGGTCTTTAAGTATGATGATAAAGATAAGAAACAGCTAGGTCCAAAGTGGAGTAATTTTATAGCAAATGAAGTAACAGTGGAGTTGCTACAATCAGTCTCCAAGAGGGAGATTTTTGGGTGTGGAGCCTGATTTTCATCCTAATTTAGAGGTAATTGCTTCAACCGGAAGTATACCCTGGGAAGACTATACACCCCTCCATGCGGGGGGGTGCGGGGGGGACTTGACCCCCTCGCGGGGGTCTGGGAGGGCCGATCCCCCCCGGCTGGGGGGTCTAGGGGCCAACGGTCCCCCGACAGGGGATTAGGGGGCATCACCCCCGAAGCTAAAAACAGATGTAAAATTTCCTGGTAAAATATTGTAATTTCGTAGTCAATCTGGGTTATTCATTAGGTGGATGATCTGACAATAGAAGTTATGTTTAATGTAGGGTTTTTTTCCCTAGAAGGCAACCCCTCATTTTGTATGAGGGTATTGTATTGCAGCTCTGTATTGTACGTGTATTATGAGTGAGAAATAGAAAGGGGTGCTGAGAGAGAGAATAGAGGATATTACAACAGATCTTCTGTAGGTTGTGTCTCTTAACCTTTCTAGATAATATAAAGGAAGGACTGGTTGTTCGGGGTGGACATAGCCCAAATTGGGTGAACCACATATATTTGTGTCTCCCTTGTTTTATATCTTTTCTGTGTTTGTGTTTTCACATATTTTACATGTTCCATTGCTCTGTAATATAAAATTTTCTAACACTTGGGAAAGACCAAAAGGGCTAGGCTTACCAAGTACACTTTAGGAACATTAACACCGACCTTGCCAAGTTCATTACGGAATTGTGTGAACCTACTCAGATACTACAAAATTGTATCATTCTTCTGCATCTTTATAGTACAAAGTTTATCGTTGAGTGCCAACTTATTGTGGTCACTATTATTCCTGAATGATTTTTTTAGTGCTTTACACATTACGAACAAATTTTATTTCAATGGATATTTGACACAATGTGATCCCGCACTCCCTCCAAGATATTCCCTTCTCTTGGGCTACATATTTCTTCCACTGAGGAAGGTTTTTAGCATCATATGCTTTATTTTTTTCAACATATGACTTGATGCATTCTATCAAATAATTACCATCCAATAACACCTCCATGCAACAAAATTAGAGGTTCCATCCAAGGCATACTCTAGCCCGAGTCCATTGAAATCCATCTTCCTAGTTCTGAAGAAATCCTGCAATACTGATCTCCAAATTCAAACCTCTTGAGAAACAACTTTGAATGTATGCTCTCATACCATGTAGAAATTATGTTGTAGATTTTCAACTGGTTATGAATTTTTAATCAAAATCATAAGACACAAACTTACTCTACTACTTTGTGGACATAATTCATGATTTAGAACAAAAATTTAAGACATGCAATAAGAAATCACACACATGAAACCAGTAGTTTCCTTTGGGAAAAGAAATCTCCTAAAACCCCCAATGCCTACTTTCATTAATCAAATGAATAGAGATGTATTAACATTGATTTTCTCAACTGAGCACAACCTGCAAGTGCATAACCTATCTCTCTTCTCACTGAAAGGCTCTAACCTAAACTTAGTCAATATCTACCTCTCCTTGAGCTCCTCTTTCCTTTCGCTATTCCTTGATAAATTAGGCCCCTATTATTTATTAATTCCTCCAAAATGGATTGCGCAATTCCTTAGGATGATCATATGACTACATGCAACACCTGTACACTCAAGACTAGTCTACAATTGATGTTACACTACCTTGGAATCTCCACAAATCCCAGGAAACTCAAATTCACTATATGAACAATATATTTTTGGATAATTCATTAGTTAACTAGATGATCACTGAGTTTGATTAAACTCCCACTACACAACTTGACACTCCACTAGTTCCTTCAATAATTTTAAGTATTTGAACTGAAACAACCATATATAATAGGCCTTGATTGCTAAAAATTAGCAATCACACATCCTTAACAGAACTCTAACTCCTCCAACTCAAATTTACTGAGTAAACTATGTGACACAAGCCATGTCACACAAGCTAACATCATCCAAGTTGTCTGCTGATGTGGAAATTCAAATTTTCTCAATTTAATCAAGGTAAAATTAAATGGATAATTTCTTAATACATTTTTAAACAAGCGAGGAGAAGGAGTAGAAAGAAGAGATGGTTGATGAACAATTGGATTGGATGGCCCAAGGTCCTCTTGATCTTCTAGTAAATATTCATCGCTTTCCAAAACATTTGGAAAAGTTGCTTACAAAGTAGAATCTTGATAAGCAAGTGAAGGTTGATGACCACATCGATGAATTCTACTTGTATGTATAAATGAAATATGTACATTTTGATGATATTACTTTAAGATTATTCCCGTATATTCTAGAAGATATAGAATCAATTTGTTAGCATATCCTTCCACCTATTTCAATCCATAATTGGAGGGAGTTCAAACAGTTATTCTTAGAAAAAAAATTTGATGGTAAAACTCTAGCCATGTTATTAAAAGAATTAAAAAACCTTAATATGGCGGTTAAAGAAAAATTTAAATATTTTAATAAAATATCTACATGTATTTTGAATAAATTACCCACTAATTTTAAACCACGTGATTCAATTATAAAATATTATTGTATTGTTTCCTTGCCTACTAACATTTCATTTTTTTGTTAAGAACACTGTAAAAGATACTTTGGATCTTAACATTTTAGAATAAATTTCTGTTGAGAAGGACCTGAGGTCTATTGGGGTTATCGTTTATTATTAGGATTGAAAACACTCCAAAGGCACTAGTAAAAAGTCCCAAGCCTCTTCCACCAAATCCAATGAGAAATGTCCTTTTGATATGGAAAAATTGACTAAATCTTTGAAGATGTTACCCAACAAAGTATCAGAACTCAAGAGGAATTAAAATGAGGCTTCTAATAGTAATAAATCTTTTAAGCAATCAAGGCACTCAAAAAGAGTCTAGTAGTACACAATCAAAGAAAATTTCTTCCGAAAATAATAAGAATAAGTCTGACACCCTTGAGGTAACAAATAAAGTCACACCATCTACCACTTCAACACACCTTGCTCAAGATGAAGATATTGATTAACACATTATTGAATATATGAATAAGGCTCATGCAAATATTTCCATATATTACCTAACCAAGACAACAAGGAAAAACTAATTTCTCATCCAAGTATTTGTGTCTCAACCCTCATCAGGTAGAATGACTTTTGATTCTCAAGTCTCATCCAATAAGTCTCCAAATTTTCTTGAATCATTTGTTAATGAAAATAATGTAAATGATAGGTCCACTCCCCTCCCCCCCCCCCAATTTCTTTTAACTTTTGAGATATTTAATTATAATGTTCATAATTTTCTAGTTAATTATGGTGAATTTGTGAATGTCATGCTTCTATCGGTTACTAAGAAAATTAATGCTAAATGGTAAAAGACAGATTACAAGATCATTCATTTAGATATATCTTTACCATAGGTAGTTTGTGAGCTCAATAATGTTATAATCCATTTATCATATAACCATATATTTCACCAATGCATCGATATTTTCAAGGTGGAAATTCCAGAATCTTATGGTTTTCTTTTGAGTAGAGACTGGTATAGAAAATTGCAAGGATACTTTGCAACAGAGTGGTCACATTTGTGGCTTCTATATAAGGGCAAGAACAATAAAATCCAAGTCAAGAGTGATCCATTCATGAATCATACTTTCATGATTATTGAAGAGCCTAATGATCCCATCAATTATGTGCAGATGATATTTGAAAATTATTTTCTAGATTTTGATCATGAATGTTATCTCACGCATCCTTCACCTATACCACCAGATACACAGTTGAAACTACTTCCTTGAAATCCAACTAGTGCAAATGACTCTTTTATTATATATGTAAATAATACTAGTGTAGGGACCAACTCTATTTTTGCTAATGAACTTTGTATTTTGATGGTTCTAAAACACAAGAGGGCTCTAGAGTTGGTTGTATTTTAGTAAACCCATGATAGAACAAACATGTGATCTCATGCCACTTGGAATTTGAGTGCACAAACAAATTTGCTAAATATGAAGCACTCATATTAGTTTTAAATAAATTCATTGACCTCAAAGTGGAATTGCTTAAGGTAATATGTGACTCAGAAATTGTTACACACTATGTATGGAATATTATTCATTGTGTATCACCTAATATTAGAAATTACCAGCAAGAGGTATGGCATCACATCTAATATTTCCAAGCTTTTAAAATTACTTGTGTTCCGTGGATTCATAATGTAGCTACTAATACATTAGCTAAATTTTTTGCTAGGTTGTCACCATTAAGAGATGTCTTTTCAGTTGACATTATTTATGGGCAATTTGTGCCCAATAATGTTACTATTTTTGTGTTTTAAATGATAACCAACATATACTGGAATCCTTAAAAAATATTGATGTGTTTAAGGATGTGGCTATTGATTAAGATGAACACAACAAATCCTTGTAGGCATCATCTTAATAAAATAAAGGAAACCCCATGCCCAAGGGTGTGGTATCTCTAGAAAAGTTGTATGACCTACAAAACTATTTTAAGATACTAGTTAATGCAAAGGCTCATAGTTCTACTCTTTCACACGAACAAGTAAATATAGGTACCAAAGAATATTTAAAATATATGAATCTCTGTATGTGTTTTACACCTCAAGAGTGATAAGATTTTATTTGTCTTTTTAAGCAATATTGAGATGTATTCACATGGATGTATGATGACTTGAAAGCTTATGACACACAAATAATCCAACATGTGTTACCTATCAAAGAAGGGTAAATCCTTTTCAGCAGATATTAAGAAAAATTCATCCTATTCTTGAACCCCTCATTCAGAAGGAATTAAGAAAATTATTGGATGCTTAGATCATATTCAAAGTTTATTATTCTACCTAGGTCTCAAATCTGGTTCCAGTAAGAAAGAATTCTATAGAAATACACTTGTGTGTTCATTTTTTCAACTTGAATCGAGCTTCATATAAGGAAAACTATCTCGTGTCATATATGGAACATATCCTTCAAACAATATCTGGGCCATAGATTTTGTCATTATTAGATGGATTTTCTGGATACAACCAAGTTCTGGTAGCATAATTCAACAAACATAAAAATACTTTTAGGAAAAAGTGGGGTACCTTCACTTTTAAGCGTATGCATTTTCAGCTTATTAATGCAAGAGCTACTTTTTAACGGGCTATGGAAATCATGTTCTAAAATTTACTCAAACAAAGTGTAGTGGTATACTTGAATGCTTTTATGGTATTTTCAAGAAAAAATCTAATCACTTTAATTATCTAAGGAATATTTTTTAGCGATGTCGAAAATATGCCATATATTTAAATCCAAAGAAGATAATATTCAGAGTGTCCAAGGGTGATCTCTTCGGCCACATTATATCCAAGAGTGGGATTAAAGTGGACCCAGAACGGGTCAATACTATCATTCAAATTCCCTTCATAATGAAACAAAAAGGTCATGCAATCCTTCTTGAGAAAAACTAACTTCCTTCGCAAGTTCATCTCAAATTATGCAGAGAATATTAATACATTATAATAAAATATTAATACGGATGTAATTTACAAGTGGGATGAAATGGAAAAATAATCATTCACTCTAATTAAACAAGTAATTTTCGAAGCCCCAGCTTTGTATAGTTCAGATTTTGTCAAATATTTCTTGTCATACACTTTTCCTTTTGACACATCTCTTGAAGTCATTCTCACTCACAAGGATGATCAAGGAAATAAGTGAAAAATATCGTTCATGAGCACCGACTTACAAGGATCTAAATTGAACTCAGGGTATATTTTAAGGATTTACTCTTTTTCCTATGTATAGTATTGTAGGCGACTATTTTGGTTTGAAAATTCATATGTATAGAATGTAGGAAAATATTCAATAAAAGACATGTAAAATATTTAAGTATTGACAGGTCTTTGTAGTGCATCATATTAGATATAATTTTTTGGGATTCAACTGCATTAAGTAAGTCATTCATCTATGACCATTTCCATGAGAGGTAGTTGTAACTGATTAATTTCTCATGATTTTTGAATAGTCCATCTAGAACTCATTGCATCAGGTGATGCTCACAGGGGTGAAGAAGTGGTGAATAGTTTCAGAAATGTATTGTAAAGTGAGATTCGAAAGGACATGTGTGGAATAGGAAGAGTCATGTGAAGTTGAAAATACATAGGAAGTCAAACACTCATGAGGGTAGATGAAGAGACACAAGGAAGGTGAAGCATCACCTCCTCATCATTATATATACTCCTTCATTGTAAGATCAAAGGACGTTTCACGTTGGCTCCTCTCGCAAAGCATTAGAGAGATAAGATACTTCTTTTTTGGAGCAAGGAGTAGCTACAATGCTCCACTACGAGAACTAGTGATTTTCATTATATACATGTGTCTTGGAACTTTTACTTAATAACAAAATCCTTCAAGGCCAACATGTTATTCATGCATGAATTATGAATGTTTGTAATAATATTTTGTGGATGTTTGTACTTCATGTTTTCTTCCACATGTGCTAATATAATTGAACTATTTTAGTTATTTTAGTACTTGACTTGTTGAGAATGTGTTGTAATGGTTGTGATTGTTGTCCCATCCTTGTGGAATTCTCCACATGATATTAGACAAACCTTTCTCATTTGTTGGTTGTAATGATCGTCACATCCATTTGTGGAATATTCCGCTGGATGTTAGAAAGATCACTCTGGTTCATGTGTGTCTTTTCTTAGGTGGTACTACCTATCTCTTATAGTCTCATTTTTCTCCCCTCTCCATAGTAGAATAAATTTGACACATTTACAACTGAACACTCACCATGCATACCTTATTTATTTTTGAAGGAATCATTGCATCCCTCTCTCTTGTTGATAGTTAGAGCCAAGGAAAATCTTTAATAACTTGGAAACCATGCCTTTATACCGAATGGGAATCCTACACCAAATGGTGTGAGGTATAATCGGGACTTCATATCGAGGAGATCCCCTGAATGTTTGCAGCTCCAACAACATCAAAATTTATGGCACTAGAAGGAGGGAAGACTATTTTTATGGCTGATAACCTCACCAACCCAAGCTCTACTTATCTTTCAAGGCATTAATATTCCCAATGCTTCCCCTACGCACATTCCTGAAACTAGTGTTCCTTGTTGGTGAGGTAAATCCTCTCTGCAGACAGAGGCGATACCACTAGCCCTAGAGTGGGTCTAGAAACAAACAAGACATGCTATAATATTGATTCCTAGTTAAAGAATGGATAAAGATTCGATAGATGGCTTACCAAAGATCCTATGTTGTTGTTTTCGTTGAAAAGAGTGGCTCGCTCCTCGCTCTTGGTTTGAAAGATCACGATCCGCTCTCTTTCACACTCGGACACCTACACACAAGAAAACAACGACAATATACAACATAATAATTCACATTCATAACTATCATTCATTCAAAGATGACTAAATCAATTGCATTACATAAACAACATAACAAAATGATGGAACCAACACCATAGTCGAGTATATTAATAAATGGAAGGAAGAGTACAACCAAGCTTCAATGTTGCGATCTCCTCCAACAAGGTTCAAGCGGAGCACGTCTCACAAAGGCTCGTCAGGAATTTGGATGGGATTCTCTCTACAAAATTATCCTTGGTTCTACCTTCTCAATGGCAATTACTCAGCTATAGTATTCTTCTCCAAGTTCAGCTCCTTGGCTATCTGTTCAACTAGCTTTCATAAATGGAGAAGGCCTATTTATATAGAGGGAGAGGGAGAGATTAGGATCCCTATAATCATGGAAGGGATACTATCTTCAAGGAGTGTTCCATGGGAGGAGGAAACCACTACCTAAAGAGGGAGATCTGTGGCTAATCAACTTAACCACTTCCAGTGGCACATCCCTGAGGTGGTTAGAAGGAAACTTCCGCCTCTATTTGTTAAATAAAATTCTTAAAATAGCTGGCGCGGGCACCACATTGAGACAGAGCGCCAGGTGGCGCGGGCTCTAGTGCAAATCTTCCACATTGGTGCTAGGGATGAACTGGCTATCCATGCCAAGGCCAAAATATAGGTTTTGTGTGCTTTTTTGAGGAAATGTCCAATAGGATAAATGATATACTTATATAGAAGGATGAAAAGAAGGTGTTTTTAGAGTATGAAATTGTTCACAAGTCATGGGAATGATCCTCCAATATGCGGGATGAGGGATTGCAGGGACGGTGACAAAATGCTATGTAACAGATGCCCCCTAAAGCATGAGGTCCAAGAGAGAGGGAGGGGTGAAATGCTTTATGAGAACGCATTCGACCCAAACACTTCTGTCGGAAAACCTGCAAGTAAAAATACAACTGATATCTTTGATACATGATATGTGGTATGGGCGTAGCCATCCATGATAGAGTACATAAAAAATGAGATTCGAGGTATGGACGTAGCCATCCAGCAATAAGGATCAACAAATAGACTCAGGTATGGTCACAACTATCCAATCAGAAGAGTCGTGTAATAATTCATAGTAATCCACAAAGAACCCACAACCTGGATTTCATTAGACAAAAACCAGGGTCTTGCGCTCCATCCCGACCTGAACAAAGTACAAGTTAGAGCATGCGAATAGACGAGTTGAAGTCAAACATGCAGGAACATCGTCCAATTACTAGCCAATAATGTGAGATGTTAACAGACGTGAGAGAAACCACCAATAATGACAATGGCTCTCAAGGTACAAAAGGTACAATCCGTAGAATGTGAACAGTGATCTGGCATCGAACACCCACAAAATCATCCAATCGAAGGCCAATGATGTAAACTTTGAGACGGATGTAAGAAACCTGCCATTAAGGCATGCAGGCTTCAGGGTACCTAAAGGGAGTCTCTAGATCAGCTTCCTAGAAAATGAGCTAAAGTCGACAGGAAGTAACCTGGTCGAAGGAGGGCCATGATGCTTCCCACATCATCGACATGACACATAGGAACATGATGATTTGTGAATTAAGACCAATAGAGAATCCGAGGGAGGTTGAAAAATACAGAGGCAAAACTTCTCTTGAACATATCGGCAGCATGCCACTGGATTTGGCAGTATTGTACATCAAGGGATCTGAGGTCATGGCGATGAGGAAAAGAGTAGATGAGTGGTCAAAAGAGATAACGCAAACCCATGGAGACAAACAAATGATGAAGTGAGGTGTCCCCAACCCAACACGAATACAGAGAAGAGCCATGTTCAAGAGTGACATACTGCTGACTAAAGTCTGGTTCCATTTTCCCCCACCATTGCTGGCAAGTACCCCAATTATTTTTTGTAAAAAAACTTAAAGGGGATAGCATATGCTTGCGATGTAAGTTTGTCCTTCAAAAAAATCCAACCTAGTAAATTTTACGAGCCCTAGAAAGGAGGAACTCGAGTAACGTCATAACGATGGAGTCTGATGTCATTCATTTTTAATGAGTCTGACAAAGGGAGAACTCGACATATTTTCATTTTTATAGAGTTTGAAAAGAAAGCGGAAAAGGAAACTCCAGCAAGGCCCTTTTCGTAAATAGTCTCTCAGATCTGAAAAGGTAGAAAAAAATATCCGAGAGAACCTCTTAGTCGCAATAGGCTAAGGTATTCTTTTTTCGTAAATAATCTATCTCAGCCTGAAAAAGGGGTAAACATATACCGGGTAGATATCGTTTCGTATCCATTTAAGGAGTTCAAAACAACAAGTGTTTCAGCAATATTTTCAATTTTAGAGAGTCAGAAAAGAGCTGAAAGGTGACTCCAGTAGTGAATTTTTTGTGTTTTTACCGAGTCTGAAAAGGTATAAAATACAACTCGTTTCTTCGTCATAACCATGTGAAAACCTGTCGCTGCACAAAAAGACGTGTGTCAAACGTATTCCTCGAAAATAATATGATGAAATAATTGAAAAATATGTTTTAAAACCTAATTTAAGATTTTGAAAAGTTATAAAATGCCATAATTGGTAAAAAATTATTTACTTTTCACTTTTACCTCTTTGTGCAGCAACAGTGACCCATTTGCCTTGTGATCTTGTGGCGATGATTTCGAGTGATCCAGTGAACCAATCTTGATTTCGTCAGTCTCAGGTAAGATCCGACATCATTTTCCATCTTTGAAGCTATATTTCATTACCTATATTTGTCATTTTGAATCCTTTAGGTGGGGTTTTGTAAAAACTAGGGCATCGCAGTTGGCGCAAGTTTTAGACATGGACCTGTGCCAATTGCCCCTTTTTTACATAGAGGGCACACCCATTAGAGCGTCTCTTATCGAAACAGTCGCGCCAACCGCACAACCCAAAAATCCACATAAATTTGAAAAAATGAAGTCAATTGCTTGCAAATTTTGATGCCTAAGTAGACTAACAATGCTCATATGAACAATGTGCAGGTACCAAGCAGAAAAAATGGTGATTGAGTGGAAAGAGAGAGAACATAGTGAGGAAGATGAACTCACCATGAAGAATAAGTGATGCATGAATGCCCTTAGAGATTGTGGGCTAAATAAATTCTTCCTCACACCATGCTTCCAGGCTCAGCCAGAATTTCTTAAATATTTGATAAGCATTTGGGACGAGGATCAAGAAAAGTTTGTTCTTCGAGATCAGGAACTTGAACTTGAATTTTATGATGTCTATTTTATCACATGATTGTCGCGGAGGGGTAAAAATCCTATGCTGACCAATACCTGTCCCTCTGGGGGGAGTATGGGGATGGTGATTGACATAGTGTGTTAAGGGGCAAGCAAAGGAATAAGGAGCAGGAAGGTTGACATCCAAACCATCTCGGATCTGGCACTAAAATTAGTGCTACACACTATCACACGGGCTGTAGGATCGCAAGCACCACATGAGGCCATAAAGACACAACTGCTTCTCGTCGTAGACTGCCTGACCCCGACTTTCTACAACTGGGCAGAGGCCGTGACTATTAACATCAAGTGGTAGCTCACTAAGTGCAAGAAGACAAAACTAAAGCAGTTTGGGTATGGATCTATTTTGGTATCATTCTTCTTGGAACGACTATCAATATTCCAGCGTCTGGAGGTCATTGTCCTGATGCTACCACCTAGAGAACCACGGATGGCCCGATGGGCTACGCTGATGCCCAGAGCAGGGGGTGGCCAATAGATGTCCTAGAGGCAAAAAATTTTTGATTGGCTCCAATGAAAACTAACTGTCATGGAGGACTGGCCTTACTCTGGCACAGACTTTACCGGTGACCCAGACCTCCCACTCCCGAAGGGAGAGGATTGGGACGAAGAGCTAGGTGAGACTCATTTTTTATTTTCATGAGTTTATGATTTTTTGGTATATACGCATGTTCTAATAGTTAATATTACATGTATCCAGATGTTGGCCCAGAGGGGCCTCTAGGTATGTCATTGAAAGCGAGGCGAACTCTTCGCAATTTTCATCCTCATGGTGAGGGCAGCGAGGAGGAGATAGTACAAAATCTGGAGGGGATCGCCTGTGGGATCCTAGACTATGCTCACCTAGATGATGTCCCTCGGGCCTATCAGAGACATACTGTAGGGGTGCCGATTCATATCCATGGGTTACTGAGGCAGTTGGTACAGGCGATGATGTGCTATCATGAGCACCACGCTGATTAAGCACCTAGGCCTTTTATTTCCGCATATTTTTGAGAGACATGTTGTCCCGGGATGTAACTGAAACATACATATATATTTTTTTGGTTTTTATGATGTAAAAACTGCAAACAATCAATATATATATCTATTTCTACATGGGTCTATTTACATATTATGATGTTTTATAAATTGCGGAAATGTCTATCTAATACAATGTTAACCACTGCATCGGTTAATGTATTCATTCGTCTTGGTATATGTTGATATGTGATGAAATCAAAATGTATTTCAAGAAAACGAATACGTAAATACAATCCCAAAATGCATGGGTTTCAAACCGAATAATGACCATTAAGTTGAAGAACAACAAGCTGCGAATCTATATTTACAAGCAATGCACGTATGCCGAGGTTACCTGCCTCGGTTAATAGTTCCAAGAAAGCAATATATTCAGTGACATTGTTTGTAGTTTATCCTAGAAAAATACCTTGTAGGTTAATCAACTAACCAGTAGGATTATAAGTTACCCAAGCTGCCGAAGACAAGCTCCTGGTACTGCGGGAAGCACCATCCGCAAAACCGACATAAGGCGTAATAGACGTCTACAGAACCAGCAAGACCCAATAAGAAGAAAAAAGCTTACAAAGCACATCAAACCTAAATATGCACAAAAATTAAAATAAATCACCTATGTACACATATCATGCATGGATGACTCAAGAATAATATTTTTTCAGATACAATCCATTTCTGGGTTGTGCTAAGGGATAACCTTCATAAGCGATAAGCTCATAAGCCCCATTCTGTAACACATGTTTGACGATGTAGGGCCCATGCCACATGGGTTGGAATTTACCTACCCCCAGCTTATCATGAGCTTGGTCATAGAGGAGAACGAGGTCGCCTTCAATAAAAGAGCAAGGGGAAACTGTTTGGTCAAAATGAGCTTTGACTCGCTTCTTTTGTGCTTCGATGACCAAAGTAGCTAAGCGACGAGTTTCATCCAATCTCTCTAAATAGAGGATAGGTTCTTCCTCAGGTGAAGTTTTAGGCATTAATTCCATAACTAATTTGAGTGAAGTAATTTCATAGTCAATCGGAAGAGTAGCTTCCAGACCATATACCAACTGAAACAGGGTGAATCTGATTGCACTCTTAATCAACGTTTGGTAAGCCCATAGAGTTGAAAACAACATGAGATGCCAATTTTATTTATGGATCCCAACTGTTCATTGAAGCATCATAGCCAGAACTTTTTTTACGGCTTCAACTTGGCCGTTAGCTTGAGGGTTAATACGACATTGAGTTGTTGTGACGCAGACCCAACTTAGACGTCAACTCCACCATCATATAATCCCAAAAATACGAACCGTGATCAATAAAGATGGCTTGAGGGACACCAAACCGAGCAATAACATGATTGAATATGAATTGTGTTGTTTTCTTACTATCCGCAGCCAGTGTAGGCATTGCTTTGGCCCATTTCGTAAAATAATTGACGGCAACGATGATATAGGCATGCCCCCTGGCTGAGCGAGGGTTACACGTCATAAAATCTATGCCTCATTGGAAAAATCACCAACGGTATTGACAGGGTGTAAAGGAACATGTGGCACACACATCTTGCATTGATATATCTGGAACGCATGGCATTTGCATACTACAACAATGCAGTCTTTAAAAATGGATGGCCAGAAATAGCCAGCAAGAAGGATCTTCTGTGCGCTAGCATAACCAGAAATGTGACCACCACAGGCACCATTGTGGCAGTCATTTAAAACTTTCTTAGCTTTCTCAAGGGTCAACATCAGTGGAGCACGGAATCAACTCCAACACAATAAAGGATATCTCCGGCAATACGATAAGGTTGCGACCGATGCCAAATACGGTGTCGGGCATATTTTGTGAACTCAGACCTAAAATTAGAAGTCTGGAGGTACACGATGATATCACCGTACCATGGATCGAGGATGTTAATCAAGAAAAGAGTTTCATCCAAAATATGATCCTCGAAATAAGAAGGGGCGGAGTCAACAGGGAGAGAAAAAATTAGATCAGCGAAAACGAGTGATTTCTTTGATTTGGCGGTAGTGAATTCCAAATCAAACTCTTGGAGGATAACAATTTGCTTCAAGTACTTGCCCCCCAGCCACTATCGAGATAGAATATAGGTCATGGGGTTACAATCAGAAATCACGGTTACCATTCGTAAAAGGATATAATGACGAAAATGCTAAACAACCTAGACTACAGCCAGCACTAACTTCTCAACATGTGCATAACGCGTTTCAGGGTTGAGAAAGTTTTGAGACAAGTAGTAAATAACATGCTTGTTACCGTCATCATCATCTTAAACCAAAACCATAGCGATCGTACCGAAGGTGGCAACTAGATATAGGGTGAAATCACGATGATAATCTGAAGGACATAATAGAGGAGCATTGACAAGCAACATCTTAAGTGTATCAAAATATTGCTGAGAAATCTCATCTCAATGAAAAGGGACGTTCTGTTTTAAAAGTTGTGTGAACCCCTTGGCTACTTCTGCATAGTTAGGGATAAAACATCATAAGAAATTTTCTTTCCCTTGGAGACTCTGGAGCTCGTGTAATGAGGATGGAGAGGGGAGATTAACAATAGCCTCAACATTAAGCAGATCAAGGAAAATTCCATCATTGGATATGATGAACCCTAAAAGTCTACCAGAATCGACGCAGAAGATGCATTTATGCAGATTGAGCCGAATGTTGTAGTGTCTACAGCGAAGAAAGATCTGGCGGAGATGTTATGGATGGTCTTTTCACACAGTTGAATGAGTCGGAAGGTCATCCAGGTATGGTTGAACAATATGACGAATATCGTGAAAGGCATAAGACATCGCATGTTGGAATGTAGCCCTAGTGTTATTCAAGCCGAAAGGGATTTTCTTATACGCGAATGTTCCCTAAGGACAGATAAAATTGGTCTTGTGTTGATCGGATGGGAGAATTTTGATCTGATTATAGCCAAAGAATCTGTCCATAAGGGAAAAAATATCACTCCCTGCACAATCGTCAATGATCTGGTCGATGAAAGGGGTGGGATAGTTATCCTTAGGGTAGGCCCAATTAATATTACGATAGTCAACACTGACACGAATTTTTCCCTACTTCTTATCCATAGGAACAATGTTAGAAACCCACTCTGTCAGAGGAATCGGATAAATGAAACGCACTTTGAGAAGTTTTTCAACTTTAACTTTTATGATGGTGGCTTTTGGAGGATGTACTGGACGAAGACGTTGGTGAACAGGCTTCGCACTAGGGTAGGTGGGAATCTCGTGCACGACAATACTGGGGTCGATTCCAGGCATCTTTTCGTAAGACCAGGCGAAGACATCACAAAATTTGCGAAAGAGGCAAGTGTACACTTGGACTTCATCGGAAGAACAAGTGACTCTGACATGGATGTTCTCGACAATTCCCGGTTTCACGAAAATGTCGATAGGCATCGTCTGGGTGATGTTACTCAAGTTACCTTCAGTGAAGACTTCGTGAGTCAAGATAGGTGTTTGAAGTGGCGGAGAAGGAACTTGAGACGCAAAATGCTCAAGACAGTTAGACATTTCCTCGAGGCCAGGCATAAACGAGGAACGATGATTCCCATCGCTCCATGGTAAGTCCTCGAAAGACATGGTTTCCACGATGGATTCACTTGATGGAAACACTTCTTTCAAAGGATCAGGCGAATGTACATCATCGAGCCAGGGGGATTGAGAATAAATGTCGAGAGATACGCTCGAAGGAGCATCATTAGAAGGGGGAGAATCTGATGCAGCTACAAGCTTGAAATAATTGATTTCAATTGGAGTAAGCAACATCGAATCCCCAAATGAATCAACCTGTTCAGGTAAAGGGACGATCCACGGGTCATCTGATTGAGAGATCATATTAACTTTAATGGTATTTGGTGGCGGAAGGGGAAAGATACCCATGAGGGCAGGGTCTTTGAAAATACCTGTCCCTATGCTATCGAGGGAAGGAGGAATCTGATCCACGTATGGAACATTGTTCTCATAAGAAAAGGTAAAGAATGACAACTGGTCGATAGTAATGATTTTTCCCTCATGTGGAAACTTTAGAAGACAAAAGAGGGTGGACGAAACGCACAGCATAGTGTGAGTCCAAATGTGACTGAGTAGAATATTGTAATTGAGTTTAGCGTCAACTACTTCTACTTCAACATTGACCATATTTCCTTGTAATGTGATCAGAAAGCTGGCAAGAACACCCAAGGGTTTTTATTCCCTTCCATCAAATGCCTCAAGGGCATTGGGTGACGAAGTTAGGGCTGGAGAGCCAATAGCTTTCCATCAAGCAGATGACATGACACAAGTGGATGCACCTTCATCCACAATGGCTCTATGGATGTTGAGACCATTAATTTCGACTTGTATGACAAGCACAATCTGGTGCAGAAGTCAGGGAAAGAAATTCTCTAACTCAAAAGAGAGAAGGCTAGAATCAGCAGGATCAATTCCACCAATCGTAGATAATAACGCTTTCCGTTGAGATAGACAACTCTGAAGCACTTCCAACGCAGACATCGTAGATGGCGCCAGTGCTAAATCCTCAACAATACTGTAATGTTGAGCAGCATGAGCGTCAGGATTATAAGAATATTTCGGAGAACACCTTTAGAAGGTGGTCGTACAACAGGTTCAGCACTAGGCCTTTCAATATCAAGAGGACTAGAGGCAGGTGGGGGAGGAGGACCATCAGCGATCTATTTCCCAGTTGCCTAACATGATCGAGCATAATATTTTGACTAAGTAGCAATGGAAATGGGACAGAACCGTTAACCATAAACACTTGAGAGCCAAATGATGTAGATGGCGCAGGTTGATCGACCATTTGAGTTTTTTGACACGGAAAAGGTTCTTTGAGGATAGTCGGATTTCCCTTAGTGCCTTTGAGCAATTTACTAACTCTAGCACGTCTAGGACAATCCTTAGTGTAGTGTTCCTCATCACAAATCAGACGGGGATACTTCAGCTTGCGCTGTGAACCATCATCAACATGAGGTTTAGACAACTCTAGTTTTGGGGCATCAGCTTTGGCCTTGCCTTTGCCCTTCTTTTCCCCTTTAGATGTATTGTCCATAGGATTGGCCTGAATGGCATTGGCCTCTGAGGTTTTGCCAGAATCCGGGGTAGGCTGAGAAGAAGAATCATTAGAAGAATTTGATTTTTTCTTCCCAGTGTTGGAAGACTTACATGAAGTCTGAGACATGGAACCAATAACGACATCAATGGATGGAGTGGCTAGTGCTTTATATGTCCTAGGTCACGAGGCATCAGTCAAGATATCATACAAAATGCCCAATTGAGATTACACTAAATCAAGGTACTGGGCACAAGCAATGGCATGTTCTTCGGTAACACATGCCCCCATGGAGATATCTTTTGCAATCTGATTGACAAAAGAGGTGGTGAACCAATGGGTAAGAAGTTGATCAGGGATTTCGAATTTTATTAGACGACGACAACGTCTCCACTCATGAATGTGGTCTGAGATATGGGTAGCCCGGTCCTGTTTCAAGGATGTTAGGAGATGCATCCCGGCTTCATAACGAACTGGTAACTGGAAATGAGTAAGGAACGCCATAGAAAACAAGTTAAAATCTTGAAATATACCATGAGACATCTCGATGTACCACTTAGCAGTAGCTCTAGTGAGAGTTCACTGGAAAATAAGGAGTCGAATAGAGTCATCCACCCAAGAATTCGAAGAACACTATAAATGGTATGTCATGACATGTGCTTGGGGGTCTTCTCCAGCCTTGCCCTCAAACTTGGGGTAATCACCAGGAACCTTGGTTGGAACCAGAGGCCAATATGGATTATGAAGGATTAGATCATTCGTTAGTTTAGACACATCCGGTAATTCCAACATGGCGAGAAAAGGTAATTGAGGGTTGAAAGGCATAGCAGGTCCTTGATAAGGACCAATACCCACATTCCATCCTAGTTGAGTGTAACTCTGCCCCCATTGGTTCTGTCCTAAAGGATTCAGACCATAAGGGGTATAAGCAGGATAGTTCAGCTGATATGGTGGCTGAGGACTAGGATACGGAGGTTGAGGACCAGGATACTGATTTTGATTATATGAAGGTCTTGATTGAGCAGCATAATGATTTTGTTGTGGAATGTAAGTATAGCTTGGCAGTTGAGGGTAATAAGAAGAACCTTTAAGTGCATTGTAAACCAGTCGATATTGACCTCGAGGGTAATAAGCGAATTGGGGTCGAACGGGCTGCTAATAAGTAGGGCCTTGCTGAGCTGGATAAGACGGGCGCATTGGTCGACCCGACTGTGGTGTAGAGTAGAGCGGTGGCTAAGCAGGGTGAACTCTTTGTGCAGGTTGTCCCTTCTAAGTAGGTTGGCTTGATGGCTGCGATGGGCTAGCTTGTGCCTGATGACTAGGTTGACCTGGAGCAGGACCATAAGATGGCCCTAGCTGCAATGGGCTAGGTTGTACCTGATGACCAGGTTGAACTAGAGCAGGACCATAAGATGGCCCTGGCTGCGCAACATTTGGACCAATTGGAAGATATGGCTGTTGCGGTTGCATGAAAGGTTGCCCTTGAGATGGATAAATTTTCCCCTCAGGACCGTATGAAGGCCCTGGTTGATATATTTGTTTCCCAGCAGGTCCTTGAGGTTGCCTAGGTTGGATCATAGGCTGACTTTGTAAAGGTTGGCCATGTGGATTTTACGACTGTCATTGCGCACCGTAAAATAATCCTTGCTGGACTGAAGGTTGTCCCTGAAAGAGTTGTCCTTGTGGGTCATAAAAATAACCTTGCTGAACTGAAGGTTGTCCCTAAAAGGGTTTTCCTTGTTAGTTAGAAGGTTGCACAGGCAAGGTATGTCTAAAACCAGAAAGGAACTGATAAGCTTCTAAAGAAGGAAAATAAATAAGGTTACCGTACTCATCATAATGAAACGGAAGTGTATAAATTGGGTTATCGACCGCGTCATAATGAGAAACATAAGGCTCACTAGAATCCTGAGGGGACTGGTAAGTCTAGGAGCTCTGCAGCTGAGTAGCTAGCTGATGCTCCTCAAAAGACAAGTCGTCAGGGGTTGCCATGGCAATTGATGTCTCTACTAAAGGCGAAGCCCCTGATGGTTGAGTGGTGACAACCGGTGCCGACGCATCCACGTAGACAGTAGGCCTAGTTGGGACAGATGTAACAAAAGGTGTTGACGAGATAGGTGTCATTGGCGACATCCATAATGATGGAAGGACCAGACCCCTTGATGCAGTTGATGCTTCCATGGAGGCAATACCATAATCTGACCCAAAGACCTATATCTGGCTGGAAGTGACACCGATGGTGAAGATTGAGCGGACCCTTGAGGGATGTTTTCTAGAAAATGTTGGTATTCTTCATCAGAAATAGGAATCCCCTCACTGCCAATAGGACCAGATGAGTCCATTTCTGAATCCACCATGAGGTCTTGTAAAATACTTTGGGGATTAGGAGGTATGATAGCAACTAAAAATGGCGATCTCGATGTGAGAGGGGGAAAGTGTTCCCCGACCTCAAACCCAAACCAAGAATTTGAAAGAGGCCAATTGAACTCAACTGGTTCTCCAAAGGGGTACTCTGACGGGAGAGTAGGCTACTGAAGCTCAGCAGACCTAAAGGTTTGAGAAGTTTTATATGAATCGTCTGAGAAAGGACTACCACTGGACGAAAATGATGGTTCCCCACTGAGACTATAGCACACTAAAAAGGAAAAGAGATCGAAAATGAAAACTCTTGGATAAAAACCAAGAAAAACAAAGACATGCCAGGCAATCAAACTTTAATGGGTGTGTAATCATAGGTAGTTTATTTTACCACATTGAAACCAAAATTTCATTGTTTCATGTTTTAAGAGTTAAGAAACAAGCAAAATATGACTCTAGTCCCTTTAAATTTTAAACGAGCGTGAAAGGACAAGTGCTCGATGATCTTTTCAAATTTATGGAGCCAGTAAAGATCAAAAAATTACTGCTCAGTTATTATAAGTAGAAGGGCGTACCAGGTTTTCGTGAACTGCCATATACACCTTGGTGATCAAATGAAAGAAGAAATGACCAAGGACTTGACGTACATGCAGGTAGTCTCCCATAATGTTGTGTTCGGTGTATCACGGTTATAAGGCGACAGACTCGGCTTCCTATGGATAAAAGGATTGCAACCTAGAGGGGTCTCTCTTTATATAATCAACGGTACGGGGAGCACAAGTCTGTACTAGTGTTGTCTGAAGCCAGATGGCGAGCGAAAACTGCTAGGTTTAAAGACGCCGGAATACATCTCTAAATTAGACCGCCAGATGTTTCGTTAGGTTTCAATGTTGACTTAGGTTAATTGAGTAAATTTTAAGTTGATCTTGTATTTACGTTTCAATTCCAAGGTCCTACTGAATGTTGGATCTCAAAAATCCCCTAAATGCAAGCTAAATGCCAAAAGAATACCATTTCGTTCGATGAAAATCTATCTACAAGAAAGTTAGGATTTTTCAAGTGATAGCAAATAATGAGAACACATGGAAACATCCACTACAGTATCTGATGCAAGCTAATGAAAATGAAAAATATTTCCTAAAATGTCCAATGCTAGATATGCGAAAGAATTTCAATTTCACAATGCAAACAAGAATGAAAACATTTTTTTTTCAATGTAATAGAGCAAACAGTGCACTAAATGACATGAAAAACAAACCAACACACTAGTTCGAGAATGTTAATGTGAGTGTTGAAGCAAAATAACTTCAATCAACTCAAAACAAACAAAGCCAAACTCAAACCAATGTTGCAATCTCTCAAATCCAAGAGAGATTTCGAAACAGACCCATACAAGAAGTGTGATCTATGCTTGGAGTGACAAGAAGAAAAACTGAACAAAAGAGGCAAGAATCATTCAACCAATGCAATCACTCAAATGGATCAAGGGAGCTAAATGCAATCAAACAAGGAATGAAGTTGACTGTGAAACAAAAGGGCTCCAACTCCTACCAGAGGCTCAGCATACCCAAGCACTTAAAAAATCCTAGATCTATGATGTTGATAGGAAATGGAAAAACAACTAAAGGAATGAAGGTCAATCACAATCAAAAACCATCTCAAAGCACTCAATGCATACCTCAAATAACCCAGAAGCACAAGCACTAACCAAAAAATATCCAAAACAGACCAAACCCTAACACCTATAGGGATTGGTGCGACTGTTTGGTTTGTAATCAGCGCCAAATAGGGGATGGCACAGGTGCAAAATTAGCAACAAGTACCAGCTAGCGCGACTGTTTGACTAGAAAACATGCCAAGCCAGTTACCTCAAGTAAAAGGAAAATTTGAAAAACAGAGGTCAGATCTGATCCTCTGGGGCTGAACAAGGCTCTTAGACTTAGTAGAATAATCAGAAAAGGTAAAACAAGCAAGCAAAGACCAAAAGAAGACCTAATGGGTGAAAGAAAAACTCGCACTGATCCCCAATGGAGTCGCCGATTTATTGGTGCGGTAAATCCCCTTTGCTAGGTAGCCTCCTCGCTCTTGGTTTGACACATCATGATGCGCTCTCTTTCACACTTGGACACCTGCACACAAGAAAACAACGACAATATACAATATACTAATTCACATTCGTAACTATCAGTCAGTCGAAGAGGACTAAATCAATTGCATTACATAAACAACATAACACAACAATGGAACCAACACCATAGTCAAGTATATTAATAAATGGAAGGAAGAGTACAACCAAGCTTCGACATTGTGATCTCCTCCAGCAGGGTTCAAGTGGAGCACATCTCACAAACGCCCGTCGGGAATTCGAACAGGACTCTCTCTACAGAATCTCCTTGGTTCTACCTTCTCAATGGAAATTACTCAGCTATGGTATTCTTCTCCAAGTTCAGCTCCTTGGCTATCTGTTCAGCTAGCTTTCATAAAGGGATAAGGCCTGTTTATATAGAGGGAGAGGGAGAGATTAGGATCCCTATAATCATGGAAGGGAGACCTATCTTCAAGGAGTGTTCCATGGGAGGATAAAACCACTACCTAAAGAGGGAGATCCGTGGCTTATCAACTTAACCACTTCCAGTGACTCATCCCTGAGGTGGTTAGAAGGAAAATTCCATCTCTATTTGTTAAAAAACATTCCTAAAATAGCTGGTGCGGGCACTACACTAAGATAGAGTGCTAGGTGGCATGGGCTCTAGTGAAAATCTTCCACATCGGCATGAGGGATGAACTAGCTATCTGCGCCAAGGCCAAAATATAGGTTCTGTGTGCTTTTTTGAGGAAATGTCCAACAGGAGAAATGATGTCCTTATGCAGAAGGATGCAAAGAAGGTGTTTGCAGAGCATGACATTGTTCACAAGTCATGGGAATGATCCTCCAATATACAGGACAAGGGATTGCAGGGATGGTGACAAAATGTTGTGTAACACTCCTTCTCATCCCGTGACTGCACAACCTTATGAACTCACATATGAACAGATTTTGGCACTCCACCCCATCACTCGCAAGCTTGTGAAAGCTATTATATTGATAGTCAGAGTTCACATATTTCCATATTTTCCGAAGAAGAACCCAACTACTCCCACCGAGATATTAGTTTCAATAGTTAAATATTTGGTTCTCACCACACTTGAAGGGTTAGCAAACTCTGAGGAAAACGTAGAAAATATGGAACAACCTCCAACTTTCAATGGTGGTAGCATTGTATACGTGGTACCCTTGGACAATACGTTCCATGAATTAGGCGGTGAAGAGGAGGAAGAATATGCATTAGATTCTGAGAAATATGAAGAGGATGGTGACTAAGACATGGCATACCATGACCTAGATTGGATGTCTCAGTGCCCACTTTCACTATTGGGTGTTTTACACAATATGCCAAGGCATTTGTAAAAGCTTCTAACGAAGGATGACCTTGAAAAAATAGTAAAGGAGGAGGGAGACTTGGAAAACTTCTACCTACATCTACAAAAACTTGAGGTGCACTATGTTGATATTGCATGTAGAATTTTTCCATGTACCTTATATGGTAAAGAGATTTTATGGTATCATAGTATTTTTTCTAACTTCATCCAGAACTGGAGGGGGTTTAAGAAACTTTTCCATGATAAATTTGCAAATGAAAAGACCCCCACCATGTTGTTGAAAGATCTGGGTAAACTCAATATGGAGCACAAAGAAAAGTTAAAATATTTCAATCATAGGTTTAACCATATTTTGAATAATTTCCTAGCAAACACTAAACCTCATGACTCTATCACCATCGATTATTACACTCCTTCCTTGCTAACCAACATTATGCAATTCATAAAGAGAACTACAAAACAAACACTGACTGAGAATTTGGAATAGGAAATCACAGTTGAAAAGTACTTTGGCACGATTTGGGTCATTATAGATGATGATCCAAAAAAATACTCCAAAGACATGGATAAAAGGTCTTGGGCCTCTGTAAGCAAGGATAAAGAGAAAGAAATGTTTGATCTTGAGAGTGCTAGTGTCAATATGTCAATGATCAAACATACTCTTTCAGTTGTTTTCCTAGAAGTCATAGGTCAAAATTTTGAGTCTTCCAAACAAGTTTTCAAAATAATTTTGGTCACTAAAGGAGTCTAGTCAAAAAATTTTGCTCCCTAATCTCATCAATGTCCATCATCACTTTAAAAGGTCATCCAATTCATTATCATTTAAAATACTTAGGTCATTCACTCCATGCCACCTAGGTCTACTATCTAGGTGTCATTGTTCTGCCTTTGAAAATATTCTAATTTGTCATAAAAACAAGGCAAACAATCCTTCATTTCACTCATAAGCCTTTAAAAGGGAGCTAGCATACTTAGGAAGAAAAATTTAGACAAGTTGTCTTATTTAAAAATGTGTTTTAATATCAAAAAAATTCAAAAGGAAAAATTGTCTTATTATTTCACTACATGACACAAAATTTCATTTCAAAGCTATATAAGAAAAATGAAATCTCATCCAAACTCATTATTATCTTTTGTTGTGTGTTAGAGCTCCTCTCTTACCTCCATTGCACTCCTTAAGTGGTCAAGGGTTCGAAATCAAGGTGAGAAACCACTCCAAGAATACTTTTTTACGTTTATGGGCCTTTTTTTACGCTTATGTATCCTCTTGCTATGATTTTAGAGCCAGTTCTTACGTTTTTGAGCCTATTGCTACGCTTTTGTATCCTCTTGCTACGCTTCTAGGCATGTTGTTATGTTTTTGCTGGCAATTTTTACGTTTCATAGCACATTGCTATGCTTCTATAACTTGGTGTTACACTTCTGGAAAGGGTCCAGAATTAGGGCTTTTAGCTCCCAAGCCATTCAAACAAGCTCAAGGCTTGTGGGAAGTAGTTCTTGGACCTCTTACAATAGTAATTCAACACTCTTTTAACTTCCCATGGTCAAATTATCAAGTTCATTGTGGATTTTCATGCTTACTCCATACTCCATTATATCTTCACTTCTTCATGTCATTGAAAGATTCTAGTGGAATAAACCCTAACTGTCCTATATAACAGTATCCTACACCTCCCACGAACAACATTCTTCCATCTCCCAACATCCATATCCTCCTTAATATCCATTTTCATGAAACCCTAATTTCTAGCTAATTTTAATAGTGTTAATATTGGGAATTTCCTCTGTTTCCCTCATTTTCCCACCTTCCTCACATCCATTTCACTTGATTTAAATCATAACATGGAGCTAACATGCAAGCCTATCTAGTGAATTTTTTGTAGAATTTTCCTCATCTCCATAACCCGTCATCTCACCCTCTAAACCTACCACATCCCTACACTTTGTTTTTCCCAAATTACACTATGCATACTCATCCCATCAACACACTAGGGTTTCATCCTTTCTCTATTAGACAAGATGGAGAGTGAGAAAAACAAATTTAAGGGAGGGCACCACCATAGGTTAGAACCCTTCACCATGCATGAAATCAATGCTTCACCCTTGGCCAAAATATGTTTTGAGAGGACTGGATGTTTGAGGTTTTGTGAGAAGCTCATGGAGGAAGGATATCATATTCAACTTACAAGTTTATTTTCCTCTAATCTCAACATGGGAAAGGTCATAATTTCATGTGTAGAGTTTAACCTACCAGTAGATATGATTTATTCAGTAACAGGTATTCCTAGTCATGGATAGAATTGGTTCAAGGGCATGGACTTAGACCTTGAAGATTACAAACAATTTCTCAAACCTCATGCTAGAGAAGAACCAGGTTACCTCTTCCCTTTTAGACACCTCCGTAAAAAATATGCTCCTTTGATGATGTTAATAATGAATTATTTCACATGTGAAGGAATATTTTCTAGGTTGTATAGGTACCATATCAGGTTGTTGATGGATTTCACCTCTATAAAAACACTTGACACACCGCATTACTTGTACATGAGTTTGATTAACATGAATGAGCAGGTTCAGATAAGAAAACAAGATCATTACCCAAGTATTTTTCACCATGGTTTGGTCAAACTCATTTTGTTGCATCATCTTTCATCCATCAACATGACTTGGGAAACCTTCATGGAAAGAGAAGTAACAACACCTACCACTAGCCCTCCTGTCATGTATATTACATCATCGCCATCAATATCAGCACAACCAATGGAGGTTGGCTCTTCCAGCATGAAAACTTAGATTTTATAGGCTCCTAGGGTCCTTGAATTTACTCATACCTATGATAAAGGAAATAGATAGGTATTTGCACCCAAATCTATCAAAAGTGTACTTATACTTGACACCATTATTGAAAAAAGTGAAATAGAGAAGCAACCTCTTATGCATCAAGATGAAACACCTTTGCACCAACATAGTGAACCAACACCATTGGAGTTTGAGCTAGTAGAGTAGGTTTAGATCAAATCAGCTAAGGAGATCATTAGGTAGAAGGATGAGGAAATAGAAAAGTTGAGGAGGATCTTCTTTATTGTTAATTCTCAAATCACTTTGCCGCGGCAAGAGAATTTTAAATTGAAGGTGAAGCAGTCGTTACAAATAAAACCTAAGCTAGACCTAGAGGTAGATAAAGGTAATGGTAAGAATATCATAGGTTTTGAACCAATTCGGGACATTAATACTAAAACACAACCAAGAATACCAAAGACAAGAGGCCTCAAAAGGGCACTCGAGCTAGAAATACAGTCAGCTCATTCACTTGAAGAGTTAACTTTTGACGAGATAATAGCTATGGATATCAATAAAGGTAGAGAACTTTGGTTGGCAAGGGTAAATTAACATTTGAAGAAGCTCTTGAAGAGATATAAGAGGGAAAATAACCTCCAAAGACACATGGAAAATCACTATTGCACTAGGAACACAATTTCTAAAATAAGGCTAAAACAACTGAAGAAAAGGCTTAAAGAAACTCAAATGAAGCTTAAAGAGAAGGATATATTATATTTGTTGGATGAAGAATCCTTATATGTTTAGCCCATCACTCACAGGTGCTACAAACCAATTTTGAGAAGTTTTGAATAATTTTGGTATCTTTTGTGATTTTTGCACAATTGTGGAAATTCCTCCTCATAAAAGCATAGCACACTTTTTCTATGCTTATTGTAGGGGCATCCAAATGATGATTTATTTATATTATTGGATACATTTTAATGAGTACATCATAGATCAGGAACTCTCTTTGCATGACAGGCTTTAAGTTTGGAGAAAAGGCCAAAAAACCACTCATTTTCTATGCTTCTACCACCTTTTTGGAGGCCTTGCTACACTTCTAGAGTAACCTTGGAAGAATGAATTTTTAGAGGCCTTACCATGGGAAATTTTGAAAAAATAAAGATGTTATGGAAACTAGACACATAGGTATAGTTTCTTTTTCTTTCATAATTTCATTTTGACTCCAAAACTTTCCTCAAAAAAATGCTACAAACTTCTTCTACGCTTCTATCAAAAATGTTAGACATCTACATTGGATTCCTCAGGACACTTTTCAAGCTCAGAAAATGTCAAAAATTCGAGGTTTTTATGTCCTATGAGTTGGTATTAGAGTAATTGAGTTTTTCTTTTGCCTCCTATCATGAGGGAACATGTAATATAATGTAAGGTACAAACACTCCTAGTTCATAGCTATATTTTAGGGAATGGTTTCTAACCTCCTTAGAATCTAGGAAATGACTGATCTTGTGTATTTATGATGCATTTTGGACGGGATTTCAACCTGATGATGTGTCATGGTTAATATTTTCTATAAGTATACTCTCTTTAGTCTTTTTTTTGTTGGATAGAATTATTTTGCAGTGGAGCTATTGTAACAATATTTTGGAATGAAATCAAAGACATATACGTAGAACTTATGTCGAGAATCTTCTGGTATGCATTGGAGCATTTGTTATTCCTATGTATGTTTATCTATTCATGCTAAATGATATATTTTCATTTTTCAGATACATATTTCCATGTGCTTATCTTATAAGTTTATAAGCAGAAAACATGTATGTTCATGCTTTTTTTTAGAAAATATTTACATGATATGTCTATTTACTTCTAAATGAATGAATTCACCTCAATGCTCATTTAGAATCTCTATTACTTCATCCTATACTCAATGACCAATTAAGCATGTTTTAAAACTACCTATCTATCCTCACACATTATGTGCAAATTGACCTTGGAATTCAGACCTAAATACCCTAGACCTAGCCTTCTCACTGAACTTTATATCCATCACTTAAAACATCAAAGAAAAGTCCTATTTACTAAGCTAGCACACCTAGCCTAAGATCAATAGATATTAACTAAATCCATTGACTGAAAAGTGACAACGAGAGAGCCCTCTTTGGTCATGGTAGGGCTAGATACCTAACCTAAAGCTTGGTATGTGGTTACCTTCCTTCAAAGCCACTCTCAGGATTGGGAAGTTGGGGGGAGTGATCCAAGTGGCTTTAGAGACACACATAGGACAAAGAGGGCTAATAAAAGCTCAAAATCAAAGTGTTTGGATTGTTCTCAAACTAGGTTCAAGTGGAAGAGTCCATCTCCCTAATCAAAACGTTGTGAACGACGCCTCAATCCGAGCTCATATAACAAAGTTAGAGTAGTTTGAAGTTTTTTAAGGCAAGGGAAGTGGGGTCCACAGCATGCCACATTGCATCCCAGTAAGCACGTGGGACCCACATGGAAAGCTCCTCAGTTTTTGACACATGGCGCTCCTCCATTGGCTCGTTGCCCTTGTAGAAAAGACAAAAGAAAATGATAAGTTTAATTTCCCACATAAAAACAAAAAAAATCATTAAAAAATAACTATATATTAAAATTAGTTATTAAACAATAAAAATCATTTTAAACATGGTAAATTTTTATGTAACAAAAATCATATTAAATATGGCTAAATTCCATATTAAACAAAACCTCCATTTTTGTTTTTGGGAGTCGTTACAATATGGAGATACAAATTCCATATATTATATAGTTTGAAAAAATTATGTTAAAAATAAAATTGGGTCTTAAAACAATATTTGGACTCAATGGGATTTGAAATCAAAACCTCCCAACAACAGCTATCATAATATGATTATGCCAACCAATGTGTCAACCTCACACTTTGTCTTATTCATCCTCACACTTTATTATAAAATGCCATTCAAATGGTTCAAGGAAACCATGGAGAATGTTGGAGAATACATGAGAGACAAGGGCACAAGGAGGACAATGGAGCCATGAGAAAAGGGAAGGCAGGTCATAAGGCGGATGGAAACGCAGTCTGGGGCATGATGGTGCACATATTTTGAGATAGAATCTTTTTTGATGCTTGGAGAATCTTTTTGATTCCTAGGAGGTAAAATTTTCTTATGTCAGAATGTATTGAACTTGATATGCATTTTAACCAAAATTTCACATGGAACGCAATAGAGAGGTGCGATTTTCCTTTTTAGCAACGGTTTTTTAGATTCCCAGTGGAGGATAATCTTCAAGAATCTTGAGGAAATCTTTCAGATTCCTTGGAGGCTGAAATTTGCCAGTGTCAGAATGAGGTCAACCTTATACTCATTCTTCTCAGAATTTCACAAGGATCTCAATGGTGAGATCAGATTCCTATTTTGATTTGTAGATTTCTAGATTCCCTATGGTGCAGCATCTTTGAGGAATCTAGGGGGAATCTAAAATATTCCCTAAGGCCCAGATTTCGACAGTGTTAGAATTCAGCAAATTGACAATCTATCCTTCACCTCTCGGCAACACGAGTTCAGTGGTGTATTCAAATTTTCCATTTGAGGATTCCATATTTTGGTCACTTTTCAAAGTGGAGTTGCAGGTGTCAGCATTCAATATGTGAGCAATCATTTTCAGGATATTCGACGCCATGAGATTTATGGTACAACCATATCCAGTAGTTTATCATCCTTTTCTTCAGATAGCTCCAGGATGTGAGGTATATGTCATGTGATAATGTACTTCTTTGTCTCTTTTCTATGATATGCATTGTGATGTATAGATCCTTGTTTGATGGTTGATGTGGGATCTTGTTTTGTTCTTAATGTGAGATGTAATCTCTATCACGGATTTGTTTTATGTTTGATATCCCTTAGTTTCCATGTTGGCAAGATGCTCATTATAATGTGTATGTTTGATTGAGATCCCTTTGTTGCCATGCTGGCATGATACTCATAGTAATTATGTGTGAGTTATTGTCATACTTATGGGATTCCTTTTGTGAATGAGAGTTTTCTAGCGGAACATCCTGTGGGGAGATCCAACCACTCTTGTGTGAGGGAATTTTCCTTGTATGTCAGAGAAAATACCATCCATGTACATCATCACTCTTTCCAACACTTAATGCAGTGGCCTACACCATCTTGACACTGAGGCCCGGAGACGTAATCCCTCCTGGACGAACTCCATTATAAATCTCTTATTTTGCTAATTCTTGTTATGTTCCTCTTATTTACAGCGTGCAGATGTTCATTTATGTTCATTAATTCTTTGATTAAATGAAATTATAGCACATTAGATGAAGTAAAAGGCCTTGGTTAAAAGGGTAGCGAAATTTACCTGGATCAAGTGGTATCAGAGCGGTCTTCTTACTAATTTGGATTGCAGGCATGAACCATTGAACGTTCGCTGAGTTGAGAAATGGGGGATTTCAAAGACATGTATGTGACCATGTTCAGGGTGTACGAGAAAGAAGACATGTTGTACGAATATTATGAGAAACAAGCATCAAATAATGCTGAGTTGAAAACACTTCTACAAGAGGAGAAGGAGGACAAAATTTGGTTGCAACTTCAATTGCAAGCCATGACAGAAGCATTTTAAGAATTGAAGCATGACAACCAAAGTATTCAAACATAGCATGTCTTGTTGAAAACAATCCTATAGCAAGAGAAGGAGGATAAACATCGATTGCAGCTTCAGTTGCAAGCCACGATAGAGGTGTTGGAAGAATTGAAGCGAAACAATGAAAGTCTTCCAGAAGATCATGATGCATTGAAGGCACTCCTACAGGAAGAGAAGGAGGAGAAGAAGAGATTGTAGCTTCAGCTACAGGCTGCGACAGATGACTTGGAGGAATTGAAGTGCAACGAAAGCTTAGAGAAGCCCTCTTCACATGTGTCAAAATTGGCAGCTGAGGTAAACAGTGTTGATTTCTCTTCAGTTTCATCTGTACATGATATCATTTCCATTGGAAGTGTGGAGATACCCATTACATGAACCAGCATAAGACTCCTCACCAAGATGGGGTACAAAGGAGGAGGACTTGGCATTCATGGCCAAGGCATAACTCAACCATTGGAGGTTGTGCAAAGACCTTGATATGCAGGTTTTGGATACACTGAAGGAGGATGCTCGAAGGAAATCAAAGGCAAACAGACATTGTTGAACTCATCAGGAGAAATGACTAATGGGAACACTTCACCATCATCTTGTGGAAGTGAATGTTGCAGTTAGAGAGCTGAGGAAAGATCTCATCACCTTGATCGCACCAGAGACCACCAAGGAAGGTATAACAAGTCTCACTATTCCATAGTTCATTTTGATTATAAGCATGTTGCTAATCATGGTCGTAAATCATGGCATAAGAAAACTTGTCATTTTTTTGGTTTACGTAACCATGCCATTTTTTAGTGTTGGAAAAAATGGCAGCATAAAGGAGGGTGAGGCATGGAAATCCTTCCCCACAGCAGAAAAATAAATTGGTTAAGCAGCTTTGGAGGAAGGAGACCTTTTGCAGCCAGTGATACCAAAGTGGCCATCAAAGAGCCATGTTTTCGAGGCTCCATCCAGAGGAACACCTTAAGGACGAAGTGTCAGTGCGTGAACCGATTGAAATGATTATTCGACAAAAAAATGTGCCACAAGGAGATGATCCATTCACTTTGATAAGTTAGAGATGGTTTTTCTAGATTATTTTTCTAGATATGTTAGCTTGTCATGGCCATGTTTGTAAATCATATGTTGCATTTTTAACAGTAAAAGTGACATGTTTTTCCATCGCTTGTTAAGAAAAAATGATATTTTAGCCTTGTTTTATAAATCACGTGATGCATTTCTTTCATGTAAAAGTGATAAGGTGTTTGCCATCACTTCGAAATGTGACGATGATGTTTTTGGTCTTGCAATGATAGCTGGGGTGTGATTTCCATTGATGTAAACTTGACCACTGAGTATTTAAACTAGTGGAAAGTATGGAATTCTTGGGTCATAGTTGGTCATATTTGAGCATGTAATTTGCAAGAGACTGTACTACAAGTTTGCAGAGGATGTAGGCGTTATTTCATTTCTTATGGCTCTAAAGGAAAAAGGTGAATGAGAAGGAAGGGTGACCTTTTTTAGGACACTTGTAGTGCAGACAGTGTACAGAACAATTGTAGATTATTGTTGATGCTTTTGGAGGACCAAAAGCTCCTTAGTGGGGAGGAATGATCCAGGTGGCTCTAGAGACACATAGAAGACAAAGAGGGTTGATGAAAGCTCAAAAATCAAAGTTTTCGGATTGCTCTAAAACAATTTTCAGGTTGAAGAGTTCATCTCCCTAATCCCAAAAGTGCAAACGACGTGTCAATCTAAGCTTGTGTAAAACAGTTAGAGCAGTTTGAACTTTTGTTAAGGCTAGGGAAGTGGGTTCCGCAACATGACACATGGCGTCCCAGTAGTCATGTGGGACCCACATGGAAATCCCATCATTTTAAGACACATGGTGCTCCTCCATTGGCCCCTTGCCACTGCAGAAAAGACAAAAAAAAACAATATTTAATTTCCCACATCAAAACAAAAAAAATCATTAAAAAATAGTTATATATTAAATATAGTTATTAAACAATCAAAATCAATTTAAATATGGTAAATTTTTATGTAAAAAAAATCATATTAAATATGGTTAAATTCCATACTAAACAAAACCTCCATTTTTGTTTTTAGGAGTCGTTAGAATATGGATATACGAATTCCATATATTATATAGTTTGAAAAAAGTATATTAAAACTAATATTGGGTTTTAAAACAATATTTGGACTCAATGGTATTTGAACTCAAAACCTCCCAACAAAAACTATCTTAATATGATTATGCCAACCAATGTGCTAACCTCACATTTGTCTTATTCATCCTCACACTTTATTATAAAATGCCATTCAAATGGTTCAAGGAAACCATGGAGAATGATGGAGAATACATGAGAGATAAGGGAAAAGGGAGGCCAATGGAGCCGTGAGCAAAGAGAAGGCAGGTCAAAAGGCAGACGAACACGTAGTTCGAAGCATGATGGTGCATGGATTTCGAGGCAAAATCTTTCTTGATGCTTGGAGAATCTTTTTTACTCCAAGGAGGTAAAATTTTCCCATGACAGAATGTATTGAACTTGATTTGCATTTTAACAATAATTTCGTAGGGAATGCAATCGCGAGGTTGGATTCACCTTTTGAGCAGTAGTTTTTCAAATTCCCAGTGGAGGAGAATCTTTAGGAATCTCGAGGGAATCTTTCAAATTCCTTGAAGGCCGAAATTCGCTAGTGTCAAAATGAGTTCAACCTTATACTGATTCTTCTTAGAATTTTGCAAGGATATCAATGGTGAGATCAAATTCCTATTTTGAGTTTCAGATTTCAAGATTCCCTGTGGAGCAGCATATTTCAGGAATCTAGGGGGAATATAAAAGATTCCCTAAGGCCCAGAGTTTGATAGTGTCAGAATTCATCAAATTGACAGTCAATCCTACACCTCTTGGCGACACAAGTTCAACGGTGTATTCAGATTTTCCATTTGACGATTCCATATTTTGGCCACTTTTCAAAGTGGAGTTGCAGGTGTCAGCATTCAGTGTGTAAGAAGTCATTTTTATGATATTCAATGCCACGAGATTTATGGTACAACTAGATCCAACAATTTAACATCCTTTTCTTCAGATAGCTCTAGGATGTGAGGTATATGTCGTGTGATCATGTACTTCTTTTTCTCTTTACTATGATATGCATTGTGATGTATAGATCCCTGTTTGATGTTTGATGTGGGATCTCTTTTTGTTCTTAATGTGAGATGTAATCTAGATCATGTATTTGTTTTATGTTTGATATCCCTTTTTTCCATGTTGGCGGGATGCTCATTGTCACATGCATGTTTGATTGAGATCCCTTTGTTGCCATGCTGGCGGGATACTCATGGACGTTATGTGTGAGTTATTGTCATACTTATAGGAGTCCTTTTATGAATGAGAGTTCCGTAGCGGAACATCTCATGGAGAGGTCCAACCACTCACGCGTGAGGCAATTTTCCTTGTATGACAGAAAAAATACCATCCATGTACATCATCACTCTTTCCAACACTTAATGCAGCGACCTACACCATCTTGACATCGAGGCCTGGAGAGGTAGTCCCTCCTAGGTGAACTCCATTATCAATATCTTATGTTGCTAATGCTTGTTATGTTCCTCTTCTTTACAACATGAAAATGTTCATTTATGTTCATTAACGCTTTGCTTAAATGAAATTCTAACACATCATCCGAAGTAAAAGTTCTTGGTTAAAAGGGTTGGAAATTTACCCGAATCAGGGAGTGATAACATTTTTGGTGTCGTTGTTGCAGAGCGATTACAAAAGTTTCCCTTGGAATATTTACTTAGGTCCTTGAAGGTTAGACTTGTAGGTGAAAATCTCTAGCATTCAAAACAGGCTGAACTCTTAAATCTTGGCCCAAACTCCAAAATTCCTATCTTAAGCTGGCTCCTAAAAGACATGCTAGGTCAAATCCAGACCCAAATACCTCACCAATTGTGAACGACCCTGAGAGTATTTTAAGAAAGAATAAAACAAAGTATTCTAAGGTTAGAAGAGTTATTCCTCCACTTATCAAATCAAATTCCTTTCCTACGAGATTTTCTTCAGAAGATTTGTTCTATAATTCATAATCTGAAAAATATTTGTTTAGGTTTAATTCTCAAACCTTTATTTTAGAAACTATCTTTGATCATTTTGATTTTGAGACCTTTGCACCATTTTCTGAGTCTTTTTATTCCAAAGTTGATAGTGAAGTCTGGTCTAATTTATACAAACTTAAAGGCTTGGTGGATAAGTTTCAACAAACTTCAGAAATAGCTTATTTCCAATATTAGCAGTAGGCTTTTTCTCACCGGTCATTACACCTTCTCATACTGCTACATCATCATCCCTTCCCTTCATTCCATCATTACCTCTGTAGGTTTTCAATCCATTAGCGCCTCCACCACCTCCTCCATTATTCATGTTCATATTTGCTCCATTGATCCTACCTTAACAACTCACTGCACTACCTCAGAACTATGGTCAGAGACTTTCCCTTTTTTATGGAACATAAAAGGTTATTGCTTGTCAACACATTTAGAAAGTGATTGATTTCATAGATATTGAAGAGATTGACAATAACGATGCCAATATGTGCATCATTGCACAAAGTTTCTCAGGAGAGGTTAAGAAATAGTTTCACTCTGTCACAATTGGTTTAATAGGTACTTCACAGCAATTGATTGACTTGTTTATGGAGAAATGGGAAGAGAATAAGAATTCATTGAAGATTCTAGCTAATTATAACACTTTGAAAAGGAATCCTAATGAGTCTGTCCAAGTCTTTATAGCCAGATTCAATAAAATATATGATTCAATTCCTGAGAATTTTAAGCCTCCTCAGGCCTTTCTTTACTTCATTATCCTGATGGTTTCGATCCTGACATGGCCTATCAGCTGAGGGAAATAAACCCATCAACTCTTGAAGAAATGTAGAGAAACATAGGTAGCGTGGAAGCCAGTTTGATCATTAAGAAGTCTAAAATCAAGACTGAGAAAAGGCTCACTATCAAAGAGGAAGCATCTACTTCATCAGAAGGAAAATTAGATACCTTGATGAAGACCATGGAGAAGATGATGGAAAAAAAATGTCCATCACTGATAGAAAATTTGAAACCTCCATTAGAAATCCCAATTTCAGGGGTCAAAATCAACAACCTCAGTATAGTATCAAGCAAAGGGAATAGAGGTTTAAATATTCACAAAGTATGCAGTAAATTCACACTCCATTTTAGAATAACTACACTGAAGGCCTTGATGAAAAATATGAATAAGAAATTTCTAGCGAGAATCATTTATTTGAGGAAAATCAATAACCTATTTTCCTTACTAAAGAAGATCAATTTTCTGTAGAAATTTGTGCACCCGACAATTAGCAATACGTCTTGTCAAATGATGACATGTTATCAGTGAGGACGGGAGATTATTAGAGGGGATAACAAAATTATCTTTCTCAAGTGTAGAGAAAATATGGTTTGAGGAGTAGGAATGTTCCTATAACCTCGAATTAGGAAAAAAATGAAACGCTCAAGTAGATACTGATCACAAAGAAAATGTTGCTCAAAATAAAAGTAAAGACAAAGGAACTAATGTTCCTAATCATGCGAAAGGCAATGAAGCTTCTTCCAGCTATCAGAGAAATAATAAATAAGTCCAATATGCATGACAGAAGAAGGATACTTCACACAATGATTACCCCGAAATGAAAGATGCACCATTGAAAGAGGTAGAAAAACATTATGCTCTTTTTAGTCTTGAAAATGAAATTTCCAAATTGAAAGTATCCATTCCTCTAACTCAAATAGTCAAGAATGGTCAGTACAAAGCTCAAGTAGCTAAGTTTCTTAGAGTGGATCAAATTTCTGACATGGTTAATGTGAGTGATGATCACTCGGAGATTCTATTTGGTCCTGTTGTTGATGGTGATCTAGAAGATAGTGGGGTCATTCCATTTTATCTAAGCCTCAAAATCCATGATTTTATCCTCCATAATGCCATGCTTGATTCTGAAGCCTCTCATAACCTCATTCCCAAGTCCATTATGGACATATTAGGATTATATATCACAAGACATTATCATCATATTTATTCATTTGATTTAGGGAGGGTGAAATGTCTTGCCTTCATTAAGGACCTAGTGGTGTCATTAGAGAAAATTCCAACCAAGAATGTCCTCATGGATGTTGTTGTGGCTGATATTTCTCCCAGATATGGAATGTTTCTCTCCTGGTAATGGGGAGCGAAGCGTAGAGGTACCTTACAACTTGACTTTTCATATGCTACCATTCCCGTCATTGGGAAACTCAGGAAACTATAATAGGAAAGTAAAATGAAGTACATGATCAGTAGCCAATAAAAGCCAAATAATCATCCCATAAATGCTATCCACATAGATTTAGAATCCTTTATCTTATTCAATGATGGATTTTCATCATCTTTCGAAGTTTTGATTGAAGAGAAAGAAAAAAAATTTGAGTTTTCAAATTCTGTTTTAGAAATGGAAAATGTAGATATTTATGAAAATATGCCAAGTGGTTTGGGACCAAGCGCATTATCCCAAAAAAATAGGTGAAACAATGAAAGAAATATAAATTTTTGGTACAACAAAACTCTCTCAAGCAACAAGTAAATTTCATTCATCCGATTTTTAACTTCCTAATCATGAAATGATTTTGTGGACCATGGACTTCGATGGAGCTTTGGGTAAATAAGGGGTTGGAATTGGAGTGTGGATTCACATCTGTATAAATTAGTCACTAAAAATTCTTCCCAATATTTAAATGTCCTATTATAAGTTGGCTTTCGACTATTCAAACAATGAAGTTGAGTATGAGGCTTTGGTAGTCGGTCTGAAAATTATCAAGAAGTTAGGTGCCAAGAATATTTCTGTGTATGGAGACTCCAAGCTAGTAATAAAATAATTCAAAGGGGAATACTAGTACAAGCATCCAAGGATGCGAGCTTACTAAAATGCAGTTTTATATATCCTCAATATCTTAACCAATAATACTTTTCCGTTGATCCCAAGGGAAAATAATGTTATTGATAATTCTCTTGCTAATTCGGCCAACATGTTCAAAATTCCATTGTATCCTAATAAGAAATTTGAGATAAACGTAAAACATTTCTCTGATGTCCCAAATAATGTTCAGTATTGGTAGGTATTTCAAGATGATAAAAAAATCAGCAACTTCTGGCAAACAGAATAGGAATTTGTGAATTCACAAATGGATAACCAGTGTTATGAAGAATACCAAAAATTCCATACAGCAGATATACAAGTGCTTCAGCTAAAATACAACTCCATTCCATGTGGTTTGGTACCTTTGGAGGAGATTTTTTATCAAGATGATGTTGCATGCAAACCTACCATGCTACCAATAGAAGTGGGAGTGGAAGATCTTAATCTTGGCACTTCAGAAAAACCAAAGATGGTCAAAATTTCAAAATCCTTGAGTGTAGAAATGAAAGGTAAATACACAACTCTTACGTCTCATTTTGTTGATGTATTTTCTTGGGAATATTCTGATTTGAACGTGTACGATAAGAGTATAATTCAACATACAATTCCCTTAAAGCCAGATCAGAAACCTTTTCGCCATAAGTTAAGGAGAATGAATCCCAAGTTGTTGCCCTCTATTCAAAAGGAGGTAAATAGATTATTTATTGTCGATATTATATTTCATCTTATCTTTTCAAATTGGATGTATAATCTAGTGCCGGTCAGAAATAATACAAGAGAGATTCGTTTATGCATAGATTTCAGAAATTTGAATAAAGTGTCACTGAAATACAATTACCCACTAAATAAATATGGACCATATTCTACAGAGGTTAGTTGGATCTTCCAGACTTTCATCATTGGATGGATACTCTGGGTATAATCATATTTTATTCCATCCAGATGATCAGGAAAAGACATCCTTGACAACACCATGGGGCACCTTCATGTATGCCAAAATGCCTTTCAGATTGAAGAATGCAAGGGAAACTTTTTAGCGAGAGATGGATATTTCTTTCACCAATGAAAATGATGTCTTTTTTTCATCTATCTTGATGAAATCATTGTTTTTTCCAAGACATATGAGTAGCACTTACAACACTTGAAAACATTTTTTAGAGATGTAGAAAGTTTGGCATATCGCTGAACCCAAAGAAGAGCCTTTTCGCTATGGAGGAAGGTAAATTTATAAGCCATATCATATCAAAAGATGGAATTAGGATATATACTTCAAGAATTGAAGCAATTCAGACCTTGGAATATCCTATGAGAAAAAAATAAATCCAGTCGTTCAATGGAAAAATCAACTTTTCAAGGTTTGTCCCCAATATTGCTGAACACTTGAGGAAAATTACTGACATGCTGAAGAAAGATAGTGAAGTAAAATGGTATGAAGAGGCGTAGAATTCATTCAATTAAGTTAAATTGGCTTTATCTCATGCTCCTATTATTATTAGTCCAGATTACACACTTGATTTTATCATTTTTTCATTTGCCTCGAAGCACACTCTAGATGTTGTCCTTATGCAAAATAAAAATCAGAACACAGAGTAGCCCATTGCCTTCTTTAGTAGAACCATAAGAGACACAACCTTTAAGTACAACATCATTGAGAAATATGAATTGGCATTAGTCAAATAATTGAATGAATTTTGGGTCTCTATTCTCCACTCTCATGTCATTACATATGTCTCAAACGTTGTTTTCAAAGATGTGCTTACGCAAAATGATCCTGAATGGCGCCAAGGTAAATGAATAATTGTTATGTTAGAGTATGACTTGGAGATCAAGCATACAAATTTCATCAAAGGACAAGCCTTGGAAAAGCTTATGGTGGATTCAAATATACATGCTTCGGACATTAATTTTTATTGTTGCATTATCTGAGGAGAAAGAGGATGAAACATTACTTGAGGTATCTGAATTTTTTTTTCATCGCTTTGGTATGCTGACATAGTTCATGTTTTGAAACACTTGAATCCTCCTCCTAAATTTCCATGTAATAAGGTTAGATATTTGAATTTGAGAGCTCTTATGTATTGCATCCTTAACCATGTATTTTATTGGAAAGATTCGGGTGGAGTGTTATTTAATTATTTGGTTGAAGGAGAAGTTGAAAAAGTGATGACTGACTTACATAAAGGTGACTATGGTGGTCATCTTTATTAGAGGACTACAGCTAACAAGACCTTGAGGGAGGGTTTCTATTGGCCAAGTCTATTATCTGATGTATATAAAATGGTCATGAGCTATTATGAATGGAAAATATTTCAAGGAAAGAGGAATCTCTTTCCTTTTCCCTTAAAACCAATTGAAGTGCAAGCGCCATTCCAACAATGGGGACTTGATTTCATTGGCAAGATCCATCCTCCATCATCACCTCAGCATAAATGGATAGTCACTGCCACATATTACTTCACTAAATGGATTGAAGCAATCCCCATGAGGCAAGCTACTAACACTATCATTATTCAGTTTTTAGATAAAAATATTTTGTCTCGTTTTGGTTGTCCGTACAAAATCATTACTGACAATGCAGTCGCCTTTAAGTCTAAGAAAATGATTGACTTTTGTGATAAGTATCACATTAGGCTTGTTCATTCTATAACATATTTTCCTCAAGGAAATGGGTTGGTTGGATCATCAAATAAATCCTTAGTGAACATAATCAAGAAAATTCTTAAAGAAAACAAGAGAAATTGGCACAAAAATCTTACCAATTATCTATGGGCGGATAGAGTTAGTACGAAAATATCAATCAGCATGTCACCTTTCCAGCTCATGTATGGTGTTGACACAGTGTTCCCTACTTCTTTAGCTATACCAATGATGAAAATTCTGCAAGAGATCGACAGTGAACCAAATTATATCCATCGAAGAATTAGCAAAATGATTCATCTACAACAGTCAAGAGATGAAGTCTTCAGTCACACTTCAAAACTTCATGAGAAAATAAAAAATATTTATGATAAGAAGAACAAAGCTGATGATTTCAAGATTGGAGATGTTTTTCTTCATTGGGATACTCAGAATAAATACAAATTTAAGCATGGAGGGTTTTATAATCTATGGAAAGTTCCTTACATGATCACTGCATTCATAGGTAATAAAGCATTTTTACTAGAGGATCTTGAAGGGAAATAAGTTCTAGGAGGACCAATCAATGGTAGGTTCCTCAAACATTGCCTTACTAGATCATTGAATATGAGGTCCACTTTCATTGTACATATCATTTCAATTTGATGTCCAAGCAATAAGGAAGTTGTTGTAGAAGTTTGAAGCCCAAGGAGAAGGCCATGAGACTTCTACATTCAGCTCATGTTTTCCTTCAAAAAGTTCTAAAAGTTTCAATAATATTTCAAGTCAGAGTCAAGTCTGTTTTTTCTAGTCAAAGTCATTTCTGGTTTTATTTCCTCATTTCAAGTTTGTCAAAGTTTTTTCAATTTCCAGTTTTGACTCCATTACCCAATGGCAAGGATACCAGATCCACGGTGTTATTGACACCTCCTGAAGGAGCTACCATCCCCAGCTAGAGCCAATTTTAGTGTCAATATGTCAGTGATGAAACATACTCTTTCATTTGCTTTCCTTGAAGTCATAGGCCAAAATTTTTAGTCTTTCAAACAAGTTTTCAAAATAATTTTGGTCACTGAAGGATTCTAGGTCAAAAATGGCTGCTCCCTCATCTCATCGATGCCCATCATCACTTTAAAAGGTCATCTCATTCATTATCATTTAGAATACTTAGGCTATTCACTCCATCCCATCTAGGTCTACTGTCTAGGTGTCATTGTTATGCCTTTGAAAAAATTCTAATTTGTCATAAAAATAAGAAAAAAAATGATTCATTTCACTCATAAGCCTTTCAAAAGTAACTAGCATACTTAGGAAGAAAAAGTAAGACAAGTTGTCTTATTTAAAAATGTGTTTTAATGTCAAAAATTTTCAAAAGGAAAAACTGTCTTATTGTTTCACTACAAGACAAAAAGGTCATTTCAAAGCTATAAAAGACAAAATCAAGCTCATCCAAACACATTATTCTCTTTTTTTGTGTGGTAGAGCTCCTCTCTTACCTCCATTACACTCCTTAAGTGGTCAAGGGTTCAAAATCAAGGCGAGAAACCACTCCAAGAACCCTTTGTTATGTTTATGGGAATTTTGTTATGCTTATGTAGCCTCCTGCTACACTTTTAGAGCCAATTATTATGTTTCTGAGCCTTTTGTTACACTTTTGTACCCTCTTGCTACACTTCTAGGCATGTTGTTACGTTTTTTCTGGAAGTGATTACGTTTTTGCTAGCAGTGGTTACGTTTCTAGGCAAATTTCTACGCTTCTGTAAGTTGGTGTTATGCTTCTGGAAAGGGTCCAGAATTTTGGTTTTTGGCTCCCAATCCATTCAAAAAAGATCAAGACTTGTGGGAATAAATTCTTGGACCTCTTACAACAGTAATTCAACACTCTTATAAACTCCCACAGTCAATTTATCATGTTCATTGTGGATTTTCATGTTTACTCCATACTCCAATATATCTTCACTTCTTCATGTCATTGAAATATTATAGTGGAATAAACCCTACTCCTCCTATATAACACTATCCTAAAACTCCAAATACATCATTCATCCATCTCCCACCATCCCTATCCTCCCTAATATCCATTTTCATGAAACCCTAATTTCTAGCTAATTTTCACAGTGTTAAAATTGGGAATTTCTTGTCTTTCCCTCATTTGACCACCTTCCTCTCATTTATTTCACTTGATTTCACTCATAACATGGAGCTAACATGCAAGCCTATCCGCTGAATTTTTTGTAAAATTTTCCTTAGCTCCATAACCCTTCATCTTACCCTCTAAACCTACCGCATCTCTACACTTTGTTTTTCCCAAATTTCACTATACATACTCATCCCATAAACACACTAGGGTTTAATCCTTTCAGTATTAGACAATATGGAGAGTGAGAAGAAGAAATTCAAGGGAGGGAACCACCTTAGGTTAAAAACCCTCACGATGCATGAAATCAATGCTTCATTGTTGGCCAAAATATGTTTTGAGAGGACTCAATGTTTGCGGCTCTGTGAGAAGCTCATGGAGGAAGGATATCATATTCAACTTACAAGATTATTTTCCTCTAATATCAACATGGGAAAGGTCATCATTGTAGGTGTATATTTTAACCTATCAATAGATCTGATTTCTGCAGCAATATGTTTTACTAGTCATGGAGAGAAGTGGTTCAAGAGAATGGACTTAGACCTTGAAGATTACAAACAATTTCTCAAACCTCATGCTAGCTAAGAGGAACCAGATTACATCTTCCCTTTCAGACACCTCCATAAAAAATATGCTCCTTTGATGATGTTAATAATGAATTATTTGACATGTGAAGTAATATTTTCCAAGTTGTATAAGTACCATATCAGGTTTTTTATGCATTTCACCTCTATCAAAACACTTTATTTTCCACATTACTTTATAGGAGTTTGATTAAGATGACTGAGAAGGTTCAGAGAATAAAACAAGATCATTACCCAAGTATTTTTCACCATGGTTTGGTAAAAATCATTGTCTTGAATCAACTTTCATCCATCAACATGACTTGGGAAACCTTCATGGAAAGAGTAGCAGCAATGCCTACCGCTAGCCCTCCTGTCATGTATAGCACATCATCACCATCACTATCAGCACAACCAATGGAGTTTGTCTCTTCTAGCATGCAAACTCCCAGAGGCTCATAGGTTTTTTGAGTTTACTCATACCTATGAGAAAGGAAAGAGACATGTATTTGGGCCCAAATCTATCAAAAGTGTACTTACACTTGACACCATTGTTGAACAAAGTGAAATAGAGGTGCAACCTCTTATGCATAAAGATGAAATACCTTTGCACCAGCATAGTGAACCAACACCATTGGAGGTTGAGCTAGCAGAGCATTTTGAGATCAAATCAACTGATGAGATCATTAGGGAGAAGGATGAGGAAATAGCAGATTTGAGGAGGATCTTCTATATTGCTAATTCTCAAATCACTTTCCTGCAACAAGAGAATTTTCAATTGAAGGTGAAGCAGTTGTTATAAATAAAACCTAAGCCAGACCTAGAGGTAGATAAAGGTAAAGGTAAGAAGATCATATATTTTTATCAAATTCTAGACATGGAGACTAAAATGCGGCCAAGAAGACCAAATACAAGATGTCTCAAAAGGGCACTAGAGCTAGAAGGACAGTAAGCTCATTCACCCGAAGAGTTGAATTTTGATGAGATAATAGCTATGGAGATCAATCAAGACAGAGAAATTTGGTTGTCAATGGTAAATGAACATTTGGAGAAGATATTGAAGAGAGCTAAGAGGGACAATAACCTCCAAAGACACATGGAAAATCACTATCGCATCAGGAACAAAATTTCTCAAGCAAGGCTAAAACAACTGAAGAAAAGGCTTAAACAAACTCAAATGAAGGTTAAAGAGAAGGATAGCTTACATTTGTTTTCTAAAGCTTCCTTGGCTATTTCCCATACTCATAGGTTCTACAAAACAAATTTTGAGAAGTTTTTATTAATTTTGGTTTTTTTTGTGATTTTTGCACAATTCTGGAAATTCCTCCTCACAGAAACGTAGCAAACTTTTGCTACTCTTATTTTAGGGGAATCCAAATGATGATTTATTTATATAGTTGGATTCATTTTGATGATTACATCATAGATCAAGAACTCTCTTTTCATGGCAGGCTTTAATTTTGGATAAAATTCCAAAAAAACCAATCATTTTCTATGCTTCTGCCACCTTTTTGGAGGCCTTGCTACGCTTCTGGAGTAACCTTGGGAGAGTGAATTTTTGGAGGCCTTCCCATGGGTAATTTTGAAAAATTTAAGATGTTATGGAAAATAGACACACAAGGCTAGTTGAATGTTCTTTCATAATTGGATTTGGACTCCTAAAATTGCCTCAAAAGTGGTTGGAAACATTTGCTATGCTTCTATAAAATTCTGATATGCTTTTGTTAGAAATGTTACACATCTACATTGGATTCCTCAGGACACTTGTCAAACTCAGAAAATGTAAATAATTAAGGTTTTGTTTTCCTATGAGTTGGAATTAGATTAATTGAGTTCGTTTTTGCCTCCTATCATGAGGAAACATGTAATTTATTGTAAGGGACAAACACTCCTAGTTCATAGCTGAATTTTAGGGAATGGTTTCTAACCATCGTAGAATCTAGGAAATGACTCATATTGTGTATTTATGAAGCATTTTGGATGTGATTTAGACCTGATGAGATGTAATGGTTCATATTTTCTATAATTAGACTCTCTTTAGTCTTTTTTTGGTTGGATAGTTGGGTTAGATAGTCTTATTTTGCAGTGGAGCTATCGTAATGGAATTTTGGAATGAAATCAAAGACAGATTTGTAGAACTCGTGTTGAGAATCTTGTGGTACACATTGGATAATTTTTTCTTCCTATGTATGTTTATCTATTCATGCTAAATGATATATTTTCCTTTTTCAGATACATCTTTCCATGTGTTTATCTTGTATGTTTATAAGCAAAAATCATGTATGTTTATGCTCTTTTTTAGACAATATTTACATGATATGTCTATTTATTTCTAAATTAATGAATTCACCTTAGTTCTTATTCAGACTCTATATTACTTCATCCTATAATCAATGACCAATTAATTATGCTTTCAAGCTACCTATCTAACCTCACACATTCTCTGCAAGATGGCCTTGGAATTCAGACCTAAAATCCCTAGACCTAGCTTTCTCATTGACCTTTCTACCCAACACTTAAAAAATAAAACAAAATTCCTATTTACTGAGCTTTCATACCTAGCCTAAGATTAATAGATATTTAATCATTCCATTGACTTCAAAGTGACAATGAGAGGACCCTCTCTGGTCCTGGTAGGGCTAGCTACCTGACTTAAAGCCTGGCCTATGGTTACCTTGCTTCAATCCCACTCTCAACCTTGCAAAGTTAAGGGGAGTGATAACTGAACTGTACCATCAAGACTCTATCAAATGATATGGCAGAGCTGAAAAAAATTTCAAGCGATACCATCATGATCAGAAAGCCTCCTAGGTTCAACCTTTTCAGAAGGACTAAAAATTATGGTAGCAGTAATAACCAATTGGTGAAGTCTTTGCAAAGCTCAAATGTCATACTCAATATCGAAAGTATGGGAATTGATCAATATTATTAATATCATCAAGAGTATCATTCTGAGAAAACATGCATGCAATGGAATCACACCATGAACATTCTTGGCTACACATCTTGTTGATGCAATACTTGTTGATAAGAAGACCGAGCCTGCAAAATAAAAAGAAGAAATTGTGGCAACTGAAGAGACTTCAAGTGTGGGCCATGCAGTAAATATGTTTAAATGAATACTCACAGCAAAAAGAGCATGGCTAAGAAACAACCTCCAAGTGATCATTCGGACCAGAAGAAGACCAAACGGTACTATTTGAGAAGCCATGGACCGACCATTAAACCCAAGTTGACAAAGCAGAAACTCAAAGAAATTTTTTTAAGAAAAATCAATATACTAATCAACTCAGCACAAAAAACCCAGATCAATTCTGGAAATGTGGTCCCAACGAAAAGTAATTCCATATATAGTAAGATAAATACCATCATTTCGTAAGTCACAAACCAAGTCACACCCTTAGACACTTTAGCAATCCTTCTCGTTATATTTTACAACGTAGTTGAAGACATGAAGAAGGTTTATGCAAATATCTCAATGCTCGAGCTGTCAAAGATCATGAGCCAGTGGTACATACTCCTATGTGCACTTGGGTAGTCTATATTAGGGAACGATTCTTCTTTAGACAAGGAATATCGTACATCCTCTGTGTTCCCTCGAATCTGTATTTAATGCTTTAACAAAGGATGCAAATACATTTTTCCCTTTATTTCTATTAATTTTCAAAATTTTCAATTTGAATGTACACAATTTCTTAGTTTTTCCTGGTGCATCCATAAATCTAATTCCATTATCTATTGCCAAGAAAATCAGTACAAATTGGGACAAAATAGATGCAAAAATTATTCATGTGGACAAGACTCTTGTCCACGCAATTGGTGAACTCAGATATTTGATTATACATTTATCATCTGATGATCGATTTCACCAGTTTATAAACATAATATTGGTGGACATACCTGAATCATATGGAGTATTTTTGAGTAGAGACTAGTCCAACAAGGTACAATGGTTCTTTTCTATGGATTGGTCACATTTATGGTTTCCTCACAAGGGAAAAAATAATCAGATCTGAGTGAACTCAGAGAGATACATGAAACATATTGTTACTCCATTGAATGGAAAAAATGAACCAGTGGATTTTACAGAAATTATCTTCGGAAATTTCTTCCTAGAAAATCAACTAGGGTATTATCTTTCTCATCCATCCCCAATCCCACCAGATACACAGTTGGAGCTCCTTCCTATTCCAACTCGTGAAAATGATATTTGTAAATTTAGCAATAGTAGTAATAATATTACTAGTGTAGTTCGCAGTCCTTGTATATATGATATGTGGAATTTGTATTTTGATGGTTCCAAAAAACAAGAGGGATTTGGAGCTAGTTGTGTTTTAATAGACCAGCTACAGAGAAAACATATAATCTCTATCCTCTTGGAATTCGAGTGAACAAAAAGCACTGAAAAATATGAGACACTCATCTTGGGCTTGCAAAGACCCATTTACCTCAACGTTACGATTCTAAAAGCAATAGGTTACTTCGAATTAATTGTGAGATAGGTATGTGATACCATACACTATGTGTCACCTCATATCAAGAGTTATCAACAATATTTATGGCATTTGATTTCACAATTCTAAGATCTTAATATTATTTTTGTTCCTAGAATGTGTAACGTAGCTCTGGATGCATAGGAAAAAGTTGCTGCTAGGTTCTCACCGTTAAGCGATGGTTTTTTCTATAGAAATTCTTTATAAGCCATCCATCCATGATAACATTAATATTTCAATGATGACCAACAGATATTGTACTTCATGGAAAATGTTGATGTTTTAAAATATGCATCGATTGATGAAGACGAACATGAAAGGGAATTGCAGGATGCAACAAGCTTGAGAAAAGGGAACCTCATGTAAAAATGGATGGTGTCATTAGAAAAATTGTATGACCTACATAACTACTTCTGGGGACCTGTCAATGCTAAAACCCATACTTCAATGCTCTTGCACGAGAATATCAATTTGGAAACATAGAAGTATTTTAATTTTGTCAATCTTGGTACTTATTGTACATTGTAGGAGCAACAATCCTTTATCTTCTTGTTCAAGTAGTACCGATATGTATTCGAGTGGATGTATGATGAACTTAAGACTTATGGCATGCAAATTATGCAACATGTGATTATGATAAAAGAAGGGGCCAAGCCATTTCAACAAAAGCTAAGAAAATCACATCTGATGCTTGAGCCTCTCATTCAAAAAGAGTTAAGAAAGATGATGGATGCTGGGATCATATACAAAGTGTGGCATTCTACCTGAGTGTCAAACTTAGTCCTGGTAAGAAAGAAGTCTGGGGAAATCCACTTATGTTTTGATTTTTGAAATTTGAACTGCACCTTGGAAAACGATACTTACCATGTGTCATCCATGGAATAAATACTGCAAACATTATCGGGGTCAGAAATATTTTCTCTATTGGATGGATATTCAAGGTACAACCAGGTTCTAGTCTCAGAGCCTGGCAGAAAATGACTTTTTGGATAAAGTGGGGCACATTCACATTCAAAAGAATACCATTTGGGTTGATTAATGTCGGTGCCACATTCCAAAACCCTATGGACATGGCATTTCGTGGGATGATCAGACAGAGGGTAGTGGTCTATCTTTATTATTTCATAGTCTTCTCCAAATTTATATCCAATCACATACACCATTTGAAGAAAAAAATTTAGCGATGTCGTAAATATGGGATATCTCTCAAACCCATAAAGAGTCTTTTTGTAGTGTCTAAGGGTAGATTATTGGGCCATGTCATTTCCATAAGTGGGATTAAAGTGGACCCGTATAGGGTCAAAGAAACTACACAGATTCCCTTTCTGGTAAATAATAAAGCTATGTAGTCTTTCCTGGGAAAAATCAATTTCCTCTGTAATTTCATCTCCTATTATGCTCATATTATTAGAACAATACAGGAGATGATAAAGAAGGATTCAATATACAAATGGGATAAAAGGAAAAAGTATGTGTTTTCTTGTATCAAACAAGCTATCGCGGAATTATCGGCCCTATACAACCTATATTTTAGCAAGGGTTTCCTACTCTACACCTTTTCTTCAGAAACTTCCCTTTTCATTGTGCTCACACAAAAGGATGATCCGAAAAATGAGTGGCATATATATTTTTATGAGTGATAGTATTCAAAGAGCCAAAATCAGTTATCTCACATTGAAAATCTTACTTATGTAGTATACAAGGTGGTGAAGCACTTTCCTCCATATCTCTTGAAAAATCACAATATTATCTATGTTCCCCACCAAATAGCCAAATCACTATTTTTTCAAAACGATATGGGTGAGAGATGAGAGAACTAGATGATTGGTTTACAAGAATATGACTTAGATTTCAAACTAGTTCACAAAATCAAAGGCCATGGTCTATGTCAACTAACAACAAAAGTAGTGGATGCAAAGGAAAAATAAGATCTCTCAAGATGGGAGAAAGACATCGAAATATACAATGTTGAGTGGTCCTCCACCACTACCTCATGAAATCTTGGTACACATATGTGTGTCAATACCTTCAAAACAGTATTGTGCCCTCCCATATATTTGCACGATAAAAGAGGGAACTTAGACTCAAAGAATTATCTTACCAGTTGGTGCATGGGGTGATTTTTAGAAAGAACCATAATGAAGTAATTATTACGTGTTTGGAAGTGCATGATTCTTATAAAGTACTATGTAATATCTGTGATGGACTAGTCAGGGGAAATTTTGCGGGTAACACAACTACGCATAAAGCCATGCGGGTCAATTTTTATTGACCTACATTATTCAAAGATGCTCACACTTACAACCATAAGTGTCTAGTATGTCAGAGGTGTGCCAACCGAAACAAGAAGTTAGTTGCCCCATTACATCCTAACGTAGTGGAAGAACCTTTCCAACAATGGGGCTTGGATGTTATTGGAGAAATATTTTCGCATTCATTGAAGAACCATCACTATATTCTGGCTTAGATAGATTATTTTACGCAACAGAAGCATTTCTGATCAAACATGTGAATGATCAGTAAGTCATTAATTTCCTTTAACGGCACATCATTTATAGCTTCGACATTCCTACTTCACTTGTTTTCGATAATGAAACATACTTTTCGTCACTAATACTTTATGATTTTCCATTGGAAAATGGGATTGTATTGAAACATTCAACTAATTATTATCCGTAGGGTAATGGTATTGCCGAGTCCATGAATAATAACCTCATTCGTATCATAAAAAAGAACATATTATCTAAAATAAACTAGCACTCTTCTTTGGTAAATGCTTTATGTTTTGACTGATTCACGCTAAATCCCTCTCTGAGCACCTCCCCTTACTTCCTAGTATATGGAAAAGAAAAATCCTCCCACCCAACATATACTTGCATGCTCTCCAACTCTCACAAGAATCCCAAGGAAATCCATGTTTATTAGTGCATCGTAGGATGGACACTCTTCAGAAGTTATACGAAGAAAGGTTGAAAGATACAGAAATATTTTCACTTCATGAAAACCATATCAAGAGGTGGTTTGACAAGAAGTATGCAAGGAAGAACAACTTCAATGTGGGTGAATTAGTCTTAAAGTGGGATAAATCTCACAAGGACAAAGGCAAACACACTAAATTTCAATCCTGGTGAATTGTACCATTCATAATTCATGAAAATCTTGGTCAATACACTTATTGCCTTCAATCACTTGATAGGAAGATTGAATCTCTCCCTGTCAATGGACAAGACTTGAAACATTATTTTCAATGATAATCATGGGTTGTTCCCTACACTATGTACATATTCTTTCTTGTTGTTTGTTTTCTTTTTCTTTTTTTGTTATGTGAATAAGTTTTTTTCTTGTACATGTTTTGGATTCTGAGTATGTGTGTGGCTGAATTATTATAAAAGAGTCGTGTGACACTCAAATGTTTTTCTAAAGCTTCAATCCATCTTCCTTGTGTTGTTTATGTATTTTTCCGATGAATTTCTGAGGGAAAATGTGATCTGTCCGTAAGGATATTTTTAGTCAAAGCATGAAATTGTGCCTATTCGGGAAATCTTGTGTCAACATTTGATTATTTATGTTTTGATGTTTCCATTATTATCCAGTCAGTAGAAGAGGAGAAGGGGGGGAATATAAATAATGAAAAATAAATCAGAGGTCTTTACATGTGTTATCACTCCCCCCAAATTCCCAAGGCTGAGAGTGGGATTGAAGGAAGGTAACCACAAACCAAGCTTTAGGTCAGGTAGCTAGGCCTACCAAGACTAGAGAGGGCCCTCTCAATGTCACTTTGTAGTAAATTAAATGATTGAATATTTAATTATATTAGGCTAGGTATGTAATCTTATTAAATATGGTTTTTGTTTGATGTTTGTGTGCTGGATAGGAGTGTCAGTAAGGAGACTAGGTCTATGGTTTGAGGTCTGAATTCCAGATCAATTTGCAAAGAAAATGGATGAGGGCAGGTAGGTAGCTTGAAAGCATGTTTAGTTTTTCATTGTGTATAGGATGAAATGAAAGAAAATATAAATAATCACTGAGGTGAATTCATTCATTTATAAGAACATAAATATATAATGAAAATCTTGTTAAGACATAGCATGAAAAGTCATGATTTCCGCTTATAAAATGAAAAGATAAACACATAGAAGCATTTATATGAAAGAGGAAAACATATCATTCAACATGATAAGATAAACATACATATAAAGAACAAATACTCCAAGGCATACCACAAGATTCTCAACACAAATTCTGCAACATTGTCTTTGATTTCATTCCAAAAGGCTTGTACAATAGCTCCACTGCAAAAAACAACTATGCAACCCAGAAAATACTAAATTGGGTCTAATTATATAAATTATAAAAAATGACACCTCATAGTATTGAAATCTCATCCAAAATGCATCATAAATACATGATATGAGTCACTTCCTAGAATCTAGGGAGGTTAGAAACCATTCCCTAAAATTCAGTTATAGACTAGAAGTGTGTGTCCTCCACATTAAATTACATGTTTCCTCATGCTAAGACACAAAAGCCAAATCAATTACTCAAATTATAGCTCAAAATACAAAAAACCCTTGAAAATATGACTTTTTCTAGGCTTGACAAGTGTCCCGAGGAATCCTATGTAGATATGTAACACTTTTTGACAGATGCATAACATGTTTTTACAGATGTGTAACACTTTTTTGCAGTTGATTTTCAGGGACTTTTAGGACTCCAAATCAAAATATGGAAGATATTTCAACTAGCCATATGTTTCTAGTTTCCATAACATCTTGAATTTTGAAAAATTACCTATGGGAAGGCCTACAAAAGTTGATTCTACCAAGGTCACTCCAGATGCGTAACATACTGTCAAAAATAGTGGTAGAAGCATAGAAAACTAGTGGATTTTTAGATTTTTCTTCCAAACTAGACCTTTTCATGAAAAAATGGTTCTTGGTCTGTGATTTACTCATCAAAATGCATCTAACCATGTAATCCATTCATCATTTATATGCCCTAGTAAAAATCATAACACCTTGGCGCTACGCATCTATGAAGGCTGAATTTCCAGTTTAGTGAAAAAATCACCAAAAATCCAGAAAGTGCTCAAAATTTTCAAAAATTTCTTCTATAATACCTGTGGAGGGTGGTATAAACAGCCATAGATTCCTTAGTAAGGATTTCTAAGTTGTATTTCTCCTTAAGCTTCATTTGAGCCTCTTTAAGCTTCTTTTTCACCTGTTTGAGACAAATTTGTGAAATTTTGTTCCTGGCACAATAATGATTGGCCATATGCCTCTGGAGGTTATTATTCTTATTTTATTTCTTCAACAGCTTCTGAAGGTGCCCTTTGACTCTATCAAGCCAATAATCCCTGTCTTGATTGATCTCATCAAGAATCAACTCATCAAAGGTCTGTCAACCTGCTTTAGGAGTTGTTGATTCTTTTTCTCTTTGAAGCACCTTTTTAGGCCCATTGTCCTTGGTTTTCTTCTTTTTGTTTCAACCTCTACATCCTTCAGCTCATCATCATCTTCAATATTTTCCCTTTCCCTTATCTACATCAACATGTACCTTAGGTTTGTCTTGGAGGAGAAATTTTACCTTTAGCTGAAAATTCTCTTGTTGTAGGAATGTAATCTGAGAATTCGCAATGGGGAAAATCTCCCTCAAATTTGATATTTCCTCATCCTTTTCCTTTATTATCTCTTCAACATGTAGGGGTGATTGTTCATCATGTTGGTGCAATGGTGATTCTATCTAATGCATGATTTGTTGCTTCTCTATTTCTCTTTTCTCAGCTATAGTATCAAGTGTAGATACACTTTTGATGGATTTGGGAGAAAATACCTGCCTGTTTCCCTTCATATAGGTGTGAGTGACCTCAACAACCCTAGGAGCCTTTAAAATCTAAGTTTTCATGTTGGAAGAGCCAACCTCCATTGATTGTGCTGATACTGATGGTGATGATGTGTTATGCATGACAAGAGGACTAGTGATGCGCAATGTTGCTACTTTCTCCATGAATGTTTCCCAAGTCATGTTGATGGCTAAGAGATGATGCAAAAAAATTAGTTTTAGTAGACCATGGTGGAAAAGACTTAGGTGATGATATTTTTTTAGGCTCTAAACCTTCTCATTCATTCTAAGAAAACTTTTGTACAAGTAATGTGGCAAGTTGTTGTGAAGCCAACTCCAAAAATAGAAGAAAAGAGATATCAACGCCTTAGAAATAAGCCACTTCGAGGGGGCAACCTCAAATACATTACATGAATGAAAAATTCTTGGATGATACAAATTACAAAACCTCCTTTCTATATATAGGAGTCCATGGGGCCACAATGTAATCCTAGTGGGGCCACAATGTAATCCTAGCCGACCTAACAATAATAATTTAAGGGCACAATAATAACAATATGGGAGTTATAGGGGTACAATAATAACAATAAGGGGGTTACACTAACAACAATAAGGGACTATACTAGTAATATAGGGACCTAACATGCCCCTCTCCTTCAAAAAAGTGTTGTCCTCAACGCTTGAGTAGCTCTGGGTGCTTCTGTATAAAATTCTCATCCTCCCATGTAGAATCTTCGGTGGGTAAGTTCTTCCACTTGATGAGATACTCTGAAATTGATCGATTCCGTAGTTGTCGAGTTCTTGTTTCCATGACCGCTTCTGGTTCCAATATGATTTTCCCTTCCTCATCAAGTTCTGGCAATATTGTTTGAACTGGAAGATTTTCACCTATAACCTTCTTTAAGCATGAAACATGGAAAACTGGATGCACTCGTGAAGAAGCAGGAAGCTCCAATTTGTATGCCATAGTACCAATATTTTGCAACACCTTGTAAGTACCATAGTACTTTGGCGATAATTTATTATCCTTCTTAGCTTGCTTGAGGGACATTTGTTTGTATGGTTGTAGCCGTAAAAATACCCAATCTCCTACATCAAAACTTCTCTTGTTGCGATGTTGATCTGCCTATTGTTTCATTCGATTTTGTGCCAAATTCAGGTTATTCTTTAAGAGTTGGAGAACTTCTTGCTGATGCTCGATGTGATCTTCCACTGCTTGAACCTTCGAATTTTCCCTTAAAGATGATGTGATCGATGGTGGATGATATCCATAAAGTGCCATAAATGGGGTGATTTTTGCTGCAGTATGGAAGGAAGTGTTATACCACCATTCAGCGAGAGGTAACCACTTGACCCATTGTGTTTGTTTATCAGATACAAAACAATGAAGATATCCTTCCAAACATTTATTTACTATCTCGGTTTGACCATCAGATTGAGGATGATAAGATGAGCTATGAGCTAATTGAGTACCCAAACAAGAAAATAACTCCGTCCAAAAATTTCCAGTAAAAATGGGATCTCTGTCGCTCACAATAACCCTTGGGTTTCCATGTAGATTTTTAATTGTGTCCATAAATGTAGTAGCAACTGTACTTGCTTTAAATGGATGAGATAATGCACAAAAGTGTGCATACTTGGTAAGTCTATCAACTACCACCATGATGACACTCTTTCCTTCGGACTTAGGTAAACCTGTGATAAAATCCGTTGAAATCTCCTCCCAACGTTGACTTGGAATGGATAAAGGTTGTAGAAGTCCTGGGGTCTTAATTGTTTCCACTTTATTCTGCTGGCAAACCAAACATTCCGCCACAAACTTTCGAATATCAGATTTAAGGCCATCCCCAAAAAATTCTTTCTTCACCCTGTGGTAAGTTTTTAAAAATCCTGAGTGTCCTCCTAAAGGAGAAGTGTGCAATTCCAGAAGAATCTTTTGTTTTAGTTGGGAATTCTTAAAAAGATATAAGCGATCTTTGTACCATAAGGAATCATTTTTCCAACTAAATGTATCAGATGTACTAGGATCTTGCTGCAACTTTTAAATGAGTGTCCATACTTCTTTGTCCTTCTTCCATTCATCTCTTGCTTCGGTTATCCAATCTGGTTGGATAATAGAAATGGCACAAAGAAATGCTTCCACCTCTTCATTCTTTCTTGAGAGTGAATCTGCAACAACATTAAGCTTTCCTTTTTTGTAGATTATTTCAAAGTCATAACCCAACATCTTTGTGACCCATTTTTGCTACTCTTCTGAAGATAGTCTTTGTTCCAAAAAGTGTTTAAGACTATCATGATCAGATTTTACCTTGAAGTGTCTTCCCATTAGGTAAGTTCGCCATTTCTTTAGTGCATGCAGTATTGCTAACATTTCCTTCTCATAAATAGGTTTTTGTAAATACTTTCCTTTGATTGGACGACTTTCAAAAGCAATGGGTCCTCCTTCCTGCATTAAAACTGCACCAATTCCATTTCCTGAGGCATCACATTCCACAATAAAGGTTTTTGTGAAGTCTGGCGTAGCTAAGACCAGTGCTAGGCACATTTCCTTTTTAAGATGTTCAAAGGCCTTAGTTGCTTCAGGAGTCCATGAAAATGCATCTTTCTTCAATAATGTTGTTAGAGGTGCTGCTATTCTCCCATAATTCTTAACAAACTTGCGATAATACCCTGTTAACCCGAGAAATCCTCGCAACTGCTTTATGGTTGTGGGGACTTTCCATTCCTCAATGGCTTTAATTTTGTTAGGGTCTACCTTAACACCCTCGTGAGATACAATATGACCTAGATATTCCACCTCTTGTACTCCAAAGAAACATTTGGATGTTTTTGCATATAATTGTTTCTCCTACAATATTTTGAGCACCCTGTCAACATGTTCAACATGATCCTTCCAAGACCTGCTATAGATTAGTATATCATCAAAAAATACTAGCACAAATTTTCTAAGGAAGGGTTTGAAAATGGAATTCATCAACCCTTGGAATGTAGAAGGTGCATTGGTAAGGCCAAAAGGCATGACCAAAAATTCATAATGACCCTCATGAGTTCGAAATGTTGTTTTTGGAATATCTTCAGTCTTCATTCTAATTTGGTGATATCCTGAACGAAGATCCAACTTGGTAAAATAAATTGCTCCATGTAATTCATCCAATAATTCATCAATCACAGGAATGGGAAATTTATCTTTGATGGTGAGCTTATTGAGCTCCCTATAATCCGGACACATTCGCCATGATCCATCCTTCTTGTGTACCAATACTACAGGAGCAGAGAAAGAACTTTGACTAGGTTGAATTGTACCCGCCTCTAACATTTCTGCAATCATACGTTCAATTTCGCTCTTTTGGAAGTAAGGATATCTATAAGGCCTGATGTTTGGAGGAACACTTCCTGGAATCAAATGAATAGCATGATCATGATCATGAATAGGTGGGAGTCCTTTGGGAGTTTCAAACACCTTTGAATGATTGTCCAAGACTTGTTGGAGATCTGCAGAAATAGATGATTTTGATGTTGGAACTTCTAGTGAGCATAATTGTGCAATTACGCCTCGTTGTTCTTTCTTTAGAAGCTTTTCCATGACATTAGAGCTTATTATCTTTCCTGGCTTCCCTGCAATACCCCGTAATTCGACTTCCTTTCCTTCTGAAAAAAATTTCAAGAAAAGTTCTTGAAAATTAAAAGCTATCGTCCCTAAAGATTGTAACCATTGTACTCCTAGTACAACATCAGCACCTCCCATAGGAATGGAAAGCATTAGACTATTCAATACATATTCCCCTATGGTTAGCTTGATATTATGGCATTTTCCAGAGCAATTTATAGTTCCTCCATTTGCAACCATCACTTGACATTCTGGTGCTGGGTATAGGAAACAATTCAATTCCTTGGCTACCTTACAATGAATAGTATTATGGGTGCTACCTGAATCAATCAACACTATTACCTTTTTCTTCTTGATATGTCCTTCTATCTTGAGAGTTTGAGAGTGGTAATTCCTGCCAATGCATTACACAATATGGTCGGACTCATTTCTTCCTCTTCTAGGGCTGGTTTCTGGTGTATATCCTCTTCTTGTTCATTTTCTTCTTCCTCTTCACAATCTATGTAAAATAATTTCTTCTCAGCACACTTATGACCTTTAGTGTATTTGCTATCACAACTGTAGCAAAGCCCTTTTTCTCCTTTTTCTTCCAATTTTTGTGGTGTCAACCTTGTAGGTTGTGGAAATCTAGGCGTAGCAACACTTCCTTCTTTATAGAATTGAGTGGTAGGCTTCCTTGTCGCCATAATTTTACATTCAACTTTTCTTGCCAACCTGAATGCCTTCTCCAATGAATCAGGTTCCAAAATGAAAACTTCATGTTGGATGTTATCCTTTAAAGTGCCTATGAAGAGATCAATCCTGTGTTCCTCTGGAATATCAGTTACCCTTATATTCAATTTTTGGAAGTCCTCAATGTGCTGCCCCACTAAACCCTTTTGTTTGAGATTTATCAATTGGCTAAAGAAGGTGTTGCTCTTTGTATCCTCATAATCTGCTATCATTTCCTCCGTAAAAATTGACCAAGTGACAATTTTTTTACGAGAGCAAAGCCATCAATACCATACAAATGTATTTTTTTCTAAATGTAAAGTTGCAATGTGTACCTTTTGTGTGTTTTGCACATTATGGAGATCAAAATATTGCTCTATCTGTAGTATCCATGTCACAGGATCCTTTCCATCAAACTTCCTCATATCCAATTTTGGAATATGGTGGTTCTTCTTGCCAACATTAGAGTTTATGAAGTCATGATTAACATTTATTTTGTTCTCATCATGAGTTTCCTCTACTATCTTTTCACCATTAGGAAACATTTCTTGTATCAACTTTGTCAAACCTTCCATGTCTGTTTTTAGATCATTCTTCATGTTTTCCATGTTGTCTTTCATTTTTTCATCGATCTTAACTTCCATGTCATCCATCTTAGCTTCCATGCCATCTATCTTAGATTCCACGCCTTTCTTCAAACCATCCATATTATTCTTCAAACCATCCATCTTTGCTTCCATGCCTTTCTTCAAAACTTCCATTTCATTTTTTTTTGCTCTTTGCGAGAGAAAATTTTGGTGGACTTTCTCTTGTAATTTTGATAGATCATGTTGCAATTCTTCATCTTCATGAGTCACAATAGAGCCTTCTGAAGGATTAATGGGTGTTGAACTATTTTTACGGGGCAATTTTTTAGAACCCAATACTGATATCTATTCTACAATATGCCCTTGGAATCAATTCAAATTGATTCTTTAAACAAGACTTATGCAATTCGGAAAAACAATACACACCTTTTTCTTTCTTTTGAGGAGCTCGATATTGAAATTGGATTATCTCTGTGATTGTGCCTCTTCAATATCTAAAAATTGGCACTGAGTTAGCCTTTTGATTTATCTTTTGAATGCCACTAGTTTGACTTGATTTGGATTCTCCAAGGAAAATTTATGTCCAATCTCCCACAATGACCTAATTATGGACTGGTTCAGTAGAGTGAACTTATACGACTTGCCACGTGTCACTGTTTTGTCTTTTAGACTGAAATTGATAGAAAAGAAACTACAGTCCATTTACTTGCGACCACTTTTTACGGCACTCCAATCCGATGCTCAGAGAGAGAGTTATGAATATTTTCCCACGATCACCTCTTTGAGATGAAATTCAGGAGCCTGAAAAAGCACTACCTTCCACAGATCATATCTCCGAAAATATTGTGAACCAAGCTCTAAAATTTTGCGATGCGTTTCCTCAGTATTTTAGCTTCGCACATTAAAAGTTTCAGATTCTGAACCTTCGTAGAAAAATTTTTATAGCGCAAATGCCACGATGACCTGTTTAGATTAAATTGAGAAGCCTGCAAAAAGACCTAACTTCCACAGATCGTATCTCCGAAAATATTGTGAACCAAGCTCTGAAATTTTGTGAAAATGTTCCTAGGATTTCAGCTTTGCTCCCTAACAATTTCAGCTTATGAAACTTCGTAGAAAAAACGTTAAGTGAAAATGCCACGATGACCTGTTTAGAGCAGCGAAACCCTAGAATCCAAAGCTCTGATACTAAATGTTGCAAATGTTGTGAAACTGACTCCAAAAATAGAAAGAATGTTGCATAGAAATAAGCCCTTTGAAATACCTCAATACATTACATGAATGAACAATTCTTGGATGATACAAATTACAAAACCTCCTTTCTATATATAGAGTGGACACAATGTAATCCTAGCTGACCTAACAATAATAATTTAAGGGCACAATAATAACAATATGGGGGTTACAGGGGTACAATAATAAGAATAAGGGGGTTACACTAACAACAATAAGGGACTATACTAGTAATATAGGGACCTAACACAAGTCAAGTGGTTTAGTAGAGGAAAAGTGCATCAATATTCTGATATCATACATGTACAACCTAGAGAATCTCCCTTCACATGTAAAATATTTCATAATTAACCTCATAAAAGGAGAATATCTGTCAAGGAGGTGTTTGAAAGGGAATATGTACTCAAGGTTCTCTCTAGCATGGTATTTGAGGAACAATTTTTAATCTTCAAGGTCTATGTTCATGCCCATAAACCACTTTTTTCCATGACTAGGTATACTTGCTCCTGAAGAAATCACATTTGCTGATAAGTTGAACTCTACACCTGCAATGATGGCCTTTCCCATATTGAAACTAGTGGGAAATAAGCTTTTTGATTAGAGATGAAAACCTTCTTCCATGATTTTCTCACAGAATCTCAAGCATCCAATATTCTCAAAACATCCTTTGGCAAAAGGTGAGGCATTGAATCCTTGCAAGGTGGAGGGCTTGAATCTGATGTGGCGCCCTCCTTTGTGGATTTTATTCTCACTCTCCATAATATATATATCAGAAGGATAAACCCTAAGTGTTTAGGATGTAGTGGGTATGTGCACTGAATTTGGAAAAACTGAGGAGAATTAGGGTAGGTTTATGAGGGTAAGATAAAGGGTAGTGAAGCCAAGAAAATTTCCAAAAAAAATTCAGTAGGTAGGGTTGTATATTGGTTTCAAAACACAAGTGAAATTTGGTGAAATGGAACAGGTTTCGCATATCGCATGGTTCACAATCTTGGTTCACAATACTTCTGCGGGTTTGCATTACTAGTAATCTGAGGTCACCTGCTCTATTTCACCGAAGCCTCCTGCTTCTACAACTGCCAAGATGATTGGATTTGTTGTTACAACTGAGAGATGGAACAACTAGGTTTAATACCCTAGGATATGAGCTTTTTGGAGTTCGAAACCCTAGTGACGGATAAAATCTTCTATGAGTCACCGCAAGCGTGGAGATATCTTCACAGCTCTTTACATCTCTTCCAAAAGCGTGGAAATATAATCGCATCTCTTTGCATCTCTTCCGCAGGCGTGGAGATATCTTCTCATCTCTTCGCACCTCTTCTGCAAGCATGGAATTATCTTCTGCTCCATCGAACAGGGTTTGCATCTCACATGGTTCGCAATCCTGGTTCACAATACTTCTGTGGTTTTTCATTACTTTAGGGTTTTCACAATCTTGGTTTACTTCCGCAAATTTGAAGATCTCTCACATTATACTATTTTCACCAAGCGTGGAGATATCTTCTTCTCCATCGAACAAGGTTCACATATCTTCCGAACTAGGGGCTCGCAAGTATGGCTCCCAACTTCGTGAAGATAATTTCCGATCCATTTCCTTTCGCCTCTGAGAGTCAAGCTACTGCCCATATTGTTAGTCAAGCCCCAGCTCCCACTGCGCAGGTGGTCAAGGCCTCACTGGATGAGGCCTTGAAGTTTTCTGAAAGTGCCTTAATCTGTTGGTTTAATGGCTTTTGGCCATGGCTGACAGCTCTCGACAGTTGGATCTCGGAGGTATGGAAGCCTATCATTTCTAATGAAATTAATATCTACCCCTGTGCTAAGGGTTTCTTTATAGTAGATTTTAAAAACTCTAAAAGCAGACAACACATTTTAGATTCTGGCCCTTGGTTTTGGGAAACCTCGGGCCTATTCATGAAGCCATGGAAGCCATCATTCGATCCAAGAACAACAGTGATAACCTTAGCACTAGTTTGGCTCAGATTTCAAAACCTACCTTTGCATCTCTGGAATCTCTCCTCGCTAAAAGACATTGGAAATGAAATTGGGAAATTTCACTGCAGGGGCCCAGAAATAGTGGAATATGTCAGAACCACCTATGCATGCATCTGTGTAGAAATGGACTTCAGTGCTGGATTCCCAGCTGAAATAATCCTAACAAGAAAATACTATGTATGGAACCAGAAACTCGACTATGAAAGTGTCCTCTTCAGATGTCGATCTTGCTTTGATACAGGCCATCTAGCCAAAAATTGCCCAAAAGTCTCCCAGAAAAATTCTACTAGAAAGAATCACCATAGATCTACATGGTGGGAAGGAGCACAAAAGGAAAATTATACTGTCATCAAGGAAGAATACTCTCCAGAAAACTCTGAATTGCAAGAAATCAGGAAAGACAAAAACAACCCTCAACACAAGCAGGGGGAAAGCCCTACCCAACAAAAAAAAAATGAACTCGACAACCCCTCAAGCACCAAAAATTATGAAGATTCGAATATTGCGCAAAAGAAATATTCATTTAACAGCAAATTAGATCTCCCAGATCCCGAAGATAAGACACCAGTGTCCCAAGAATCAGAAGAGATGAAGGATATGCAAGATAAAGGAAGTTGGAAGACCATAGAGAAGAAAACGAAGGCTACAACACCAATCTAGCTAAGAAAGACTAGACGCCAGACAATTAAGAACTAAGAAAATTTTAGGTCCGATAGACCTGTTAGCCACCTATATTTTTCAATTATATCAGCTGGTGGCTAAATATTCTTTGCAGCCTTCAAGAAACAAATTCAGGCCTAAAATTGTTGGTGCTTGAAGTCTGTTGGTAAGATCATGAACTGCTGGTTGGTTCTTCATACATTTCCTCCTCTCTGCCTCTGATATTCCATGAAAATCCAAGTCAGAAACTGCTGCATTCCTTTTTCTTTTCCCCTCCCTTGCTTCCGTTTTACCTTCGTTTTTCCATTTCCCTTTATTCATGAAAACCCCACCAAACCATGTGTTATTCCTTATCCCTCCATTATTTTCTCTCCCCAAGGTTAAAAACCAATGTTTTAACCTTATCAGAATCATATTTCCTTTTCGAATTCTTTGGAAAAACCATAGAAAACACATGTTTCTATGCGTTAGGCTTAGGCCCCTCAGGCTAAGCCCCTGCCTTATCTTCCTCCATATGCCCCGATGCCAGAACCACGTGCTAAGACAGACAGGCGCTTAACTCTTGAAATTTATTTTTGCCCGAAAAACATTGAAAAACCTTCGTAAAACGCAAAATCGGGTTTTATTTTATTTTTCATAAAGTTCTCCGCCAAAGAAATTATATTAAAACTCGACCGTCAATCTGTCCCACAGATCAACAGTGCGGAGCACCCCTAACCTGGTGGACCCCCCTTCCCCGCGCCCGTCTCCAAAACCATGGTTTCATCCCGCACCACTTGACATCGAATGGCGGTTTTATCCCGTTGGCCAGCGATTCCACACGCTGGCCGACACGTGTTCTCCGCCCAGTGCCAAAACCGCTGTCCTTCCACATCGCCCGCGCGTTATCTATTGGACCAAAGCCCCGCAACGGGATCCATCTCCGCCGCCAGATTTGGGCCCTCCCATCCGACAGTCGCTAATCGCCTCATCTGCCCGGCCTTTAACGGACTTGCCTACCCGTTAACTTCCCCCGGCGCGTTTGAAAACCGATCTTCACCGTCGATCTTTACAGATCAACGGTTCTCATGCAACCTCTCGATTCCATCGTACAATCCCATTTTTTCCTCCGCTGACTTTTTAGAACTCCCCCGATCATTAATCGCAATACGATCAACGGCTCCGATCGCTCCATTTTACCGTACGCCCTCCAAAGCAGATTGACCAATAAACCCGATTTTTTTTTACGTGTTTTTTGTATTTTGCAGGGAAGAAGTCATTTGTTCGTGTTTTAAATAGGGTTCTCAGACCTGGAGGGTGACGATCCTCTATGTCTCAATTTCTCTGTAGAAATCACCCACAAGGTCATTTTTCACGTCTCATCGGTGTTTCTAACGGAATTGATTCCTTTTTCTACCTACACAGCCCTGCACAGCAAGGAAAACCGTCGAAATCAACGCAGAGAAGGAGTATCAGATTTTAAAGACAAAGTGAACCAGAGCAGTAGATCAGTGGATATATTGGCAGGGATTATGGCTAAGACAGTTATCAAAAGCCTAATCCCTGACTCAGAACACAGATTAAAAGAAAACCTAAAAGTGTTCATCAGATACGTTGCCTCCACCGTCATACTTTGAGGAAAATTGATTCCTCAACCACCGCAGTGCCACCTATTGCCTCAGAATGCTCAATCAGAGGATGAATTTATTGAACAGGATCAGATATTATGCCTCGGAACAACCAAAGAAGTTATTTCTGCACCAGATTTAATGACAGAATGTTTGCAGAGTAACCCTAATAGTACGCAGAGCCTCAAAGGTCAACAAAAACTCCCTTCGAGCTTACTTCATAAGTGTAAACACATTAATGCAGTGCAACACCTGTATAATTTCTTCATCGAGCCTCCCAGGGCCAGGAAGACATTTATTCTGCATTAATTGTATTTTGAGATCTTTTCATCAGATCTCACCTCCTCATCCTTCTATAAATACTCCAGAAGAAGATGAGTGAGGGGTTGGATTAGTTGGTTGTCAATGTAATTGCTGAAGTGTTGTAGCTGTTTCTGAGTGGAAAACTCTTGACTGTAAATAGTGGTTTCATGGGCCCTTGGAGCTCTGCTTGTAACAGATAGGTTAGGTTGTGAAAAGAGATGGATTAAAACATTGGATTTGAAGATTGTAACCGGTTTGAAGCAATCAATACAAGCTGATTTATGGGATCCTGGTCTATGCTGATGGTGATGTTATTCTTACTGTGAACTTGTCATTTTATTTCTGTTTTCAATTTGTTTCATTTTCCATTGTAAAGAACAGTTTAAACAGTGTTAGGTCCTACTGTATATCAGTAACCTTCTCTGGCTGAGAAATCTTTATTTAAATGTTTTCTTTCTGCTGTGTTATTTGAGAATGATTTAATTCAGTCTAAGTACAGAGATGCTGGCATTCCCTCATCTTTTCGTCACTGCTGAATGTTATTTTTAAATGTTACTTTCATATATGTTGTGTAAAGAATGAATTGAGGAAATCAAAGGTTAGCCCTGAGTCCCTTTCTTGTTTGCTCAACTATTTGATTGTTTCCCTTAGGATGTGTCAAAAGCAGACTAGTTTCAAAGCACTTATCAGATCTTAGGCCATTCCATGTTATCTTTGTGATTGTCGTGGAAGTAACTAAGTAAAGAAGAACTAGGAGAGGATTAGGGTGAGTCCCAGCCCACTAGTTTCTGCTCCAAAGGTTGCCTTCAAGTTTCCCTTCATTTTTAATCTGTGTTCTATTAGAAGTGTATCAAAGGCTGGATAGTTTCAAAGTACTTACCAGATCCTAGTTTGCTTCTATGTTTTTCTTAAGTGCCTGGTCAAAGGCTGGCTAGTTTCAAAGTACTTACCAGATCCTGGGCTGCTCTTTGTTCTGCATCTGTTATTTCCCTTTCTTATTGTATCGCCCCATTCCATAAATCAAACTTTAAAGAGATCCTTAGGCATAGATGACTTGCCCCATAGATTCCTCTTGAACCTGAAAGTTTCAATTAAATTCTCTTATGACTCCATAGCCCAATGGATTGAAAACTTGCCATCATCTTTCTTTATAATCAAAGCTTACTCTGTTTGCTTGCAACTTCTCACCTTTGAACCTATTTGCATATAGATCTTTCCGCCTCAGACAGCAACTATGTTCAACCATCCGAGAAAACCAAAAAAAACCCTTGGCCTTCATAACTAGCCTAATATCATCACCCTAAACTTCAAAGACAATATCCATCTTTGTACATATTGGAGAGATCCCTCTCCGGATTCAGGAGGGCTAGATCCTAGAATCCCAAAGTTGGTTGAAATGATGTTAACTATGTGATCGGACTTTGCCAATCTTGCTTGTTACAGAGACCTAACATTTCTGGCGACTCCACTGGGGATCTGAGTGTTTTAATACCTTTTAGAGGCCTCAGAAAACCCTTTATTCAAAGAACACTTTGAGAGTCAAAAGCAGCCTTTTCAAGCACTACCAAGAAATGGTAATCATGATGAATCTCAATTGAATCAGTGACAAACTAGGTCAGTCCTAGGATTTTATAAAGTTTTTATCTAACCTTGGGAAAATCCGCTAGCTTAGCCATAAGGATAGACTGTCTTTGTTTCATAACCGTAGCTAAGTTTTGAGGCAGAGTTAGGATATTCTTCTGAACCACAAATAAAAGCAATTCAGAAAATACCAAAAACATTTCAGATTGGTAGTAAAACACTAGTTTTGATATCTTGTATACGTCTTTGATGTGTTTTACCCTATACTCTTAGACAGAGTCTGGAAAGGGCCAGGTAGCCTCCGGGTCTCATCCTCTTTTAGGGGTGACATATCTGGCGAATTCCCTCCCAGTCAATCTCTGGTTAGAGTTTGTTGTGTTTTGAGATATCCTTGAAAAAGAATGTTTCACAAACACTGTGGTGGACAGTGTACTCCTTTGAAAACACTCTGAACTTTCCACTTGGCGACTCCACAATCCTGAACAGACCTTAAGACTCCACTGGGAAGAACCCTTATCATTATAAAATCATTCAAACTCAGTTAGAGGACTGTGGGATTTAAAAATTGTAAAAACAGATTGGTTAACCTCCTAAAGATTGTCATATCTGGTTGAACTTTTCCTGTTTAGTTGGGTCTAAACATATAAACATTGTGGCTCTTAAAAATATTCACACTAGAGCTCATCCTGACCCCGATCCACCTGAAATAGTTGATAACCCAGAAAGAATTCTTAGGGAGTATCCTAAGATACAATTTTCAACTGTTTTCAGATCTTCCCTAAGAGCTAATTCAGTCCCTGAAAACCTCTCAGCTCTGCAACAATCACAAACTGACTTAGTGAACCCATTCAGAACTAGGTCATTTGGTGATTTAGATCAGTTAGATTCTGAGCCTTCACTTTCATCTCCCGAAACAAGTGAAACCTTTGGGAACAGAGAATCAACACCTCCGGATTTACATTTCTTACATAATCTAGGTGTCTCTCATCCAAGATCAGCTCAGAGATCTACTGCTGTTCCATCCACTTCTATTCATCCTTCATCCACTGTTCAAACCACTCCACTTCGACCCACACCTCCTCTTGTAAATCCGCCCCCACCACATATCATGACAGCATGGTATGCTCCCTTAGTCCTTCCTGTACCACTAGTCAATCTTCCACAGGACTATCAGTCCAAAATTCCATTATATGATGCTAGTAATACTATAACAACATCTCAACATGTGGACAAGATGAATGACTACTTTGACAGAAATGAAATTGATAATGAATCTGTCAAAATCAGACTGTTTGCTCAAAGTTTGGGGGGAGAAGTGAGGAAATGGTTTAAAGGTTTAACCCCCCATAGTATTAACGACCTCCAAGCCTTCCATCAAACATTCTTAAACAAATGGGAAGTAAGGAAGAATCCTCTCCAAGTCCTTGCCGACTATAACAATCTCCATAGGAACCCTGGGGAAAGTGTACAAGCTTATTATACCAGATTTAACAGTGTGTATAATGCACTTTCCCCTGAACTAAAACCTCCTCAGGGCTTAGCTTTAAACAAATTTCCTGAAGGGTTTGATCCGGACATGACATATTCACTCAGAGAAAGAGTTTTTGCAACCCTTGAAGATATGCAAAGAGGTGCTCTTTCTGTGGAAGTTAACCTCATGGAGAAGAGAGCAAGGATGAAAGCTGAAAAGAGAGTATCTTTTAGAGAGGAATCCGCCCCTTCCACTTCAAGCTCGAAGATGGAAAGAATGATGGAAGAAATGATGAAGAAAATGAGCATTCTAGAGAGAGCACAAGCAAGTCTAAATCAAAACGCTCCTCAAAACAGAAACCAAAACCAGAATTAGAATATTAGAAGAAATCAGCCTCCAAACAGACTTAGGGAAGATGATCAACAGATCACTCCTCCCTTTCATCAAAACTTTTTAAGTGAGGTTGAACAAACAGATCACATAACAGAGGAAGATGATATAAACTTATTCGGGGTAGAGGATGATGACTTTGAGGTTCATTATGACAATAGACAAGGTCTTTATACACCTTACGATGACAGAAGAGATTATAGTGAGAATTACTATCAAAACATGGAAAATGCTGTCATACAGCCTTCAAGGGAATACGAACTCAGAAGTAGGTCTAACCAACAAACCCCCAACAATAAAACCTCTGGCAAGCCTTCTCAAAACAGCACTGCAACTAAGTCCAAAACAATCGAACAAAAGGACACAACAATGGCTTTAAATTCTGGTAGTGGTAAAGGGAAAGGCACTCAAAATGTTGAAAAACAGAGTGCGAACATTAGCAGTACTAGCACCTCGGTTAGTACCCCTGGAAAGACAACTGTTTCAACTGTAGATAAACCGAATCAGCAAGCTGTTATTGCTGATAAAGTGGCAGCAAACAAGGCTGAAATCAATGTTTTAAAGAGTCAAAACCTTTTTAGCCTAGAACAGGAAATCTCAAAGATCAAAATTTCTGTTCCGTTGACTGAGTTAGCTGCCCAACATGTATATAGGTCCAAAATTTTGAAAGCTTTGAACTTAGAAGATAATGAAGATTCACTCAATCTTAATGATGACCAACCAGAGCTTATTTTTGGTCTGAAGATTGAAGGAAAGTTCCAAGAGGGTCCTGTCCCTCCCTTTTATGTAAGCTTAAATGTTCATGACAAAATTCTGCACAATGCTATGCATGACTCAGGCGCTTCCCATAATTTAATGCCAAGAGCTGTAATGGAAAGCCCGGGTCTTGAAATTACCAGACCTTACAAAGATTTGTACTCCTTTGACTCAAGCAGAGTTAAATGTCTAGGATTGATAAAAGATCTCTGTGTTAACTTAGCCCAGATTCCAGCCAAATGTTTAGTCATGGATGTTGTTGTAGCTGATGTACCCCCAAAGTATGGAATGCTTTTATCAAGATCTTGGGGTGCTAAGTTACAGGGGACCATGCAAATGGACATGACCTATGCGACTATCCCTGTTTTTAATCAGACTAGAAGACTTTACAGGGAATCCCACATGCAGTACACAGTGACAAGTCAAGATCGGCCTCAAAACTCCCCTCTCTATGCTATAAACATGAGCCTTTATTCTTTCATCATGTTCAATGATGAAAAACTTACGGGACAAATCATTTCAAAGGAATTGATGGCTGAAACGGAGGGAGAGGAACACAACGCTAGATTGCCGAAACAGTCTATTGCATCTGAAAATCCTAGCAAATTAAGCACATGTCTTGAACTGCAAGTTTTCAATCCTTCGAACTTAAAACTCGATAGTCAGCAGGACAACCCTCAACCCGATGAAAAACTTGAGGAATCAAATTATACACAGCCCATTCACCAAACTGAAAATGTTCCCCTCTGGACTATGTATTTTGATGGGTCATGCACCAGAACAAATGCTGGTGCAGGTGTCTAGATTACTAACACTGAAAATAATCATACAGAATGTATCTCATGCAAATTAAACTTTCAGTGTTCCAACAACATAGTAGAATATGAATCCCTTCTCTTAGGCTTACATCTTTTGAAAAAGTTAGGTGCCAAGAGAATCAATGTGTATGGGGATTCTGAACTAATCATTAGACAAGTTAATGGGGAGTATAATGCTAATCACCCCAGACTTAGGGCCTATAGGAATGATGTCATGGATCTTTTGAAAACATTTGAGGAGTCCACATTGTCTTTTGTCCCAAGAAAAAGAAATATTGCAGCCCACAATTTAGCCTTTGCTACTAGAACCTGCCCAATGCTGTATGATGACACCTCTCAGATAAAATTCAGACCAACTATCCCTGATAACAAGAAATATTGGCAGGTGTTTGACGGAGATAAACAAATATAAGACTTCATGCAATTCAGAAATGAGTTTGAACCCCATAGTTCAGATTCAGATTATGATACAGACTGCAGTGAAGAAAATTTTCTTGGCGAAGAAGAACCGTCTCCACAACTGGTAGATATAAACCTTCAGACTATCAAACTTGGAAACCAAATAGAATCAAGTGCAAGATCTGAAACAGAGGAAATGGAAACTCTGCATTCTAAGGATGATAGTTTGCCCAAGGGTTTGGCCCCTCTAGAAGAACTGTTTGATTTTGATGATGTGGCCAACAAACCTAAACTGGAACCTGTAGAAACTGAAGTGGAGGAATGTAATATAGGCAGTGAGGAAAAACCGAAATTGATCAAGATGTCCAAAACTTTGCCAGCTCACATTAAACTCAAATACATAGAGTTGTTCAAAGAATTTTCTGATGTTTTTGCTTGGAGTTACGAAGATCTTAAATCCTATGACACTGAGATAATACAGCACAAAATCCCTCTTAAAGAAAACCAAAAACCATTCAAACAGAAACTGCGCAGAATCAACCCTGTCCAGTTGCCATTGGTTAAGAAGGAAATCATGAAGATGCACGATGTTGGTATTATTGTCCCTATTAGATATTCTGAGTGGGTATCTAATCTGGTGTCAGTTAGGAAAAAGACTGGAGAAATCAGGCTTTGTATAGACTTCAGAAATTTAAACAAAGCTTCATTAAAAGACAACTACCCTTTACCCAAGATGGATCATATTTTGCAAAGGGTGGTGGGGTCTAAAAGAATTTCTTTGTTGGATGGCTATTCAGGGTATAATCAAGTCTTAGTCCACCCTGATGATCAATTAAAGACAACTTTTACTACACCATGGGGCACTTTCATGTATGTGAAAATGCCTTTTGGTCTAATGAATGCTGGAGCGACCTTTCAGAGAGCCATGGACATAGCATTCTCGGAAGAATTGGGTTTCTTCATCATTATCTATCTTGATGATGTAACTGTGTTTTCAAAAACAGATGAAGAACACTTAGAACATTTGAGGAAAGTTTTCGAGAAGTGCAGAAGGTATGGGATATCTTTGAACCCTAAGAAGACTTTATTTGGTCTCCAAGAAGGTAAACTTCTTGGACACATCATTTCAGAAGAGGGCATAAAGATAGATCCCATGAGGATTTAGGCTATATTGCAAATCTCTCATCCTCGAAACATCAAAGAGTTGCAGTCTTTCATTGGAAAGATTAACTTTTTGAGAAGGTTCATCCCCAACTTGGCTGAGCTCCTTAGGAATATCACAAACATGTTGAAAAAGGAGCAAGGGGTGAAATGGACCTCAGAAGCAAAGACATCCTTTGAGCTGGTGAAACAAGCATTAACCAAGACACCGGTTCTCATAAGTCCTGATTTTTCAAAGGATTTGTATATCTTCTCATTTGCATCAGAACATACCATAGCTGCTGTCCTTTTACAGAAAAATCCACAAGGACAAGAACAGCCTATTGCATTCTTTAGCAAGGCATTTAGGGATGCCCCTTTGAAGTATAACATTATGTAAAAGCAAGCTTTTGCTCTGGTTAAGGCTTTGAAAGACTTCAGAGTATACATCCTTCACTCACACATCATTGCCTTTGTCCCAAATTCGGTTGTAAAAGACATTCTAACCCAGGATCCAGATGGTAAGAGAGGTAAGTGGATTGCTGTTATTCTTGAATACGATTTAGAGATTAAACCCACTAAGCTCATCAAAGGTCAGGGTCTAGCTAGGTTAATGGCTGAATCAAATTGTGAAGTTCTTGATATTAATATGATTAATGCTTTGGATAACCAAGAAGAATTCTCAACTCCCATTGTTGAAGATCATTTTGCGAATTCTCCTTGGTATACTGATATTGTTTATGTTTTGCTTAATCTAAATACACCTCCTGGTTTATCCAAAACAAAGGCAATATTCCTAAAGTTAAAAGCTGTAAACTATTGCATTATCGATAAATGTCTTTATTGGAAAAACGCGAGTGGTATATTGCTTAAATGTTTGCCTAAGTTTGATGCAGAAATAATTAAGCAGGAGTTCCATGAAGGAGAGTGTGGAGGCCATTTGTACTGGAAGTCAACAGCCAACAAAATTTTGAGGGCTGGTTTCTATTGGCCCACTCTTTTTCCTGATGTACACAAAATGACAACTACTTGCCATAAATGCCAATTGTTTGAGGGCAAGAGAAAATTACTACCCCTTCCTCTGCATCCAATTACTGTTGAAGCCCCTTTTCAACAGTGGGGACTTGACTTCATAGGAGAAATCCATCCACCATCCTCTGCCCAGCACAGGTGGATCCTTACCGCCGCAGACTATTTCACTAAGTGGATAGAAGCCATTCCTTGTAGACAGGCCAATGATTCGGTTATCATAAAATTCATAGAAACCAATATCCTTTCCAGATTTGGCTGTCCTACCAAGATCATCACAGATAATGCAGCAGCATTTGGGTCAAAGAAAATGGTGGAATTTTGTCACAAGTACCAGATAACATTGGGACACTCCACAGCCTATTATCCTCAGGGTAACGGACTTGCAGAGTCTTCCAACAAAAGCTTATTGAACATAATAAAGAAACTGTTGGAGGACAACAAAAAGTCTTGGCACACAAAGCTAATCCATGCGCTTTGGGCTGACAAATTAACATTGAAGAAATCCATTGGTATGTCACCCTTCCAGCTTGTGTATGGTACAGATGCAATTTTTCCTAATAGCCTTGGTGTACCAGTTATGAAGTTAATTCAAGAGCTCCAGACTGAAGAAAATGACATAATCAGAAGAATAAATCAGACCATTCATCTTCAGCAAACCAGAGAGGAAGTGTACAACAAAGAATTGCAGAAGCAAGATAATATCAAGAAGATATTTGATAGAAGGACAAAGGCCAGCAATTTCAAGATTGGGGACAAAGTTTTAAAGTGGGACTCAAAGAGGGAGGACAAGGGAAAGCATGGTAAATTTGACAATCTGTGGCTTGGCCCTTACTCCATTCATTCAGTTACTGGAAACAATGCATTCTTCTTACAAGAGCTGAATGGAACAGAATTGTTTGGGGGTCCTGTCAATGGCAGGATGCTTAAGCATTACCTTTCTTAAATTATTTCATGTTTGAAGCCTTTTTTACCTTTTTTCCAATGTAAATATTTCATCCACCATTGCGTTTAAAGTTATGAAAAATCAAAAAATACAAAAACAAAGAAAGAAAGAAAAGAGGGCAGAAATGAAAACAAGAAAGGCAAAGCCCCATGCCAAAAAGAGAAATAAATCTGAAAGTGTGCAAGCTTAAATGCCACTCCTAAAAACACACTTCTAATTAGTCAAACTGTTTAATCTTGGCTAATTAGCTTTCAATTTTCTGTTGATAGGGTAGCGAATTTGATTTGCCAAACTGTTTAATCTTGGCTTATCAGTAGATAGATTAGGGTAGAAATTAAGGTTCAAACCAACTCAAAATCTGAACCAAAATTTCCAAGAAAAGAATGACTCAAAACTGTTTTACTTTCTGAGTCATAAAAAGAAGACCTGGTTCTAATCTGCTCAAAACTTGAACCAGAAGAAAGGTAAAGATAGCTCACAGAAAAAAGGAAGAACGGAGCTGTGGAAGAGAGAAGGCCATAATAAGAAACTTTCAGATCTTAAGCCTTCTGTTTTGATTTAAAATTTTCTGCAAATAATAATCTATGTGCAGCTTGTTTTTATGCCATAGATCATAGCAAGTCGAACTGCTCAATCTTGACTTGACTATTTTTAAATTTCTGTTGTAGAATTTAGAGAATGAAAGTTTGTTGGACTGTTTAATCCCAACAGACAGTAGACTAGGTAGAGAAACATCTGAGCTCAACTGTTTAATCTGAGTTCAGGGAGAAATAAGGAGTAGAAATAGATTAGATTTCCTGCTTTCAAAGGAATAAGATATGTAAATAAGAGTTTGCCAATCCAAGTGCACTCTGATGAAGAAAAAATGTTAGATCAGTAGGATTGGGTAGGTAGAGGTTGTATTGATGAAATTCATTTTTCTCTCATGACTGATATTGTTTGTCAAAGAAAGGAAAGAGCAAGCAATGGGTCAGGCACCAGTCAGCATTCCAAACAAATCAAGTCTGAATTCTTGATGCCTTCAAGAAGGCACCATCCCCAAGTGGAGCCACTGTTAGCCACCTATATTTTTCAATTATATCAGCTGGTGGCTAAATATTCTTTGCAGCCTTCAAGAAACAAATTCAGGCCTGAAATTGTTGGTGCTTGAACTTTGTTGGTAAGATCATGAACTGCTGGTTGGTTCTTCATACATTTCCTCCTCTCTGCCTCTGGCATTCCATGAAAATCCTAGTCAGAAACTGCTGCATTCCTTTTTCTTTTCCCCTCCCTTGCTTCCGTTTTACCTTCATTTTTCCATTTCCCTTTATTCATGAAAACCCCACCAAACCATGTGTTATTCCTTATCCCTCCATTATTTTCTCTCCCCAAGGTTAAAAACCCATGTTTTAACCTTATCAGAATCATATTTCCTTTTGGAATTCTTTGGAAAAACCATAGAAAACACATGTTTCTATGCGTTAGGCTTAGGCCCCTCAGGCTAAGCCCCTGCCTTATCTTCCTCCATATGCCCCGATGCCAGAACCACGTGCTAAGACAGACAGGCGCTTAACTCTTGAAATTTATTTTTGCCCGCAAAACATTAAAAAACCTTCGTAAAATGCAAAATCGGGTTTTATTTTATTTTTCATAAAGTTCTCCACCAAAGAAATTATATTAAAACTCGACCGTCGATCTGTCCCACAGATCAACGGTGCGAAGCACCCCTAACCTGGTAGACCCCCCTTCCCCGCACCCGTCTCCAAAACCATGGTTTCATCCCGCACTACTTGACATCGAATGGCGGTTTTATCCCGTTGGCCAGCGATTCCACATGCTGGCCGACACGTGTTCTCCGCCCAGTGCCAAAACCGCTGTCCTTCCGCATCACCCGCGCGTTATCTATTGGACCAAAGCCCCGCAGCGGGATCCATCTCCGCCGCCGGATTTGGGCCCTCCCATCCGACAGTCGCTAATCGCCTCATCTGCCCGGCCTTTAACGGACTTGCCTACCTGTTAACTTCCCCCGGCGCGTTTGAAAATTGATCTTCACCGTCGATCTTTGCAAATCGACGGTTCTCATGCAACCGCTCGATTCCATCGTACAATCCCCTTTTTTCCTCTGCTGACTTTTCAGAACTCCCCCGACCGTTAATCGCAATATGATCAACGGCTCCGATCGCTCCATTTTCCCGCACGCCCTCCAAAGCAGATTGACCTATAAACCCGATTTTTTTTTACGTGTTTTTTGTATTTTGCAGGGAAGAAGTAATTTGTTCGTGTTTTAAACAGGGTTCTCAGACCTGGAGGGTGATGATCCTCTATGTCTCAATTTCTCTGTAGAAATCACCCACAAGGTCATTTTTCACGTCTCATCGGTGTTTCTAACAGCATTGATGCCTTTTTCTACCTACACAGCCCTGCACAGCAAGGAAAACCGTCGAAATCAACGCAGAGAAGGAGTATCATATTTTAAAGACAAAGTGAACCAGAGCAGCAGATCAGTGGATATATTGGCGAGGATTACGGCTAAGACAGTTATCAAAAGCCTAATCCCCGACTCAGAACACAGATTAAAAGAAAACCTAAAAGTGTTCATCAGATACGTTGCCTCCACCGTCATACTTTGAGGCAAATTGATTCCTCAACCACCGCAGTGCTACCTATTGCCTCAGAATGCTCAATCAGAGGATGAATTTATTGAACAGGATCATATATTATGCCTCGGAACAACCAAAGAAGTTATTTCTGCACCAGATTTAATGACAGAATGTTTGCAGAGTAACCCTAATAGTACGCAGAGCCTCAAAGGTCAACAAAAGCTCCCTTCGAGCTTACTTCATAAGTGTAAACACATTAATGCAGTGCAACACATGTATAATTTCTTCATCGAGCCTCCCAGGGCCAGGAAGACATTTATTCTGCATTAATTGTATTTTGAGATCTTTTCGTCAGATCTCACCTCCTCATCCTTCTATAAATACTCCAGAAGAAGATGAGTGAGGGGTTGGATTAGTTGGTTGTCAATGTAATTGCTAAAGTGTTATAGCTGTTTCTGGGTGGAAAACTCTTGACTGTAAATAGTGGTTTCATGGGCTCTTGGAGCTCTGCTTGTAACAGATAGGTTAGGTTGTGAAGAGAGATGGATTAAAACATTGGATCTGAAGATTGTAACCGGTTTGAAGTAATCAATACAAGCTGATTTATGGGATCCTGGTCTATGCTGATGGTGATGTTATTCTCACTGTAACTTGTATTTTGTTTATGTTTTCAATTTGTTTCATTTTCCACTATAAAGAACAGTTTAAACAGTGTTAGGGACTACTGTATATCAGTAACCTTCTCTGGCTGAGAAATCTTTATTTAAATGTTTTCTTTCTGCTATGTTATTTGAGAATGATTTAATTCAGTCTAAGTACAAAGATGTTGGCGTTCCCTCATCTTTTTGTCACTGCTGAATGTTATTTTTAAATGTTACTTTCATATATGTTGTGTAAAGAATGAATTGAGGAAATCAAAGGTTAGCCCTGAGTCCCTTTCTTGTTTGCTCAACTATTTGATTGTTTCCCTTAGGATGTGTCAAAAGCTGACTAGTTTCGAAGTACTTATCAGATCTTAGGCCATTCTGTGTTATCTTTGTGATTGTCTTGGAAGTAACTAAGTAAAGAAGAGCTAGGAGGATCATGGTGAGCCCAGCCCACTAGTTTCTACTCCAAAGGTTGCCTTCAAGTTTCCCTTCGTTTTTATTTGTGTTCTATTAGAAGTGTATCAAAGGCTGGATAGTTTCAAAGTACTTACCAGATCCTAGTTTGCTTCTATGTTTTTCTTAAGTGCCTGGTCAAAGGCTGGCTAGTTTCAAAGTACTTACCAGATCCTGGGCTGCTCTTTGTTCTGCATCTATTATTTCCCTTTCTTATTGTATCGCCCCATTCCATAAATCAAACTTTAAAGAGATCCTTAGGCATAGATGACTTTCCCCATAGATTCCTCTTGAACCTGAAAGTTTCAATTAAATTCTCTTATGACTCCATAGCCCAATGGATTGAAAACTTGCCATCATCTTTCTTTATAATCAAAGCTTACTCTGTTTGCTTGCAACTTCTCACCTTTGAACCTATTTGCATATAGATCTTTTCGCCTCAGACATCAACTATGTTCAACCATCCGAGAAAATGAAACAAAACCCTTGGCCTTCATAACTAGCCTAATATCATCACCCCAAACTTCAAAGACAATATCCATCTTTGTACATATTGGAGAGATCCCTCTCCGGATTTAGGAGGGCTAGATCCTAGAATCCCAAAGTTGGTTGAAATGATGTTAACTCTGTGATCAGACTTTGACAATCTTGCTTGTTACAGAGACCTAACAAGACCAAAGTTTGGTCTCAGTGGACATTAACCATCATAATCATTATCAAATAAGGTGATCAAAATAGGAAAACTTGGGGATTTCCTAATTTTACAATAGAAAAATAGTAGGAAATTAGGGTTTGATAGGAATGAAGTTTAGGGAGGGTGTAGATGGTGGGGAATGATAGAATACGGTCTGGGGAAGGTGTATGAGAATATTAGATGGTAGGGTTAGGGTTTTAGTCTACTGAAATAGCTCAACAGTAGGAAAAAGTGAAAACATAGTGGAAAAGGAGGTAAGAAAGAAAATTAATACTCTTCTTGATAATTTGACTTGAGGAGGATATGAGGTGCTAAATTATAGTTCAGGAAGCTTTAAAAACTGATGGCAATGACCCTAGATCTTGGAGGAATGATTTGGGAGCCAAAATACCCAAAACATAGCATTTTTCAGATCCGTAACACACTCTACTATATGTGTAACAGATCCCTGCCAGATACATAACAAAGGTGCCATATACATAACAAAGGTGCCAGATATGTAACAAACCCCTACCAGATGCGTAACTAAGGTTCTCAATCTATAAAACCCCCTTCCAGATGCTTAACAAAGCTCTTTTGGAGTAGTTTTATTTTTTTTCTTACAACCCTTGACAATAATGGATCAATGTTGAAGGTAAGAGAGGAGCTCTACCAATCATGAAAAGACAATATGAGTTGAAAAAATCTTCCTTTTCCTTTTTATAACATCTTGAAATGACTTTTTGTCTTTTAGTGAAACAAAAGACTTTGAGGACAAATTTTCCTTTTTGGAACAATTTGACAATGAAACAAGTTTTGAAATAAGACAAAGTGTATTAATTTATTCTCCTAACTATGCTTACTCCCTTTAAAATACTGATATGATGAAAATGAAGCATTCTTCTCCCTCTTTGGTGAAATTTGTGGATATTTAAGTGGAAAAACAAGGACACCTAGACAACAGACCTAGATGGGAGATGGAGTGATTAACCTAAGAATCTAAATGACAAAGAATGATGGGAGCAACATTTCTGACCTAGAACATATGCAGTGACCAAAATTTATTTGAAAACTTGTTTGAAAAAGACAATTTTTTTGACCTAGGACTACTAGAAACTAGACTAAAATAACATATTTGATAACTGAACATATTGACACTAAAATTGGCTCCATATGGGGATGGCATCTCCTTCGGGAGGTGTCAAGAACACCGTAGACAAAGTAGCCTCATCCGTTGGGCAATGGATTCACTACAACTATAATTCTCAAATTGACTCAAATCAAACTAAAAGTTGAACTGTACATCATCAACTGTAAAATCTACTGGAAACTGACACTGAAAAATATGCTCAGAATGTTGAGCTTATTCATCACACCTTACCTAATCTAACTGGTCCATAAATCACTTGATCAAGTGAAGTAAAAAATATGATGTAACCAATCAAGTAAATGACTACCTGACCAATGCTTTTATTCAGCTCCACCAGGCATAAAGAAAGTTTGAGTAAATGGTAACTCAAAATTAAATATGATCCCAAAATGTGTGTTGGTGAACAAAACAATCTCCACCTTTTCTGATGCTTGCAAAATACTGCCCAAGGGGTCTTGAAAATCATGAAACATTTCCTCTTGTTGATCAAAAAAAAGAATGGAGATGCTTTCATATATAATGTATTATTTTTCTTCTTCATTTGGTTGATCCTTCTTAAATAAAAATTCATCAATATTATATTCCATATCATCCAGATCAAAGATAAGATTTTTATTTTCTTGTAGATCTTCAATTGAGGTAGCAAAATCAACATCAACTCAAATATCTACAAGTGGATTTTCATGTATATCAAAAAGATAATTGTATTGGCTTTAAAAAATTTCTATATCTTGATCATTTGAATATTGTTGAACATGTTCATCAAACTCAAGAAAACAAACCTGTTGTACATTGTTTTTGACCTCAATGGATAGATTATGACTCTCTAGAGTTTCTATACAAGTGAACTCTATTTTGCACATATTTATTCCTGAATTAAAAACTCAGAAGAGGAAAGGGATGAAGGGTAGCTGGATAAAAAATCTTCATATATATATATATATATATATATATATATATATATATATATATATATATTGATCGCTTGAGGATTGGCAAGTCTGGTGCATATTATCATCAACTTCGAAAGATGCAAGATCAATATCATCCTTTGAAGAATTTTGCTCAAGTTCACTATCATCCAGGGTAGAATCCATGATCTTCTCATGGCAGTGAAAAGTGTTTTCATTCAAAGCATCCAAGAGTTCATCATCCATAAATTCTTCATTGCCATAAGCACTCTCCAGCTCTTGAATAAAATTCTCAAAGTGATCACAACAATCCTCAATCAAAAGAAAATAAGGATACCTTTCTCTATAATTCTCAAAAAAATACTAAGTGAAAATCCTTGAGAGAATAAATACAAGCAGGAGGCAAGATTTCATACCAAAAATGTGATTTTTCTTCTAATGTGATCGTGAACATCTTCATTAAACAATATTCATTAAAATTACTCTTTATCTTAGTCACATGCATATGAAATCTTCTTAAATTAAGTGTAGCATCATCACCTTTTCCATCTCTGAATTTGGGCAAGTATGTTTTCCAATTTACCTGAGGCATATGATTGTGAAAGCGAGTGTTGGCTTTAGGGGTCCTGACCCAGGTTCACACGTTAAGGTTTGCCAAAAAACCCCTATAATACTGGCCCTTTCAGCAGTGACCTGCTTGCGCAGGTCAAAGTCTCACTCGAAGTAGTATGGGAGGGTGCTAGAACTAGGTTTCCACACCCAAAAAGAGAGCAGGTAAGCCAAGCCACGCACAGCGCACAGATCTATGGAAACAAAGCTAGTTCGTAGGCTTAAATAGATAATAGGTGTACACAGTATTACAGATCTAGATCTTAGGTCTACATCCACATGCGTTCAACCAGCAAAGATATAAATTACAGCACGCACAACAAACCAGATAGCATATATTATAGATAAACACAGTAGATAACACAGTTCATTCATACCTTATCACATATTTAACACAAAGTGCAGATTCGTATAACAAATAGATCCAGAACCAAATACCAGCAATACTTCTCATATATTATCAGCAGATTCTTACATAACCCCAAATCCCACCTGCGCACACAGCTAGTAGGGTCCGCACACAACATAACAAAGGATCTCCACGCACACAGCCAGCAGGAGTCGGACCCAAATACCTAAAACCCAGAACTAACAATCCGCACTTAGCATTCACTTCTATTCATCTTCTACCTATCGACTCAAAAATACTTACTATTTATACTAATTTATCCTAGACTTACCATGGTCCGCATACCATGGTTTGCAGGCTCCTGGTTTTACCTATTTACATGCTTACAACATATTGGGGCATTTATCCGCCCTATCACCCCTATGCTAGACTAAATATAATCAAAATAATACAAAATTGGACCAACTTTCATCAGTGTGGGAGACCCTGCTCCAACAACAAGGGATATGAGACGTATCCACAAGAGCATACCTAGAATTCCTTCTTGCAGTTGAATCCATCTTGAAAATAGTGAAGTCACCAATAGTCCTTGAAGCGACCGATTTTTGAACAGTGGAGTCGCCATGAAAACTGTGAACATTTTTATTCTTTGACAATGGAGTCGCCAGTTGAAATATGCACAGCCTTCTTATGCCTGACCACTATTCACCATCAACAATCAGAGCTAATATTTGTCATTCTTTCCCGGGAAAGTCTTAACCTTCGCTCCCTGGAAACGGTGTATCACTCCCCCCAAATTCCCAAGGATGAGACTGGGATTGAAGGAAGGTAACCACAGACCAGGCTTTAGGTTAGGTAGCTAGCCCTACCAGGACCATAGAGGTCTTTCTCAATGTCACTTTGCAGTCAATTAAATGACTGAATACTTAATGATCTTAGTATAGGTATGTAAGCTCAGTAAATAGAGTTTTTTTTTAATGTTTGTGTGCTGAATAGGAATGTCAGTGAGAATAGGTCTATGGTTTGAGGTCTGAATTCAAGATCAATTTGTAGAGAATATGGATGAGAATAGGTAGGTATATTGAAATCATGTTTATTTTTTCATTGTGTATAGGATGAAATGATAGAAAACATGAATGAGCATTGAGGTGAATTCATCCATTTAGAAGAACATAAACATATAATGTAAATCTTGTTAAGGCAAAGCATGAAAAGGCATGATTTCTACTTATATACTGACAAGATAAACACATAGATGCATGTATATTAAAGAGTAAACATACATAGAAAGAACAAATTCTCCAAGGCATACCACAAAATTCTCAACACAAATCCCGCAACATTGTCTTTGATTTCATTCCAAAATGCTTGTACAATAGCTCCACTGCCAAAAAAAAAAAACTATCCAACTCAAGAAAATACTAAAGTGGATCTACTTATAAAAAATATGAACAATGACACATCATACGGTCGAAATCCCATCCAAAATTCATTATAAATACATGTGATGAGTCACTTCCGAGAATCTAGGGAGGTTATAAACCATTCCCTCAAATTTAGCTATAGACTAGGAGTGTGTGTCCCCAACATTAAATTACATATTTCCTCATTACAAGAGGAAAAAATCAACTCAATTACTCCAATTATAGCTCAAAATACAACAAAACCTCAAAAATATGTATTTTTTTGGGCTTGACAAGTATCTTGAGCAATCATATGCAAATGCATAAAACTTTTTGACAGATGTGTAACAAATGCGTAAAAAAATTTTGCATCTAATTTTAAGATACTTTCAGGACTATAAATCCTGATCTGGAAGATAGTTCAACTAGCCATGTTTTTCTAGTTTCCAGAACATCTTTAATTTTAAAAAATGAGCCATGGGAAAGCCTCCAAAGGTTGATTCTCCCAAGGTTACTCCAATGCGTAATAAACTGTCAAAAATAGTGGCAGAAGCATAGAAAACTGGTGGTTTTTTAAGTTTTTCTTCCAAACTAAAGCTTCTCATGCGAAAAGGGTTCACATCTATGATGTGCTCATCAAAATGCATCCAACCATGTAACACATTCATCATTTATATGCCTTAGTAAAAAGTGTAACACCTTGGCGCTACGCATTTGTCAAGGTTGAATTTCCAGTTTAGTGCAAAAATCACCAAAAATGCAAAAAGTGATAAATATTGTCTAAAATTTCTTCTATAAGACCTAGGAGGGTGGGATAAACAATGAGATATGCCTCAACAAGGAGGTCTAAGTTGTCTTTCTCCTTAAGCTTCATTTGAGCCTCTTTAAGCTTCTTTTTCACTTGTTTGAGCCTGATTTGTAAAATTTTGTTTCTGGTGCAATAATGATTGAACACATGCCTCTCGATGTTATTTTTCTTCTTGGATTTATTCAACATATTATCAAGGTTCCCATTTAGTTTATCAAACCAATACTCTTTGTATTGATTGATATCGTCAAGAATCAACTCATCAAAGGTTTGCCAAATTGCTTTAGGAGTCGTCGTTTATTTTTCTCTGTGAAGTGCCTTTTTGAGGTCATTGTCCTTGGTTTTCCTCTTTTTGTTTCAACCTCTACATCCTCCAGCTAATCATCATCTTCAATATCTTTTCCATTTCCTTTATCTGCTTCAACATGTACCTCAGGTTTGTATTGGAGGAGCAATTTTACCTTTAGCTGAAAATTCTCTTATTGTAGGAATGTAATCTAAGAATTTTCAATGGAGAAAATCTCCCTCAACTCTACTATTTACTCATCCTTTTCCTTTATAATCTCTTCAAATGATTTATCCTCAAATTTCTCTGCCATATAAACATCTAGGGGCACATGTTATTCATGTTGGTGCAATGGTGATTCTATCTGATGCATGAGTGGTTTCTCCTCTATTTCTCTGTTCTCAGCTATAGTATCAAGTGTAGATACACTTTTGATGGGTTTGGGAGAAAAGATCTACCTTTTTCCCTTCTCATAGGTTTGAGTGACCTCAACAACCCCAGGAGCCTTTGAAATCTGAGTTTGCATGCTGGAAGAGCCAACCTCCAATGGTTGTGCTGATACTGATGGTGATGGTATGATATGCATGACATGAGGAATAGTGGTGGGCATTGTTGCTACTTTATCCATGAAGGTTTCCCAAGTCATATTGATGGTTGACAGATGATGAAAAACAATGAGTTTGACTAGACCATGGTGGAAAATACTTGGGTGATGATCTTTGTTTCTTCTTTGAACCTTCTCAGTCATTATAAGAAAACTTTTGTACAAGTAATGTGGCAAGTCAAGAGGTTTAGTAGAGGTAAAGTGCATCAATAATCTGATATGGTACGTGTACAACCTAGAGAATCTCCCTTCACATGTAAAATATTTCTTAATTAACCTCATCAAAGTAGCATATCTGTTAAGGAGGTGCTTGAAAGGGAATATGTACTCAAGGTTCTCTCTAGCATGAGGTTTGAGGAGAAGTTTCTAATCTTCGAGGTCTATGTCCATGCCCTTAAACCACTTTTTTCCATGACTAGGTATACTTATTGCTGAAGAAATCACATCTTCTAATAAGTTGAACTCTACACCTGCAATCATGGCCTTTACCATACTAAAACTAGAGGAAAATAAGCTTGTCAATTGGAGATGACAACCTTCTTCCATGATTTTCTCACTGAATATCAAGCATCCAGTCTTCTCAAAACATCCTTTGGCAAAAGGTGAGGCATTGAATTATTTCAAGGTGGAGGGCTCAAATCAGATGTGGCACCCTCCTTTGTATATTTTCTTGTCACTCTCCATAATATCTATCAGAAGGATAAAACCCAAAGTGTTTAGGATGTAGTGGGTATGTGCACTGAATCTGGAAAGCCAAAGGATGGTGAGATGAAGGGTAGTGAAGCCAAGAAAAATTCCAAAAAAAATTCAAGAGGTAGGGTTGTATATTGGCTTCAAAACACAAGTGAAATTTGGTGAAATGGATGTAAATAATGCTATCAAATTAGGAAAACACAAGGATTTCCTAATTCTGCAATAGAAAAATAGTTGGAAATTAGGGTTTGATGGGAATGAAGTTTAGGGAGGGTGTAGATGGTGGGAATGATAGAATATGGTCTGGGGAAGGTGTATGAGGATTTTATATAGTAAGGTTATGGTTTTAGTCCATTGAAATCACTCAATAATAGGAAAAAGTTAAAACATAGTGGAAAAGGAGGTAAGCAAGAAAATCAATACTCTGCTTTATAAATTAACTTGAGGAGGATATGAGGTGCTAACTTACGGTTGAGGAAGCTTTAAAATCGATGGAAATAACCCTGGATCTTGGAGGAATGATTTGGGAGCCAAAATACCAAAACATAGCATTTTTCAGATTGGTAACACACTCTGCCAGATGCGTAACAGATCCCTGCCAGATGTGTAACAAACCCCCGCTAGATGCGTAACGAAGATCTTTTGAAGTAGTTTTCTTGCTTTTCTTTAAACCCTTGACAATAATGGATCAATGTTGAAGGTAAGAGTGGATATCTACGAATCATGAAAAGACAATATGAGTTGAAAAAACCTTCCTTTACCTTTTGATAACATCTTGAAATGACTTTTTGTCTTTTAGTGAAACAAAAGACTTTGAGGACAAATTTTCCTTTTTGGAACAATTTGACAATGAAACAAGTTTTGAAATAAGACAAAGTGTCTTGCTTTATTCTCCTAAATATGCCTAGTCCCTTTAAAATATTGATATGATGAAAATGAAGCCTTGTTCACCCTCTTTGGTGACATTTTTGGATTTTTCAGTGACAAAACAAGGACACCTAGACAATAGACCTAAATGGGAGATGGAGTGATTAACCTAAGAATCTAAATGAAAATGAGTGACATGAACTTTTAGATGATGATGGCAATGGATGTAATGAGGGGAGAAAAATTTCTTACATATAACATATGCAGTGACCAAAATTTATTTGAAAACATGTTTGAAAAGACAAAAATTTTGACCTAGGACTACTAAAATGTAAACTGAAAGAGCATATTTGATCACTGAACATTTGACACTAGCAAAATGCTTCTCTGAAGGAACATCCTATCCTTCTCTCAATAAGTAAGGACCCCACTTCCACCCAAAAATGCATAAGTGCTAATTCATAGTCCTATAAATAAATAAACGGTGAAAGAAGAGAAAGGATTCCTACACAGAGATATGAAGCAAGAAACTCCACCAGAGTATTTTTGTGGCTCGCTAGCAGAGGAGCAATGTTTTTTCCCTGTAGTGATTTTGTCGTGGTACTATTCAGGCATGATGGAAGTGGAGCAACACCAAATATGAAACATTATACTCTAAAAATATTAAGCTCGCAAACTTCACTACCCTTCCCAACTTGAAACATTATGATAATGCTAAATTTTATATTGAGTTTAACTGAGAAGGCATGATGGGGACTATTTCTATTCATGGGGTAAGTGTGGAGGCAAAAGTGATCTGCACGATGAATCAATACTCCCCGAAGAACCAAGACCTTGCATGAAAGAAATTAATCGAGACAAAGACATTTGGATTCTACTAGTGTGTCGCCAAGTGTTGTATTTGCTACAACACCCTCCAAAATGTTGGCCCACACCCAATTTTGGAGCGGTCCTTGGTATTTTTTATCATCGCCGCAAATTTTGAAACTCATTCCATGTTCTTCATTAAATTTTTTTTCTCCCTTCTATAGATTAGGCAAAATTTCTTATTTTCATAGTAATATTCCTAAATTAGCATGCAGCTAATTGGAATATTAAAATCTAATTTTGCTTCTTAGTTAGAAGAATAAGAGGCTAGGGAGACCCATAAATATCCTTATTATGAATAAAACACTCCAAATTTGAATGGAGGGCATCAAAAGAGTTGGATAAAGCTCCCCTATGTGTGAAAAAGGGAAGAATCATGTGGATTGGGTCAACTTTGACCAATTCAACAGCGTTGGTATGGAAGTAGTGGACATTCAATGAGGGACAATGCAGTTTTTGAGGGAGATCCTTTGCATGGAAGTAGTGCCTTTAATGAGTGGGGCCAAGGTTGAGGAATCTCACCAAGAATATAAGGAAGGGGATGGAAGCCATTGTGGGCATGTTTTGGATTATTATTTGTTTCTGGTGTGTTAAGACTCTTAGCTCTCTTCACCTATTTAGCTAGGATTGTAGTGCTGTTTAGCACAAGGGTGTTCCTGAGTAGGAATCCCACCTTCATCCTTGGGGGACTTAGAGTGCCTACTCAAGAGGAGTTCTTGAGAATTATTTCCACATTTCTGGCATTTGGTCAAGCTACAACTTTCTTCTACAACACAGATTCTATTTAGATATGTGTTGAGCTGCAGGGTGCAGCAGTGGAGGCTTTCTTTGGATCATTTCTAAGCTTTTCTTCAGTGGAGGAAGATTTATTTCCATTTGGAGATCAGTAAAGAAGGTCCCTGTGCTTAATATCATATTTTTTCATTAGGCCAAGGAAACATCATCCCCTACAATGCAGTTCCAGTCCATGACTGTGTTATTTTAGTGAGTTGTTCTAGGGGTGAGTTCAGTGCTCCAATTAGAGTGTTTTATTTCCATTGAAGGGTTCAGCCCTTCATTGAGAGAGTCTATTGGAGGAGTTACTTTAATATCTACAACATTTTTAGCCACCTCCTCTTTGTGCTTCACTTGCAGTGATTCTTCAGCCCTGGGGCTTTAGATTCACCATTTGTATTTTGTGTATTTCCAGAACCCTTTCATAGGTTATCTAGGAAATGTGTATGGGAGCATATATCTCCATTTTTGGCCTTGTATGAGCATGGCATCATTAGATCCATTTATTTACATTTTCCAACTGCATTATTAGCCATTAAAACTGCATTGTTCTTGCTTCAGTATTTTGTGTAGCAGTGTATTACATGTTTTGGGTGCTTTTCAGCATTGGAGGCTTCTTTTGCCTATCTTGAGGGACTTGATCCCCAAGATATTATACTTGTTTATTGATGTTATACATAATATCATGAATTTATCATTTGGCTCATATGTAATGTGTTAAAAATTGCTTCTATTTCCATTATTGTGAGCTATATTGTTGTTTTTCCAATTTGGGAATGTTACAGTGGTATCAGAGCATAATCGTGGCTTAGCTTGTGAAGACATTGCATATATGTTATCAGAAGAAGAAGAAGCTTCTCACAGAAAGGAGAAAACTCACAGAAGAGACAAAGGCAAGCCTCCATTATTAGGAGAAATGGAGGGAAAGAAGTTTTCAAAACTTCTTCTCCAAACTATGCATGAGCTTAACAGAGAAATCAAGGGAATGAGGAGGGAAATACATGAAGATCCCTCAAAAATATTTTCACATGAAGAAAGCTCCAGTTAGTTATTCATATTATGGGTGTGAGCATTCAGCCACACAATCAGATCTACAATGTTTTACCATGCCTATGTTCATATGAAGAGAGTGGAGGAAGGAGATGTGCCAAAAGAGGAGAATCTTGGTGACTATCTTCAAGAGTATGTGTTGTGAAACCAGCTCCAAAAATAGAAGAAAAGAGATATCAACAGCTTAGAAATAAGCCGCTTCGAGGGGGAAACCTCCAATACATTACATGAATGAACAATTCTTGGATGATACAAATGACAAAAACTCCTTTCTATATATAGGAGTCCATGGGGCCACAATTTAATCCTAGTGGGGCCACAATGTAATCCTAGCCGACCTAAAAATAACAATATAAGGGCACAATAATAACAATATTGGGGTTACAGGGGGCTACAATAATAACAATAAGGGGGCTACACTAATAAAAATAAGGGGCTAAACTAGCAATATAAGGACCTGACATGCCCCTCTCCTTCAAAAAAGTGTTGTCCTCAACGCTTGAGTAGCTCTAGGTGCTTCTGTATAAAATTCTCATCCTCCCATGTAGAATCTTCTATGGGTAAGTTCTTCCACTTGATGAGATACTCTAAAATTGATCGATTTCGTAGCTGTCGAGTTCTTGTTTCCGTGACTGCTTCAGGTTCCAATATGCTTTTTCCTTCCTCATCAAGTTCTGGCAATATTTTTTGAACTGGAATATTTTCACCTATAACCTTCTTTAAGTATGAAACATGGATAACCGGACGCACTCGTGAAGAAGCAAGAAGCTCCAATTTGTATGCCATAGTACCAATCTTTTGCAACACCTTGTAAGGACCATAGTACTTTGGTGATAATTTATTATCCTTCTTAGCTTGCTTGAGGGACATTTGTTTGTATGGTTGTAGCCGTAAAAATACCTAGTCTCCTACATCAAAACTTCTCTCGCTGCGACATTGATCTGCCTGTTGTTTCATTCGATTTTGTGCCAAATTTAGGTTATCCTTTAAGAGTTGGAGAACATCTTGTTGATGCTTGATGTGATATTCCACTGCTTGAACCTTAGAATTTTCTATTAAATATGATGTGATGGATGGTGGATGATATCCATAAAGTGCCATAAATGGGGTCATTTTTGCTGTAGTATGGAAGGAAGTGTTATACCACCATTCAACGAGAGGTAACCACTTGATCCATTGTGTTTGTTTATCAGATACAAAACAACGAAGATATCCTTCCAAAAATTTATTTACTATCTCAGTTTGACCATCATATTGAGGATGATAAGATGAGCTATGAGCTAATTGAGTACCCAAACAAGAAAATAACTCCGTCCAAAAATTTCCAGTAAAAATGGGATCTCTATCGCTCACAATAATCCTTGGGCTTCCATGTAGCTTTTGAATTCTATCCATAAATGTAGTAGCAACTGTACTTGCTTTAAATGGATGAGATAATGCACAAAAGTGTGCATACTTGGTAAGTCTATCAACTACCACCATGATGACACTCTTTCCTTCGTACTTAGGTAAACCTGTGATAAAATCCATTGAAATCTCCTCCCAACGTTGACTTGGAATGGGTAAAGGTTGTAGAAGTCCCGGGGTCTTAATTGTTTCCACTTTATTCTGCTGGCAAACCAAACATTCCGCCACAAACTTTTGAATATCGGATTTAAGGCCATCCCAAAAAAATTCTTTCTTCACCCTGTGGTAAGTTTTTAAAAATCCTGAGTGTCCTCCTAAAGGAGAAGTGTGCAATTCCAAAAGAATCTTTTGTTTTAGTTGGGAATTCTTACAAAGATATAAACGATATTTGTACCATAAGGAATCATTTTTCCAAATAAATGTATCAGATGTACTAGGATCTTGCTGCAAATTTTGAATGAGTGTCCACACTTCTTTGTCACTCTTCCATTCATCCCTTGGTTTGGTTATCCAATCTAGTTGGATAATATAAATGGCACAAAGCAATGCTTCCACCTCTTCATTTTTTCTTGAGAGTGCATCTGCAACAACATTTAGCTTCCATTTTTTATAGATTATTTCAAAGTCATAACCCAACATCTTTGTGACCCATTTTTGGTGTTCTTCTGAAGATATTCTTTGTTCCAAAAATTGTTTAAGACTATCATGATCATTTTTTACCTTGAAGTGTCTTCCCATTAGGTAAGGTCGCCATTTATTTAGTGCATGTAGTATTGCTAACATCTCCTTCTCATAAATAGCTTTCTGTAAATACTTTCCTTTGATTGGACGACTTTCAAAAGCAATGGGTATTCCTTCTTGCATTAAAACAACACCAATTCCATTTCCTGAGGCATCACATTCCTAAATAAAGGTTTTTGTGAAGTCTGGCATAGCTAAGACCGGTGCTAGGCACATTGCCTCTTTAAAATGTTCAAAGACCTTAGTTGCTTCAGGATTCCATGAAAATCTATATTTCTTCAATAATGTTGTTAGAGGTGCTACTATTCTCCCATAATTCTTAACAAACTTGTGATAATGCCCTGTTAAACTGAGAAATCCTCGCAACTTCTTTATAGTTGTGGGGAATTTCCATTCCTTAATGGCTTTAATTTTTTTAGGGTCTATCTTAACACCCTCGTGAGATACAATATGACCCAGATATTCCACCTCTTGTACTCCAAAGAGACATTTGGATGATTTTTCATATAATTGTTTCTCCTGCAATAGTTTGAGCACCCTGTCAACATGTTGAACATGATCCTTCCAAGACCTGCTGTAGATTATTATATCATCAAAAAATACTAGCACAAATTTTCTAAGGAAGGGTTTGAAAATGTAATTCATCAACCCTTGAAATGTAGAAGGTGCATTGGTAAGGCCAAAAGGCATGACCAAAAATTCATAATGACGCTCATGAGTTCGAAATGTTGTTTTCGAAATATCTTCAGTATTCATTCTAATTTGATGATATCTTGAACGAAGATCCAACTTGGTAAAATAAATTTCTCCATGTAATTCATCCAATAATTCATCAATCACAGGAATGGGAAATTTATGTTTAATGGTGAGCTTATTGAGCTCCCTATAATTTGGACACATGCACCATGATCCATCCTTCTTGTGCACCAATACTACTAGAGAAGAGAAGGAACTTTGACTAGGTTGAATTATACCAGCCTCTAACATTTCTACAATCATACGTTCAATTTCGCTCTTTTGGAAATAAGGATATCTATAAGGCCTGATGTTTGGAGGAACACTTCCTAGAATCAAATTAATAGCATGATCATGATCACAAATAGGTGGGAGTCCTTTGAGAGTTTCAAACACCTTGGAATGATTTTCAAAGACTTTTTGGAGATCTGCAGAAATAGATGATTTTGATGTTGGAACTTCTAGTGAGCATAATTGTGCAATTACACCTTGTTGTTCTTTCTTAAGAAGCTTTGTCACAAAATTAGAGATTATTATCTTTCCTAGCTTCCTTTCAATACCCCATAATTCTACTTCCTTTCCTTTTGAAAAAAATAAAGAAAATTTTTTGGAAAATAAAAGCTACTGTCCCCAAAGATTGTAACCATTGTACTCCTAGTACAACATCAGCACCTCCCATAGGAATGGAAAGCATTGGACTATTCAATACACATTCCCCCATGGTTAGCTTGATATTATGGCATTTTCTAGAGAAATTTATAGTTCCTCCATTTGCAACCATCACTTGAAAGTCTGGTGCTGAGTATAGGAAACAATTCAATTCCTTGGCTACCTTACAATGGATAAAATTATGGGTACTATCCGAATCAATCAACACTATTACCTTTTTCTTCTTGATATGTCCTTCTATCTTGAGAGTTTAAGGAGGGTAATTCCTGCCAATGCATTACACAATATGGTCAGACTCATTTCTTCCTCTTCTAGAGTTGGTTCTTGGTGTATATCATCTTCTTTTGAAGATTCTTGTTCATTTACTTCTTCCTCTTCACAATCTATGTAAAATAATTTATTCTCAGTGCACTTATGAGCTTTAGTATGTTTGCTATCATAGCTGTAGCAAAGCCCTTTTTATATTTTTTCTTCCAATTGTTGTGGTTTCAACCTTGTAGGTTGTGGAAGTCTAGGAGTAGCAACACTTCCATCTTTATATATGTGAGTGGTAGGCTTCCTTGTTGCCATAATTTTATATTCAATTTTTCTTGCAAACCTGAATTCCTTTTTCAATGAATCAAGTTCCCAAACGCAAACTTCATGTTGGATGTTATCCTTTAAAGTCCCTATGAAGACATCAATCTTGTGTTCCTCTGGAATATCAGTTACCCTTATATTCAATTTTTGGAAGTCCTCAATGTGCTCCGCCACTAAACCCTTTTGTTTGAGATTTATCAATTGGCTAAAGAAGGTGTTGCTTTTTGTATCTTCATAATGTGCTATCATTTCCTCCGTAAAAATTGACGAAGTGACAATTTTTTTACGGGAGCAAAGCCATCGATACCATACAGATGTATTTTTTTCTAAATGTAAAGTTACAATGCATACCTTTTGTGTGTTTTGCACATTATTGAGATCAAAATATTGCTCCATCTGTAGTATCCATGTTACGGGATCCTTGCCATCAAACTTCCTCATATCCATCTTTAGAATATGGTGGTTCTTCAGTCCAACATTAGAGTTTATGAAATCATGATTAACATTTATTTTGCTCTCATCATGAGTTTCCTCTACTATCTTTTCGCCATTAGGAAACATTTCTTTTATCAACTTTGCTAAACCTTCGATGGTTTATGTTTTCCATTTTTTCATCGATCTTAGCTTCCATGCCATCCATCTTAGCTTCCATGCCATCCAACTTAGCTTCCATTCCCACTTCCATGACTTCCATCTTATCTTCCAAACCATTCATCTTGGCTTCCACGCCTTTCTTCAAACCATCCATCTTAGTTTCCACGCCTTTCTTCAAACCATACATATTATTTTCCACGCATTTCTTCAAAACGTCCATTTCATTTTTTGTTGCTCTTTGCGATAGTGAAATTTGGTGCACCTGCTCTCGTAATTTTGATATCTCATGTTGTGTTTCTTCGTCTTCATGAGTCATAGTAGAGCCTTCAGAAGGCTTAATGGGTGTTGAATTCTTTTTAGGGGCCATTTTAGAACCTAATACTGATATCTATTCTTCAATATGCCCTTGGAATAAATTCCAGCTAATTTTTTTCAAATGAGATTTATGTAATTCGAAAAAAAATACACACCTTTTTCTTGCTTTTGAGAAGCGCGATATTGAAACGGAATTATCTTTATGATTTAGGATCTTCAATATCTAAAATTTGGCACTAAGGTAGCCCTCTACATCCTCTTTCGAATTTCATATGTCTGACCTAATTTGGGTTCTTGAAGACAAATTTGTGCCCTATCTCCTACGATGACCTAATTATGGACTAGTTTAGTAGAGCTAACTTGTATGACTTGCCAAATGTCACTGCTTCCTCCTTCAACTCTGAAATTGATAGAAAAGAAACTACATTCTGTGTGCTTGCATCCACTTTTTACATAACTCCAATCTGATGCTCAGAGAGAGAGTTATGAATATTTTTCCACGATCACCTCTTTAAGATGAAATTCGAGAGCCTAAACAAGTCCTAAATTGCACAGACCATATATCCGAAATTATTGCGAAACAAGATCTGAAATTTTGCAACAATGTTCCTCGGGAGTTCGGCTTTGCACTCTAAAAATTTCCAATTTTGAGCCTTACTAGAAAAAAAATTTATAGATAAAATTCCGCGATGACCTGTTTAGGTTAAATTGAGGAGCCTGCAAAAAGACCTAACTTCAACAGATCATATCTCTAAAAATATTGTGAACCAAGCTCTGAAATTTTGCAAAAATGTTCCTCAGGATTTCAGATTCATACTCTACCAATTTTAGCTTCTTAACCTTCGTAGAAACAAAGTTATAGCAAAAATTCCACGATGACCTATTTGGAGCAGAGAAACCCTAGAATCCAAAGCTCTGATACCAAATGTTGTGAAACCAGCTCCAAAAATATAAGAAAAGAGATATCAATGCCTTATAAATAAGCCACTTAGAGGGGGCAACCTCCAATACATAAAATGAATGAACAATTCTTGGATGATACAAATGACAAAACCTCCTTTCTATATATAGGAGTCCATGGGGCCACAATGTAATCCTAGTAGGGCCACAATGTAATCCTAGCTAACCTAACAATAACAATATAAGGGCACAATAATAACAATATTGGGGTTACAGGGGGCTGCAATAATAACAATAAAGGGGCTACACTAATAACAATAAGGGGCTAAACAATATGAATCTCAATATCAAAGGTTCAACGATCATCTAAACTTCCAAGGGTTTTCTAAGATCAAGAAGGATAGAAGACCTAGAAATCACAATAGAAGCAAGAGGTGCAAGTAGCATGATTTGGGTAGATTCTTTCTATATACTTTTTATGAGTCACCTAAATGTACAACTAGGGCTTGGGTGAAGGAGCTAGACACCTATTTGTAGCAGTACCTAGTTTCAGAAGATGAAGCCATTAGAGTAGCAGCGCTGCATCTTGAAGCTAAGGATTATACCTAGTGGTTTTATAAAAATTATTTCTTAAATAATGTAAATGTATCTACTTATGCAAATTTCACTAGGAGGTTAGTGAAAATATTTTACGCAAAACATTGTAAAACATCCTTGGTTGAGCTAGCCAAGCCTAAACAAACAAAAACTTTGCATGAGTTGGAAGGATCTATAGACCCAACTCCGTTCCAGAATGCTATTGAAGGGGTTAAAAACTTGTAGAATACCTTGCTAGAGGCAATATCCCCACTTCAAGATGAGCTTCCTTCTCAAAAGGAAGACATGGACATCTATTTTTCAAAATAGGGTCAAAACAAAGAGCCTCTTAATGATGATGAGGTAACCTCCATTCATGATGAAGAGGAAGAGCGGGCTGGAGGTAACAACACTATCACATCAGGAGTAGATCTAGTACCTCATGGAGAGGAAGATGGATCAATTGCTCCAATTAGAGGATTTCTTGTATCCTTGCAAGAAGTTCCAAAGGATCTCATATGTGGATATCAAGGCACAATCCATGAGTAGCATGTGCCATTATTGATAGATTGTGAGACCTAGCATATGAAAGGAAAAGGTGGGGAGGATGGCCAACATTATATGAATAGGAGCACACACCCCTATCTATTTCATAAGGTTGATGCACAAAAGAGGTAGACTAATTAACGCAGTGAGAGTAAGGACAAATCAGTCCACTCATATATGCAATCTACTCTTGACATTGATGTCTCACTACATGGAGGCATTCCACTTGGGAGACTACCAGATCAGGAGATGATGAGAGATGCATCACATCTAGTTGCACCACTCGTAGATTCTGAAGGGGTGAGAAACTTGGGAGGACTTGACACAACACAAAGATTCTGGGTTAGGCTCAAGTAGGAGGGAGACATTCTCCCAATATCAGTATTACCCTCTCTCACCAAACATCTTGGGCTAAGAGAAGAGGTTTCAGGGATGGATGGCACCATCATGGTGCAAGGAGACCATTCCATGGCTTTGGAGAATCAGAATATACTTCCACATTGGGAGAAATCTTCCACATATGGTAGAGGTTGGTGGCCAGTCATGCTTACATTAGCAAAACTCATAAATTTTTTGATGGGTGATAGCTTTTCATGGAAGTCTAGCCTCCAAAAAAATCCACCCTCACTAGAGCATGAGCAGCTACAGGAGGAGCAGGAGAGGAAATATTGCAGCATTCCGGTGTATGAATTTGGCATGGGAGATGTCAAAGAAGAGAGAAAAAACATAACAGGTGCTTTACCTAATAGATCAGAAATGCTGCCATTATTGATTATTGCCCCTTATTGGAGATCCCAACTGTTAGTTGAATACTCCAAGGATGTCTTTTCATGCAGAGTGCTTGATGACCAGTTATCATATGGGAGATATGTAGTGAGAGATGGGTTCATATATTTCTAGAGTAGAATCTTCTTGACTAGAGGTTCTAAGCTCAAGGAGAAGCTACTACATGCAGCATATGAGGGCTTTCTCTCCAAACCCACTAGTTTTATAAGAGCATACCATAATATCTTGGAGGGATTCATTTGGGAAGGCTTCAAAGAGGAGATGCACCATCATATGAGGAGATGCATGGATTTTTTGGAGGATGAGGAGGGACATAACTCTCTGGTAGAGTTATCACAACCACTTCCTTTCTCATTGGGAGTGAGAGGAGGCCCATCTATGAGCCACCTTACTAGCTTCAACCAAGTACATGGTAAAAGGTTTATTTATGTACATCATGATTCATTTACTATGTATTTGTATTTCCTCACCATTCATGTGCATGCCATTGCTCCAAGAGGGGGCACTATTTCTCATGGAATTCATGGTCTACTTGGGGGCATAAGCAGTAATGAAGGACACTCCCTAGGATATGTTGGGGAGATGATATCTTATTCAGGGTGTGCTCAATTTGCACCATACATCATACACCCTCTCCAAGCACGTGAGAAGATTGGGGCAGAAAAAAAGTGGTTGGGGAAACCACACATTATTCCATATTCTAATGCAATTAGGAGTAAAACTGCACTGGTTGCACTTGAGGGACCATTGTCCTTCTCCATTAATACACATAGAAGCTAGCATGACTTTGATTGTGATCCCATATGTTGATGATGTTCTTATTATTGTTGGGAACATGATTGGAGGGATGACACATTGGTTGGATGTGTCCATTAGGAATGAAACTTCCCAAACTTATTCATGCTTCAGGAGGAGCACGGGACATTATATGGCTGCTACAATATATCACTTGTTTCCTTATGAAGTGATCCATATGATTGACTTGAGTCTTTGGGAGGAGCCTCTCATGAACATGTGGGAGGAATTTTTCTATGAATTACCATCCTGGAGGATGATTCATTTTATATGGATGATAGCTTGGAGATTGGAGCTTCACATGGGAATGAAGGTTCCCTACAGTTTTGAGATATATCCTTGCAGTTGCTTGAGGACAAGCAACATTTGGGAGGGGAGGATTGTAATATTCCTAAATTAGCATGCAACTAATTGGAATATTAAAATCTAATTTTTCTTATTAGTTAGAATAATAAGAGGGTAGGGATACCCATAAATCTCCTTAGTAAGAATAAAACCACTCCAAATGTGAATGGAGGGAATCAAAAGAGTTGGATAAATCTCCCCTTTGTGTGAATAAGGGAAGAAGCATGTGTACTGGGTCAACTTTGACCAAATTAACAGCGTTGGTATGGAAGTAGTGGACATTCAATGAGGGACAACACAGTTTTGGAGGGATATCCTTTGCATGAAAGTAGTGCCTTCAATAAGTGGGGCCAAGGGTGAGGAAGCTCACCAAGAATATAAGGAAGGGGATGGAAGCCATTGTGGGCATGTTTTAGATTATTATTTTTCTTTGGTCTGTTAAGACTTGTAGCTCTCTTTGGCTTCTTAGCTAAGATTGTAGTGTTGTTTAGCACAAGGGTGTTCCTGAGAAAGAATCCCACCTTCATCCTCAGGGGACTTAGAGTGCCTACTCAGGAGGATTTCTTGAGCATTATCTCCAGATTTCCAACATTTGGCCAAGCTACAACTTTCTTCTACAATGCAGATTCTATTTAGATATGTGCTGAGTTGCAGGGTGCAATAGTGGAGGCTTTCTTCGGATCATTTTTGAGCTTGTCTTTAGTGGAGGAAGATTTATTTCCATTGGGATATCAGTAAAGAACATCCATGTGCTTCATATCATATTTTGGCATCAGTCCAAGGCAACATCATCCCCTACAGTGCAGTTCCAGTCCATGACTGTGTTATTTTAGTGAGCTGTTGCAGGGGTGAGTTTAGTGCTCTAATTGGAGTCTTTGCTTTCCATTGAAGGGATCAACCCTTCATTGAGAGAGCTTGTTGGAGGATTTCCTTTCAGATCTACATCAGTTTCAGCCACCTCCTCTTTGTGCTTTATTTGTAGTGATTATTCATCTCTAGGGCTTTAGATTCACCATTTGTATTTTGTGTATTTCCATAAACCCTTCCTGGGTTATCTAGGAAATGTGTATGGGAGCATAGATCTCCATTTTTCGCCTTGTATGAGCATGGTGTCATTAGATCCATTTATTTACATTTTCTAGCTGCAGTATTATCCATTAAAACTGTGTTGTGCTTGCTTCAGTATTTTGTGTAGCAGTGTATTACATGTTTTAGGTGCTTTTGGGCATTGGAGGCTTCTTTTGCGTATCTTGAGGGACTTGATCCCCAAGATATTGTACTTATTTATTGTTGTTATACATAATACCATGGAACTATCATTTGGCTCATATGTAAAGTGTTAACATTTGCTGCTATTTCCATTATTGTGAGCTATATTGCTGCTTTTCCCATTTGGGAATATTACATTCGCATATCGGTTATCGCACCATGTACATAAGACTGTTCTAGTGATTTCAATAGGTTTTATTTATGAAAATGAGTTGTTCTAACCATGAATACACTCATCACACTCATTTCCAAAGTTCTAATCATTATCACACAAGTGACTTCACGGTCATCTCAAAGTGTATATTTAGTTTCGCACTTGACGTAACTTTTCATAAATTTGTCACTTGGAGGAAAATGCATTGTTCATGTGTTATGGGTGATTTATGTTGTTGAATCGTCAAATTATTCTAAGTGTTTGATCATATTCGAAGTCATATCACTATTCACATCAGTCTCACCGATCCCACACTTACCCATTTTTAGAAAGGCTTCCTGACCAAGCAACCTAACTTTATCTGGCCTCCCTTAAATATGCATTGTGAAGTATTAGTCCTCTAAGTGTGACCTTACCCCTTGGAACTACGTAACGCATAATTACTCTCTCCTAGGACTACTGCACTGCACAATTTCTATGCCCAAGCTCCTTGACCTCCAGAATTTCATAATCCTTCCTCTTGGCCTAGCCTTCATTATGCATTGTGCAATATCTAGCCTCATTCTCACTCCATGATCCCTTTAACTGTACAATTTCATAATGGGATAACATCCCTTGTCTACTGAAATTGTGTAGTATGTTCACACAGTGTCCATCCCCTTAGTCTATCCCATTTCCTCCTAGAACTATGAAATTTTTCCCTCATCCTAGTCTAAAATACACATTTCACATTCTCAAGGCTTAAGGATTCCCATTTCCTACTTGAACTGTACAATTGTGTAGTCACTAAGCCTCTTCCCCAGCTCTCCATATAATTTCGACTCAGTTAAAGGATCAATATGATTAATTTTAGACTAGGGGGTCTTCGAATTGATCTCACCTCATCATGATTAAATTGCAGGAAAATGTACTCTATCATGCCATAGAAAGAAGATGAAGAAAGATATGAAGGAGGGAAGCATGCTGAAAGACACACTTTTAGTTGAACATACAAGTCGAACAATCAAGAAAAAGAAAAGGGACACTAGTTTGCAACTACTATTAAAGAATTGTGATCATTGAAGATTCCTTATCATCAAGCCATGCAGAAGTGAAAAGAAAATCATTCTCAAGAAGAATTCAAAACTCGCTGTTATGAAGGATTTATGATTACGGACAAAATTATCTCCCATAGATTTGGTGTCCAACCTAGAACTAAAAAGAGAGAAGGAACCCAATGACTTCCTTAAAGTAAATAGATGATAGAATGAAGCCTACCTGGAATTCATCGCATGCTTTTCTCCTTTAGATTGAATGCTCCAATGCCAAATCTTATTTCCAAAATTAGAACCTACAAAGCCATATAACACAAGCCAAGATACTACAAGATCTATGCAACATCATCTAAGTGCTCTATTTAATAGATCAACATGGTATTGAAATACATGGAATAACATCATCACATATAGGATAAAAGAGAATTATTTTTATTAATATAAATGGAAGGAGATTGAAACCACAAATAGGTATTTATCTTGTAGAAGAGATCCTCCAAGTTGTATTGTAATTTCCCTATCACAATGTGCACCTCCAATCACCCTAAATGCATGGAATAAAACCTCTCACCACAATATCATAAGGGTAGAATCACTCTCCAGAAGCCAACCTCTTGCATATGGAGGGTTTTAAATATATAGAGGAGTGGGGTAAGTTGGGAGTTCTTATCCAACTACCAATATAAGGTTTTATATCCACCTTTAATGGGAGGATGGATTAAAGGATAAGGGATGGAAACTCCAAAGAGGGATAGGATATGATCTGAATGTTTTATCTGAGGTAAATGGTTGTAACACATTCTTGAATCTTATGGAAGAGGAAGCTTCCAGAATTTCTCTATTTGTTTCCGAATTTCTAGAACCAATGCAGGTGCAAAGGGTAGCAACCTATAGGTGATAAACACAGGCCAAAATGGAGCAACCTATAGGTGAATGTTTTCCAACAAGAGGCCAAGGATAGTTGGTCCTAAAACTAGCTCAGATGAGGCATTTTCACAAAGAAACTCTAGGAAATGGAGGATACATGCTTAGGGATTTGTTAAATGATGTTGACAAGGGGGAGTAGGATGTTTATTGATCCCATTAGGAGGCCTATTGACCACATGTGACAAAATTTCCTATAATAGATTCCCCCCTAAAGCGAAAATTCAAAAATGATGATTGATGACTGAAGTGATTTATCTTATGACAATTTGGGATAAAGAACACCCGACGAGCTTCATATGTTACAATACATTTATAACATGACATCTTATTTCTAAGGGAGAAATACCCATACTCATCACATAAGCTAACATAACATCTACAATGATCAAAATACGTTTTCACAAATACAACTGATGGACCCATGACTGGATGATTGTCTTCATGATCATGGCCTTCATACATTGTAATATTTATATAACTCTTGAAATCATAGCATGGATGGATGAAACTAGATCTGCAGTCTTCTATCTCATTCACAGGAATAACCATCGTACTCGTCTAACCATGCAAAAAAAATAGTTGAGGTCAAACACGGTAGACACCATCTGATTATTGGTTGATGATGTAAATCATTAATATATGTGAGTGAAATCATCGATGATGTTAGTGGCTCTCAAGGTAGGAAATTACATTTCGTATGGTGTGAGTAAATGAGTTGATGTTGAACACCACACAGAGTCTTTTAGTCGAAGGGAAATGTTGTAAACCTGTCACCAAGAGCAAGGAAAATTTCGATTGATCTATGCAAGCACCAAGGTACCAAAGGGTTGTTTCTAAGTCAAATTCCTAGATAATGTGTGGATGTGTACATGAAGCAACCCATCCTAGTAGGGCCTTCATGTATCCCCCAACGACAAAACGAAATGATTATCCTCATTGGGACAGAATGATGCTTATACATAACTATATCAGGAAAGGAAAAATTGGAATGAAGGCTTAAGAGTACCCTAATGGGTATGAACTGAATGACTTCTCTTGAACACACCGAAGACATTGAATGGAGTTGGCAGCATTGACCCAAAACCGAAATGGAGGCTTTAAAAAGGTATGATGAACCGAATGACAAGCATATTACCCAATCCAAAAGCCACATATATGAAGTGGAAGAGTGTCATGTTCAAGAGCAACTCCCTTCCATTAGTAAATGGAGTACCATGTTTTCCCAATTTACCCAACCATACCAGTCAGTACCTCTTTATTTTTTAACAAGCATGAGGAGGATAACATATGCTTGATATGTAAGTTCATCCTTTGGATGAATCCATCCGAGTATATTTAACGAACCTTGAGAAGGAGTGGTTTGGCCTTGTCATGTTCTACAATTTCATCATTGTTTGATGTTTTAATGAGTCCAATGAAGGTAAAACTCGACATATTTTTAATGTTTAGAGAGTTTGAAAAAGAGGCGAGAAAGAAAAATCCACATGTCCCTTTTCATAGATAGTCTCTTGAGTCTGAAAATGTAGAAACCAATACTCAAGAGAAACTCTTATCCATGTTCAAATAAGGCATTCATTTTTCGTAAATAGTATATCTTAGTCTAGAAAAGGGTTAAATTTATACTGAGTAGACATCTTTTCATCTACTTTAACGAATTCAAAAAGACAAGTGCTCGACAATATTTTCATATTTTGGGAGTCTGAAAAGAGTTGAAAGTGGACTCCAAGGATTTCATTTTCATAAGTTTATAGAGCCCAAAAAAGAGATAAAATTACACTCCTTGGTCAAAATACCCTGTTCAAAGCACGATAAAACATTGATAACAATTGTCGACCTGCTTAAAACATCACAAAATGGATCAAACATACTTGTTTCATAGCACAAAGGAAACATATCTAGGTCAAAAAATTAAATATGAATAAAAAAATGCAATAAAATGACCATAAATACTCAAACACACTACTGATTTTGACCATTTCATGTTTACCTTCAATAGTGAGTGTTTGGAGCACTTTTTCCCTTGGTTTTCTGTAGTTGATTACGACCAATCAAATGGACCATTTTTAGCATTGTCACTCCTAGGTAGGAGATAAAACCCTTCTCTTTAATTTCACAGTCCATTTTTTTAATTTCATGTAAATGTTTTGAGGTTTGATGGCCCCGAGGTTCCAAAAACACACCCTAGGACCAATGCAACCCCCTAGTATCCAAATCTGCGTTACACCTAGGCAGACTTTCATTGCCGGGAGAGGTGCATTAGAGAACTTTTGAGGTCTAAAATGGGCATCCTAATAAAAATGTACAACCAAAATAAAATTGATAATAACCAATAGGATTCAAGATGGTGATGTCAACCACGGGGAATGATTCCCCTTTTTTGTGGTAAAAAAGTAAAAAGATTAAAAAATAATAAAATAAATAAACTACTTTTTCAACTTGTATTTTCAACTTATCTCCCTAAGGTTTTACTCAAATTTCGAGTGAGAGTACATGTTGGATGCATAATTTAATTCCTCATCCAAGGATTACCCATGTTTCATACTTTCGATGGACCCTTCTACATGAAAAATGAGAAATACATGAAAAAACGTGATTGCAATCACGTTTTTCAAGTATTTCTCATTTTTTGTGTAGCAGGTTCCATCGAAAGTATGCAACATGGGTAATGACTGGATTCAGAATCAAATTTTTCATCCAACGAGTGTTCCCACTCGAAATTTGACTAGAACCACAAGGAGATAAGTTGAAAATGTGTTGAAAAACTAGTTTTTTATTTTTTCCCTCTAAAATTTGATGATGTAATCTAATCTTAATTTATTATTTCCACTATTATTTTATAATTTCCTTAGGAGGCCCATTTTATACCTTAAAATTACACTAATTCAACACTCTGTCATGCACTACTGGGGTGCGTTGGGTGTAAAATATTTTGTCAATTTTTTTCATGAAAAGAAGCCTAATGAATCTCTTTTTGATGTTTCAGGTGTTTATTAGAAAAAAATGGAATTCATTTGGTGAGAAACATAGCATAAATAACATGATTTAAATGAAACAAATGATCCTGCTACCAACCAAGCACTGAAAAAACCGTGGATTGCTAAAATTATTTTGGCTTCCTAGTATGAAGCAATAGATTGAATTGTTGAAATATCTTGTTTTTTCGGGGGATGTTCAGACATGAGAATTTAGGTTTGGGTAACATATTCTTGAGATAAAGGTAGAAGATATCTATTTTTTGACAGGTTTATCCAAGAGGGGTGGACCCATCTCTCTCCTAGGTGGGAAAAGTGGCGGGGAGACTGTGAAATATCATATCATTACCTATTGTAGACCTCAAGCCTAGCCTACTAGGGATGGAAAGATCAATATAACAAATGTGACCTAGTTACCTTTAAGAAATATCCTATTCCTGATCTCAATATTGGAAGGTAGCTTTACACTTCATGTAGCAAGTAGATCGTACATGCGGTATGGGGTGGAATTTCTAGAGCCAACAGTGTTAAACTGGAGTGAGGGTGTTTTGGTCAATATAAAGGAACATATGACAAAATAAAGAGACGAGAAGTTGAAGAACTTTGGATATGGTTTGATATTAGCCTCTTATGCTCTATAGTGCATTCCATTACTTCCACCTCAAAAAATTATACTCGAGCCTATCAATTCGAGGGCCCCATGGATGAGGAGGTGGATAGATCATATGGTCCGACATGTAGGTCCATCAGCAATCAGCTTCTCAGTAGCCTTCTTTGGATTTTTGCGTAGAAATTTCATCATTATAAATGATTATCCTTATGCAGGAATGGATTTCTATGATGATCCTAAGCTTTTGCTTCCTGAGGGTGAGAAATGGGATGCTTCAAGTAAAATATTTCGACCATTTAATTTTTTGAAAGTTTTACAATATTTTTGTGTTTTTTGATGTTTCTGAGAATAAACTATTTATTTTTTCATGCATATATTAGACCATTTCGATGAGTAGGTGCTTCATACCCCCTTCTTGTAGAGGGAAAACCACATGAGGAGCTAGTGTTACCAGTATAGGTCGTCACAGTTGGATGAGATGCGCTATAGGATCTTGAGGTAGTTGAGATCCTATCAGAGGTGGAGTGTCACATGTAGAAATTGACACACATAATTAATGAGATTGTGGTCGATCAGATTCCCATGCAACTTCAACGACACACTATCAGAGTACCTAGCCATATTAGTCGATTACTGTGCAAGATGGCTCATGTGGTGTCATTTTATCATGATCACCATTTATTAGTCAACATAGATACTTGCATGTAGTTTTTCGTATGGGAAATGTAGCGATATGTGTGTCGGGGCATAAGTTTTTGTAAGACCAAAATTTATATATATACATATTTTTAGTTTTTTGTAGTTCCTATTATGCTTTCAATATGATGTAATGTGAATTGAAACTTATTTAGATTCATTGAAAATGTCTATCTAAAATGTAATTAGATAGGGAAAATGTTAATGTAATTAGATTTCTAGAAATATGTTCATATCATATGAAATGAAAATGTATTTCTAGAATACGTACTCTCAATACCATGAGAAGGATATTAAGATTTCTAACTGAATATACATTATCAATTTGTAGTACTACAAGTTGTGATTCAAGCCTGATGAATAATCGACGGATACCATGTGAAATGGCATTAAAAAGTAGCTCAACCATTGTGCTATACTCATTGATGTTGTTAGTAGAGTGACCAATGAAAATCCATTACATACTCATTATCTTGCCATTTGGAGAAAATATAGGCCAAGATGTAGAAGATAGGTTCTGAGTACTACAACTAGTACCATCATCACAACCAAAGTATGGTTCGAGAGGTGTCAAGATCTACAAACCAAACATAAATTAGGTCAACGAAAACTGTGGGAAACTCTAAAAATACACACTGTAAAAACACTCAAACACACCTATAGACATTATGTGCACACTGCACTACACATGATATAAATCATAGTATTTTTTGAGGTATAACCCATTCGTAGGCTACGCCAGTGGAACTCCATCAAAATATACTAACTCATAGGCCCCTTTTGCAAGGAATTTCTTGACAATGTACAAACCCAAAAACATAGGTTGGAACTTTCTTGGACCTATCTTATTGGTCTCCTAGTCATATAAGAGAACTAGGTCTCATTCTGAGAAGACACAAGGCTTGATATTTTTGTCGTATTTCACCTTGACATGACTTTTATGAGCTTCATTGGATAAAACAACATCACATCGTGTTTCGTCCAAATGATTCAAATGTAAAAGATGCTCCTCCTCTACCTAAGTGGTAAGAAGAAGTTTGACAACTATTTTTAACGATGGAATTTCACATCCTTCCAGACCATATACCAACTGAAAGGGTGTCAATCTGGTAGCTGTCCTAACTGAGGTTTGGTATGCCCACAAGGCAGCATAAAGAAGCAAGTTCTAGTTTTATTTTTGGCCCCTACCATGCATTGAAGCATTGTCTTAAGAACTTTGTTAACTACCTCAACTTTTCCATTACCCTAAGGATAGTAGGGAGTGGAATTTTCATGATAAAGTCCCAACTTACTAGCTAGTTCTATCATCATATGATTCTGGACATTCTTTATGTGATCCGTGACTATTTATTTCAGTACACAAAACCTATCAATAACGTGATTAAAGAAAAATTATGAAGTTGTTTCTCGAGTGTTGATATATGTAAGCATCACCTTGACTCATTTGGTAAATATTCAATTGTGACAATGATATAACCACACCCCCCAACTAAGTGAGGGTTACATGTCATGAAGTCAATGCCCCATTTTGCAAAGGGACCAACAGTGAAAAAAAGATGCAATGGAGAAGATGGAGCATAGATATTACGATTATAGATCTAGCACACATGACACTTCTTGACAGCGAAGATATAGTTGCAAAATATAGAAGTCCAAAAGTAATCAACGTGTAGAATCTTCTACGCAGAAGTGTGACCTAATAGATTTCCACCACATGCTGACGCAAGCCTAGAGCTTGCAATACCCAGGAACTTTAATATCTGTGCATACAAGATTGCATCTCAACTATTTACCCAATAAACTCAAATTGGGCAATCTCAACTGTGCCAATTTTGAAAGCTCATAAGGATTTAAAATTCCTCCATTCATAATCAAATTTTATTTATCCCTCAATTTCCATTTATGGCTAATAACTATGCTTCATTCAACTTCAATTAAAGCCTCTTCAACAATCTTATAAGTTAACTAGCCATTTTTTTTTTCCAATAAACTCAGTCTTGCTCCATTCCATTATATTTATATGTGCGCTCTTTTTATTTTAAACACGCTGGACTGGTTAAACAAACTCTATACATATGAAATTCTTCACGCATTGATTTAATTACCACCATATGCCAGTTCCTTTCAGTCATTCAATGCAATCACTCAAATATCCTTTGACTCATAACTTAGGAATACTTCCAGCAAACAACGTTTTCACAATTCATCGATTTCAGGCTTTGTTTAAAATCAAATGTCAACAAATAACTGCTTACCTTTATAATTCAGCGCACCTCCTCCTGTTCCAGATATTGACTTTCAATGCTGTTACATCTCTGCGCTAAAGGTTTAACTTACCCATTCGTATTCTTACAATAGTCTTCAGACCATGCTTTCAGATTCTGGAGTTCACCGTCAATCGAACCTCTTGATTCCACTGCACTCTGCAATTGAATTTCTTCAACTATCTGGCAATCTCTGCGTTTTCCTCAACAACTGAAGATCCATATCAATTACAACAAGCATTTTTACAAATCATTACAAATTGTTTGCGCCCAACTTGGAACAGATTCTGTTTGCAAATTATCAAACGGATTGGAACAGAACTCATTGTTCTCAACGCATTTACTATCGAACTCAATTTTATTATATATCCTTGTATTAACATTCAAATGTTCACCAACATTCACATCCAAGTTCAACAACAAACGCGCCCCAACATTATTGAACTAAATATATATAAGAGTCTATCTCCGCTTACCCATTTATAAAATCGAATGTCGACTCCATTCAACAACGCTTACAACTCATCATTTTTAATCGAAGTTTTAAAACCATTGACACCATTTCAACAGCATCCTCTGTCTTGGCTTAAAAACTCATTGGTAATTAAATAATATTGTTGGACTTAATTGTGCCTTCCACAAACTCACAATACATAGAAGATTCGGAGTAGCAAATTTAATTCACTTTCATACAAGATATCAAGCGCTTCTTTCAATCGAATTAGGTTGCAAATGTAGGTATTATCATGGCTTCAACAATATCATATTGGACTGTTCAAGACTAATGCATTCATTAATTTGTGACTTAAAATATTCATACCAGCACAATGCGTATTCAAATAACAGCAACATAAAAACCAACATTCCAACAGAGTTGTAAAACATAGCTTTGCGCCATCAATATTTAATTCCCAATTATGAATTTTCCATCCACTCTGTCTTAAACGATTACTGTTATTTCTCCAATTGGAAAACCTGTTACAATCTTTCCACAGAAACTCACAAATACTACAAAGGCGCAAATAAGTCACATAGGAAACAGGATCGATTCAAAAGCGCATATAAATCGATCTTAAATTCTCATTATTTCACACTTCCTTTTGGTCGATTTTTCAACAATGGATATCTCAATCATACATTTAACCAGAAATATATATAATTGCACAACCAATCAATGTATATAAACTGAAACAAAACAACGACTTACAACTTTTTCTGGCCAGATATTTCAATTCTGTGGCCCTTACAATTTTGCTGAAGGCTTACAGCCTTACTGTACAAGCCTACTCTCAATCTCACACTCTCTCCCAATCTTAATATATTTTTCTCTAAAACTCCCTCCTATTTATACAATTTAAAAAATCATTAAATTAAATGCTCAATCCCTTCAATTCCTCAACAAACCCCTAAATCTCTCAACATCCCTAAAGGATAGGTCTTTATCCCTAAAATCCTTCAACTAATTAAATTCCCTCATATCCTTTTATTAATAAAAAGATATTTACAAAAATCCTCACATTTTCCTATTTTACTCAAATTAATTTAATAAAATATTAAAAATCATCACACCCCCTTTTAACATATTTACAAAATAAAAAACGCCCTTGATGCTCCTGCATCAGACTCCCCATGTAAGAAAATTCATGACCACCTGGTCATAAGTCTGGATATTTCCTCCTGGATCCCAAATTTTATTTTGTAATCTTTCCGTGCTTGTCGATTGCTTTACTACTGTTGTCATCTGCTGTTGTCTTCCAGGTTTCCATATTTTGTGCTGTAGTGCTCCACTTGCTTTGCCTTCAAGATCTTCTACTGTCTTTCTCTGACATGTTTTTATCATTAACCTCCTTATTAACTCAATTTCTTTGTCCAGTATGTCCTCTGTCTGCTGATTGTTTCCAACATCTTCAATAAAACATGTTGCTCTTGCTGTCATTATGGATGTTGCGACCTCCCAAACTTCCTGTCCCACTGCAACATTCTTTTGCGCATCCCATGTAATTTCTTTCTCTGGTTCCAGCAAACATTTCAGTGTTTCATCAACATGCTGCAAATTATCTCCAGCATAATCTCCATCTTCCCCTTCGACAATCTTCAGAAATTGTCCATCATCATCAAGTTTTGCAAACACTGTAGCTTCACCATCTGTCACTGTAGCAGCTTCAAAATTTCGTATACCAGTCTTCTCTTGGCTATACAGACAAGCCAACTCTTCCTTGTCACCCATGGTAACAAGCTTCTGCATATGAGACATCACTGTCTCATCTTCTTTCTGCAACTGTTCTCCTTCTTCCAAGACAATTCCAAGTGATGGACTGCCTTCTTTCTCACCTGTAAACACAATCAAATGGTCAGCATCAAAATCATAACACTCACTTGTCGATTCAGTCATCTGTAGCTCCAAGTCTTCTTCAGGACTCAGAAAATCTTCACTGGATTTTTCCTCAGCTTTCTCTGGCAACACTCTAGTACGCTGCTCTGAGTTACTTCCCGACTCCTCTCTCAGCACATCAGTATGCTGATTTTCATTCATCATGAGACTGTCAGCTAGTCTCGCCTTCTTACCATCATCTTCTTCATGACTGTTCTTCATGAAAACTTCCCTGCCTTGCTTCCTCAGCAAATTATCCTGCACATAAGTCCTTTGCCTCTCCAATTCTCTTCTCTGAAGATCTAGTTTCCTATACAACTCAACAATTTCATTAGGAGTAGAACTCGGAAACTTTACATAATTTTCCATACCTTCACCAGCTCTTGACTCATCATCAGCTGGTCTTCCTCTCTCTGCATCAACATTCTGATTAGACTCCTTTGTCTTCATTTCTTTCTGAGATCTTGCCATCTCATCATCGATCTGAACAGCCTTCAGATTCACCTCTTCTTGAACAAACTCTAAAGCTTGCTCATCTCCTTGTACTGTACCTGCAAACATACACAATTCGTCAGTTTTAAAATCACAAGACTTTTCAGTCTTGACTGCTTCCTCCAACACATCCTTCTGAACAATTCTGTGTGTGGAATCTTCGAATTCCATCTCTGGCTCAAGAAATCTAAGTTCCTTTTTCAACAAGGCAATCACAATTTGCCTCAACCTCCTCTGCAATTGTCGCCAAATCACTCTCTTTCCCTTCAGTGGAAAGATCCATCCTCTATTCTGATTTTCCTGCTCTTGCAGCCATTCTTCCAGTACCTGCAATTGTACCTTCATTACTGCAATCTCTCTTTCTCAAACTTCTGCAGTCATCTCATCTCCGTGGCATTCTTCTGAACCTCTTCTCTGATCCTCCATGATCATCTTCTCCATGAGTTGCACTAGCCTCAACAACAAGCTCTCCTGTCTTGCCGCCACTTACCTCACCAAGCTCTCCTCACTCAGTCTTTTGGTAAGTACTTGGTTCACTGCCTCTAGAACCTCTTTGAGCACTTTCCTCTGCTCTTTCTCTGGCTATCTCTTCAACTCACCTTCCTCTTCAGGACACTGCAATTGTCCTCTTTATTCATCCTTTAGCTGAATGCCAGGTTCAATGCCATCGTCTTCTTTGCAACCATAAACTTCAATTCATAAATTTCAAATCAGAAAATCATCTCACCTGCCTGATCTCGTCCTTCATTCGCTTCTGCAATTTTCTTCACTGCAATACTGTTCACTTGCAATTGTGTATGCTGCATATCAGATTTCAAATCTGATCTTCCTTTCCATCATTCATCACACATTCAAAAATACATTTCAGTTCTCAACTGTACTCATTCAAAAAAAAACATCTTCAACAGAGCATTCCGGCTCTGATACCAAAATGACGCAAGCCTAGAGCTTGCAATACCCAGGAACTTTAATATCTGTGCATACAAGATTGCATCTCAACTATTGACCCAATAAACTCAAATTGGGCAATCTCAACTGTGCCAATTTTGAAAGCTCATAAGGATTTAAAATTCCTCCATTCATAATCAAATTTTATTTATCCCTCAATTTCCATTTATGGCTAATAACTATGCTTCATTCAACTTCAATTAAAGCCTCTTCAACAATCTTATAAGTTAACTAGCCATTAGTTTTTTCCAATAAACTCAGTCTTGCTCCATTCCATTATATTTATATGTGCGCTCTTTTTATTTTAAACACGCTGGACTGGTTAAACAAACTCTATACATATGAAATTCTTCACGCATTGATTTTATTACCACCATATGCCAGTTCCTTTCAGTCATTCAATGCAATCACTCAAATATCCTTTGACTCATAACTTAGGAATACTTCCAGCAAACAGCGTTTTCACAATTCATCGATTTCAGGCTTTGTTTAAAATCAAATGTCAACAAATAACTGCTTAGCTTTATAATTCAGCACACCTCCTCCTGTTCCAGATATTGACTTTCAATGCTGTTACATCTCTGCGCTAAAGGTTTAACTTACACATTCGTATTCTTACAATAGTCTTCAGACCATGCTTTCAGATTCTGGAGTTCACCGTCAATCGAACCTCTTGATTCCACTGCACTCTGCAATTGAATTTCTTCAACTATCTGGCAATCTCTGCGTTTTCCTCAACAACTGAAGATCCATATCAATTACAACAAGCATTTTTACAAATCATTACAAATTGTTTGCGCCCAACTTGGAACAGATTCTGTTTGCAAATTATCAAACGGATTGGAACAGAACTCATTGTTCTCAACGCATTTACTATCGAACTCAATTTTATTATATATCCTTGTATTAACATTCAAATGTTCACCAACATTCACATCCAAGTTCAACAACAAATGCGCCAACATTATTGAACCAAATATATATAAGAGCGCCCATTCTGCTTACCCATTTATAAAATCGAATGTCAGAATTCCATTCAACAACGCTTTACAACTGAATATTTTTACTGAGTTTTAAAAACCATTGACACCATTTCAACAGAGCATCCTGCTGTCTTCGTTTAAAAACTCATTGGTAATTAAATACCATTGTTGGACTTAATTGTGCCTTCCACAAACTCACAATACATAGAAGATTCGATAGCAAATTTAATTCACTTTCATACCTGTATATTGCGCCCTTTCAACTCAATTAGGTTGCAAACAGAGGTATTACCGTGGCTTCAACAATTACTGATATCGACTAGTTCAGCAATTTCATGTATTCATTAATTTGTGACTTAAAATATTCATACCAGCACAATGCGTATTCAAATAACAGCAACATAAAAACCAACATTCCAACAGAGTTGTAAAACATAGCTTTGCGCCATCAATATTTAATTCCCAATTATGAATTTGCCATCCACTCTGTCTTAAACCATTACTGTTATTTCTCCAATTGGAAAACCTGTTACAATCTTGCCACAGAAACTCACAAATACTACAAAGGCGCAAATAAGTCACATAGGAAACAGGATTGATTCAAAAGCGCATATAAATCGATCTTAAATTCTCATTATTTCACACTTCCTTTTGGTCGATTTTTCAACAATGGATATCTCAATCATACATTTAACCAGAAATATATTAAATTGCACAACCAATCAATGTATATAAACTGAAACAAAACAACGACTTACAACTTTTTCTGGCCAGATATTTCAATTCTGTGGCCCTTACAATTTTGCTGAAGGCTTACAGCCTTACTGTACAAGCCTACTCTCAATCTCACACTCTCTCCCCATCTTAATATATTTTTCTCTAAAACTCCCTCCTATTTATACAATTTAAAAAATCATTAAATTAAATGCTCAATCCCTTCAAGTCCTCAACAAACCCCTAAATCTCTCAACATCCCTAAAGGATAGGTCTTTATCCCTAAAATCCTTCAACTAATTAAATTCCCTCATATCCTTTTATTAATAAAAAGATATTTACAAAAATCCTCACCTTCTCCTATTTTATTCAAATTAATTAATAAAATATTAAAAATGATCACACCCCCTCTTAACATATTTACAAAATAAAAAACGCCCTTGATGCTCCTGCATCACATGCCCCAAGTGGAATTCATTAAGGACTTTCTCAGCCTCTGCAAGGGTGAGGTAGCTTCATAAAATCGTAGCAATACCATGACGGTAAAGGGTGGATGATAATGCAATTTATGGATTGGTATTGAATACTTTGTTGCTCAGAGCGAGAGGTATTGGGAGAGAAATTCTAGGTGTGGAGATAGATTAGAAAATATCCATACCACAGGTCACATGAAGAAATAAAAAGCAACGAATCGTCAAGGATAGAATCTTAAAATGTAGATTCAGAATCAGGGGAAGGAAGGTTGCACATAAGCTCAACAAAAAATAGGGATTTCTTCGACTTGGACTTGGTGAAATCCAAGTTAAACTCTTGTATAATAACGATCCACTTAGAGTAATTTCCTCCAGAAATTTATGTGATAGTATATAAGTCATAGGGTTGCAGTTTGAAACGTTCGTAGCTTTCTAAAGCAGGATGTAATGGCAAAACCTTTGGATGACTTGAACGGTCTCAAAATCCAACTTTTCTACGTGAATATACCCGATTTTAGTATATTTGAGGTTCTGACTCATATAATAAATGGGATCTTCAATCCCTATATCGTATTCTTGGACCAATACCATCGCTATAGTATAAATGGAAGTAGAAAGATATAGGAAATAGTCATGTTGATAACAAAGGGGGTATAAAAGAGATGTCTGAACCAACACATCTCTTAGGGCATCAAACACTTTCTCATTCGTGTCATCCCAATGCAAGGGAACCTCTTTTTTTAGCATTCAATTGAATCCTTTGGTCAAATCAGCATAGTTAGGGACAAACCTCTACAAGAAGTTATCTTTACCATGGAGTATTTGTAGCTAAACTAGAGAAGAAGGTTTAGGAAATTTGACCATCTCCTGTACTTTTAGAGGATCAATACAAATTCCTTATTTTGAAATGAAAAAAATTAGGATTCAACCATAACCAACATAGGAAACACATTTTTGTGGGTTCAGTCGAATGTTATAATGTCTAAAATGGAGGAAAATAACCCTAAGATGCATCAAGTGATCAACCTGTTGTTTAGAATGAGAAGAGAGGTCATCCAAATAGGGTTGCACAATGTGTTTAATGTCATAAAAATCATAATCCATCGCATGTTGAAATGTGACCCCAGTGTTCTTTAAGTCGAACGGGAGCTTTTGATAAGAAAAATTACCCTAGGGACAAATAAAGGAAATCTTAGGTTGGTCCACCAAGAGAATGTTTTTTTTATTGCAAACCAAAAATCCATCGATGAATGAATACATCTTGTAGCCTATGTTTTCATCTACAATCTGGTCGATAAACAGGGTCAGATAGTTTTCCTTTAGAACGATTCACATGTCGATAATCGACACATACTCGGATTTTTCCTTGTTTCTTCATGACAGGGAAAACTTTGGTACCTAATTAGTTAAAGGAACGGGGTATATGAGACCAACCCAAAGAAGATTTTCAACTTTAGCCTTAATCCTGACAGCCTTCATTGGATCGACCAGACAGAGGTGTTGTCGAATGGGTTTGGCAGCAGGATACATAATATTGTGAACTACTATGTTTGGGTTGATACCTGGAATTTTCTTTTAAGTCTAGGTAAAGAGATCTCGAAAATCACAGAAAATGGTTCTATAAATCTCCATCTTAGATGGACAACAAGATGCTCCAATGTATATATTTTTGACAATTCCTAGTTTGATAGAGATATCGAGAGGTATCACTTCTTTGATATTCGAAAGGGAATTTTCAGAGTTGACCTCATGAATGGAGACAAAATTCATAAAAGGCTTGAAAAATTAGGTAAATATACATCATTGAGATTATCCTCAATGGAATTTTTTCTAGAGGAACAATAGTGATGTTTGTCCCATGACCCGTCATCTAGCATCATGATCTCGATGATGTTATCATAAGTAGAGAATACACGATAAAAGGGATCAGAAGCCATGCCATAATCTAGTGATCGATCTACCCAATTGATCGAAGAGAAGGTGTAAGATGCACAAGCTGAATAAATGGCTTTGTAATCTAGCCCAACAGGGCTAAGCGACATCTAGTCGCCAAAACCTTGGATGTTAGTTTCATCAACTATGATCCGTGGATCAGCCAAGATAGTGGATGATGATATCATGTTGATATAAGCAACCAAAGATTATTTGTTGAGGAAGAGAGGAGGAGGGAGCGAAAAGGTTCCCATAAGTAAACAATTCTTCAACAATCAAACTCCGACATACTGGTAGAAATGTAGAGTTTCCCCTAAAATAGCGACACTTCTAGTAACATGAGAATCAGAGGCGAAAAATGTGAGTTGGTCGATGGCTACAATCTCACCTTTATGAGGAATGGTGATAATACATAAGTAAATTGAAATGACAACAACCATGGAATAAGCCCACAACATCCGAGTAGAAGATTATAATCGAGAGGCCCGTCAATAACTTCCACTTGTATCAAAATGGTTTTTCCTCATAATTCTACTTAAATGGAATTAAAAATCCCACAAGGTTCGTATGTTCTTTCATCAAAATATTTCAATGTGATGGTTGATTGAATCATTTGAGGCAAACCAATCACCTTCCAGCAAGACATGGACATAATGCAAGTTGAGGCTCCCTCATCCACAATAGAGTGATTAATGTTCTTACCACAGATGATGACTTGTATTATAAAGGATAATTAAGCCGGAAGTCGAGGGGTACAGTTTTCATGAGAAAACCACTGGGTTGGAATCCTACAGATTCACACATCCGATAGTTGACAACAAGGCCTTACTTTTTGCATGGAAGTTTTGCAACACCTCAAGAGATGACATAGCTAATGGGATTGAGCTAATTCTTCAATTACATTATAATTTTGAGGAACTCTTGAGGGTTGAAATAATACTTGTGAATAATTCCCTTCAGAGGTTTTATAGTCAATTCCACAAGAATTAGAGGTGGAGTAGGATAAGTTGAAAGTGATTCCGAACTGGAATTTTGATAAATAGTCTGACCATTTGGTGGATTTTCATTACCATATCCCTTATTCTGAGTGGGCCCCATAACATTGTATTTAAAATTTGAGGAGGAAAGCATCAAAACCATGTTAAAGGAAGAAGGGTCTTGGGAAACCATGTGTGTCTCCTAATTGGGAAACGAGTTGGTCAACATGGCGGTAGAAGTGGAATATTTAAGGAAATTATTCACTTGAGAGTGGTGCGAACAATCACATGTAAAGTGATCCTCGTTGCAAATTAAGCATGGGTATTGAGGCTTTTGTTTCTAATCAGGAAGACTAATTTGTTTGTTTATCATGCGGTGAGGGGTATTTCTTCTTCTTACCTTTTCCTTTCTTCTTGCTCCCGGGCAGCTGTTGAGACTTGCCTTTATCATACGAAACATTATTTATCTCAAAAGGAGAATCTACAAGAGGATGGGATTAAGGGTTTTAAGCAAATACAGTAACATCAACACCAAATGGTCTACTCACTATCTGTGAACTGGAAGATCCAATCACACCATTAGAACCATCAGATTCTTTACCAAGTGGAGGAGGAACAATATTCAAGTGTCTCAGAGTGTTCGGTATCTTATCATAGAGCGTTCCTGATTGGGTATAAACAAGGGCCAAATATTGTTCACGAGAAATAACTTTCTTTTCGGTCACGACTCCACCTTTAGCCACATCTTCTTTTATTGGCGACAAAAAATATTTGGTGAACCATTCCACTAAAATTGATCAGGAACAAAAGTATTTACCAACCAACGATGATGCCTCCACTCATGAATGTGATCTAAAATGTGAGTGGAATCTGATTGCTCAAAGTTGGTCAATAGTTCTGTTCTAGTTTCATACCTGATTGGGAAACCAGAAATGTGTGAGGAAGGTGGTGGATAAAGTGTTGAAATCATGGAATGAAGCTCTATGTAGTTAAATATACCATTTAGATGCAGTACATGTAAACGTGCATTAGATAATATGAGGTCTAATGGAATCATCATTAAGGAAGTTTGAAGAACACCATAGATGATATGTCATAACGTGTGTCGATGGGTCTTCTCTTGGATTCCCATTGAATTTTGGGATATTAGAGGGAAATTTAGTGGGAATAATTGGCCACCATGGCGAATGAGAAATGGGGTCATTAGTGAGCTGAGTTAAGTCTAGAAACTCAAGAGTAGCCACAAAAGGAAACTGCCAGTTAAATTCTGGAGGAGGATGGCCTGGATATGAAGGTGATAGCCTAAGAAATAGGCAGTTACATTCCCAGATAAGGAGGGCTCTAATAATAAGGAACCTGGGTACCAGAATAAGGAGGATTATGATAACCAGTATACAAGTGACCTTGTTGTCCATCCCCAAGATGATGATAAAGTTGTTGGAATGGTTGAGTTTGGATTTTTTTACCTTGAAAACGCGCTTTTGGAATACCTTGATATTTTCCATATTGTTTCACTATGGGAGTTTTCATTTTCCCATGATAAGGTGGGTTTGATTGGGATTGCACCATACTATGAATATTTTTTCCTATCGAATCTTGAGGAGTACCTTGTTGAAGAAGTTTAGAATGTGAGGTACCTTGTATTGGTTGGGTATGTGGGACCTGGGAAGTACCAGATACTGATGGAAAATATTGTGATGCAACGACGGCTTGTAAAGGTTGGATAACATGTATTTGAGCTTGCTGGGGTGCTAATGGATGGATAGGAATTTGAGATGAAGATGGTGTAGATTGAGGATTCAACAATCGATCCCAAAATGAACTAGGTATAATGGGAAAAGTAGGTTTCCAAACACTATCAGCCATTCCAGGATAAGGATGAATATAATAAGGTTGATTACCAACTGTAGGTTTACCAACAATAGGTTTCCCCCTACCAAAGGAGGAGGGGATGATGGAGGAAACCATGATTCATACAAAAATTACCCAACATTAGGAGAGTTAGGATGTTGAAGTAACCTTTCTCACTACCATAAGGGCCATTTTGTTACTCAACTGTAGATGTAAGTGGAGGAGGAGGAAAAGTAGACTGTGTGGCATTCATAAGAGAAGTACCAGATGATACTCCAAAATTATATGACATGGGAGGGGTCCAAGGACTGAAAGTTGCACCAGAAAAGGTACCATATAAATACTGATAGCTAGGTGGGATATATGGGCCACCATACATATTTGTTTCTGGTGATATTGCAAACATAGATGAGGAAGAAAAATTTAATTTCATGACCGTAGTGGTGGACATGGGCTAGGAGGTTCGATGAATTCCAGTAATTTTTAACAATCATGATGAATATTTCCATTAAATATCCATGGGTAGGTGCAAAGAATCAAGAAAAGGACCTTGTGTCGGAGTCTAAAGAGGAAGATGATCAATATTGTTATCACTTAGGGAAAACCATGGCTGCAAGGAAAAACCCTAAGGTAACCTCAAACCACTTTATGTTGAAATATGGCCCTTCAACCTGGAGGGGGATCTCTCCATAAAAATCAACTACTCTATGGTCATTGTAGTAAAAGGTTTTCTGCAATTGAGGTAAGGTGGCCATATTTGGATTTAGGTATGAATTGGTTGGATGATATTCAAAACCTACCATTGGGCATGAATTCTAGCTATCATCCAAATGAGATCACAGATCTAATGAGAAAATTTCACAATGCACGGGATTAACACATCCTTTTACTGTTTCATATATTTATAAGAAAGGTGAACCGAGAGAAAACAAAGTTTATAAGTGATGAAAAAATAAGTATTTAATGACTGATAATTTAAGAGATGAGAATCCAAAGAAATCCAATCTCATAAACTAACATTTTAGACATGGAAGAAACAATTAATAACAGTGAAATACTAACAGGGAAAATTAACACATGAATTTCCTACTAACTTCTCATTAAACACTACAAATAATTTTAATATTTCTCAAACATATCCAGACTACATGTGCTTTTTCAAAAGTTTCCAACCCTATTTCATTCTTCATAAAATATTTATATAAGGATACATAATTGTTTTCAAAATAATAGGATCCTTACAATATTGATAATATTATAAGTATCTTTTAAGCTCATGCATGAAAAATAAAAACTTGGAAAATATGTAACAAACCCTAGAAAAATTGTAGGCAAATCTACCAAAATTTAGGAAAAAATATAGTGATTTGGTCAACTATATAGCTGGAAAATAGAACAAGTCCCTCTTTGTATTGTCATTTTTGTTTCAACAAAATAGGTCCCTTTGTATACTTTATCAAAACTTCTATTGGATGTCTTTTGTTGCTCTGTGAATTTTCTGGAAAAATCGCTAATGGGCACGATGTCAAAATTTTCCTATAGGTTTCGTTTACTAACCATTATGAATAAATTTGCTCAAAATAACTGATAGGCACACTATCAAGCTTATCAAAAATAGTGACAAGGGAATTTTCATCTCTCCTGGCCTATATATTGCATACAAAACTGGAAGGACGAATGTCAACGAAATGAAAAAAAAAAAGTTTTGAATTAAAAAAAGTGGGAAAAATGGTTCTGATACCCTGGCATATTAGTTGAGGCTACTAGCAAACTCAAGTAACACATACAACTTGTCTAATCTCTGCTTCTTGTTCTATCTAGTTTCCATGGACTTTGCTTTGGAAACTTGTTTATTTCTTTTCTTATTAGGGCTTGCCAACTTATCCCTAGACTTTGTAGGCTTTTCCCTAGATTTTGCAGGTTTCTTTCTGATGATTAAATCTTTCAGAGTCACATCATCTATATCAATGACTTGTTTAGCTAACTTTGGATTGCTTCTAATCTTCATTTTATACTATAGTTTTTTTGTTGGCCTAGTGTGCCTATTACCTTGTGTGATAATCTCAGGTGTTGGTTCATTTTCCCTTTCATTTATCACTAGCTTCTTTCCCCTCCAGCCTTCAGGTGTAACTTTGTATATAGGGGTGCTATCTGAGGGTAAATTTGAAAAAATAGTGGAGCCAATGTCAGTTCCTAAACTTCCCAACGATTTAGTATCTAGCTTATTAATTCAAGCACTCCTTCTTTGATATACCTTGGGATTTTTTGGGGAAACTGAGGTAGATGGGGCTTTTAAGTATTCATACATGATAGGATTCCAAATAGGAACTTGAGTCTGAGTTTTATTTTTCCTCTTGATGGTTTTGGGTCTTCCCCTCATTAGATAACTTTTGAGGTATAAAATGGGCCTCCTAAGAAAAATGTACAACCAAAATAAAATTTATAAGAACCAATAGGATTCAAGATGATGATGTCAACCATGAGGGATAATTCACCATTTTTGGCGTAAAAAAGTAAAAATATTGAAATATAATAAAATAATAAAACTAAATTTTGTAACTTGTATTTTCAACTTATCTCCCTAAAGTTTTACTCAAATTTCGAGTGAGAGTACTCATTGGATGAAAAAATTAATTCATCATCCAAGGAGTATCCATGTTTCATACTTTCTGTTATCACTAAACTGAGTCTAATTGGGCTACTCAATAGTCAATTCAATGTAACTATTTCAAACTACTTAGGGTTGGAAGTTAGTCCTTCCAACCAGAGAGGGATCTCTTAAGGAAATGTATGATATTCAATAATGAAGATTTAAAAATAATATGGTTAACTCTCAGATGTATTTTGGATAGTTTTTTACAAGTGAAGATGTGTTTTAATGGCTACCATTGGGCATGGAGTCAGTATGAAGCTCAATCACATAAAAACATCTTTCATGGAAGCTGAGGCATGTAAACTCTTATAAAAATAACTTTAACAGTGAACAAGATGCATAAAGGAAGTTGGAGAATAAATATCTATGATTTCCAAGTGATTATGCATGAAATAAGATGAATTGACATAGAAAATGTAGATAATACAAACACATAAGAGTTCATAAATATTCTCAGGTCTGAGAAAGGCTTTCTGCAACTGTATATTACTGAATAGAAAATATTACAATAGTAGCATAAGTCATAACATGGATCAACCCTTCTATAACTCTAAAACTCCTATATTTATAGAGGACTCATAAAAATGTTTTCCACCTTGCTAGCTTCAAATTCCTACCTCAAAGATCTATTTCAAATAGGATTACATCACTTGGAAACTTCCTAGGGATATTTTTCCAGTTTGGCAGATTTTGAATACAAAAAGGACTCTTCTTCCATTAAATAGTTTAAAAAATCCCTTTAATAACCATTATCAAATGCAACGAAATAAATTTCTAAGTGTATTGGACTAATGATGTGTCATTATGCCACGTGGAGGTTGACCTGGGCGTCTTCCAAGTCGAATTTTACAATTTTTACACAAATCTAGTCAGTGAAAATTTCTAAAAAGAGGCCTCAAAGATGAGTGCATAATTTCCAAACCCTGACATCTTTGCAAAAACTGAGAGAGGGTTTTGTATATGGGCTTGTACTAAAGAAAAACCACCTTCATATTTCCAAAATGTTGTTGCATTTGGTTATAAATTGAACTTAAAGTTGACTGCTAAAAAAGTCATGTACAGGAAATTTCGTAGCGCTCATTCCATATCGAACTCCAAATCTAAATTTTTCATAACCTTTGACCCTTCTAACTATTGGAGGGTATTCCTTAGGTAAAATAAGGTAAATCCATGCCTTTATTCACCCCTGTCATGATATTGTTTTTTAAGTTTTACCTCAAAACATTCTACAATGAATTCATAGCGAAAACTCAGCTTCAAGACTGGAGCTCGCTACAAACTTGCCTAACTTTTCCATATTTTGAAATTTTTACTCTTTATCTCCAAAAAGCATGATTGCAGCTCTATAACTAATTTTATAGAGTATCCTAAGACAAAATTGGTCAAAAAGTGTGTCTTACCATCTTCCAAGGGGCAGCAAGGTCATCCGCTACAATCATCTTCAAACCATTTTTCCTTCAATTCTGCTTGCACCATCTCCATTGAACCAAACTAACATGTTGAGGTGTCAACAACCATGATCAGGTGGAAAACTATCATCCTATATTTTAGGTCCTTATATTTCGAATTTGAAGATGAGATGTGTATTGCTGAGGTGGAAAAAATGGTGTGCTGGAATCCATGTCATCCCAATGACACTCCTCAACTCTTTTGATGACTCATCTACTCTCTAAAATACATTAAATGCTTCAAAAATACCAAAAATTAGGCTCATTGTAAAAACAGAGTTTTTAGGCAAGTTCGTAGTAAATTCTGACTGTTTTACACTGATTTTGCTACAAACTTGTGTAGAAGTGCCAAATTTACATGAAATGGCCAATTTCACTTATGCACGAGATATTTTTGGGATTTTTATTTGACATTGATACCTATCACCTTAATGATGACCTTTAAGACCCCCACATATGTACATTTTTTTAAAATTAATGAACTTCATGACCTTATTTCACCCTAATGACCCAACCTAACTTACCTAAGACCAACCAATAAAAACCTAATTGTTATCAAGGATAACACTTCCGATGGACCCTGTTACATGAAAAATGAGAAATACATGAAAAAAAGTGATTGCAATCACTTTTTTTCATGTATTTCTCATTTTTCATGTAGTAGGGTCCATCCAAAGTATGCAACATGGGTACTATTTTGATGAGGAATCAAATTATGCATCCAATGAGTGTTCTCTCTCGATGTTTGATTAAACACCTAGGGATATAAGTTGGAAATGCGAGTTGAAAAAGTAGTTTTTTCTTTTTTCCCTCTAAAATTTGATGATGTAATCTAATATTATTTTATTATTTCCACTGTTATTTTAAAATTTCCTTACAATGCCCATTTTAGACCTCAAAATTCACCTAATGTTTCCTCTTAGAAGGTTGAGGATGGAACCCTCCCCAGAAAAGGAAATGGTTCCAGTTTCTCCCTAGTTTAATCAGTTGGCTTTCTAGTAAAAGTTTTATCAGTTCCTTTTGATAAATAAAATATGATGAAGGGTTAAATCTAGCCCTGTACGTAGTATCCATGTGCTTGAGGCTTTCCAGCAAGTAGAAGTAGGGATTGATCCTAATATTCCCATCAAATGAGACAAAAAGTAGAAATGATACAAATTCACTCTGTTATAACGACCCTCACAAGTAATATATTGTTGGAAAAGCTACAGAGGGACATACATTTTGTTTTTCAGCCAATCCTTTCAAACCTCAGCTTTCTAGTTCGCTGCTTTGTGCTCTTCTTTGAAGAAAGAAGGAATGTCTATGCCCGCTAGAATATGGATGTGGAAAACCTTTCACTGTCCATGGGAAAATTTGTGGCTTCAAAGGCACTATGCTCTGTGACCTCGAATGACAAACCATCGACCTCTACATGACTCCCATCAAAACTTGACGCAAATGATTGAGCTATGATGTTATGATAATCGAAACACTAGTCAAATAAACGACTCCACCCTGCCTACTAGAATAGATGTAAAAGCTGAGGATAAACATCCAACAAGTTCAAAATTTTGGGCTCAGTTCGATCCAACTTTCCCCCCTTTCCAATTATGGCCAGCACTATCCATGGGATTCGATCTTATAATCCTCTAACGAAAATAGTTTAAATTTGTCAATAGTGAGAGTTTTGAGCACTTTTTCCCTTGATCTTCTGCAGTTGATTGCAACCAATGGAATGGACCATTTTGAGTATCGTTGCTTCCAGGCAGGAGATAAAACCCTTCTCTTTCTTTTCAAAGTCCATTTTTGTGATTTCATGCAGATTTTTTTAGGTTTTGAGAGCCCTGGGGTTCCAAAAACACACCCTGCGACCAACGCACACCCCTAGTAACAAAATCTGTGCTACACCTAGGCGGAATGTCATTACAAGGAGACATGCATTAGAGAAATTTTGAGGTCTAAAATTGGCCTCCTAAGAAAAATGTACAACCAAAATAAACTTTATAAGAACTGATAGGATTCCAGATGATGATGTCAACCACGGGGGATGATTCACCATTTTTGGGGTAAAAAAGCAAAAAGATTCAAAAATAATAAAATAATAAAACTAATTTTTCAAATTTTATTTTCAAATTATCTCCCTAAGGTTTTACTTCAATTTCGAATGGGTTTACTCGTTGAATGCATAATTTAATTCCTCATCCAAGGAGTACCCATGTTTCATACTTTCGATAGACCCTTCTACACAAAAAATGAGAAATACATGAAAAAACGTGATTACAATCACGTTTTTCATATATTTCTCATTTTTCGTGTAGTAGGGTCCATAGAAAGTATGGAACATGGGTAATCCTTGGATTAGGAATAAAAGTTTCATCCAACGAGTGTTCCTACTCGAAATTTGAGTAAGCCCTTAAGGAGATAGGTTGAAAATATGAGTTAAAAAAATAGTTTTTTATTTTTTTCCTCTAAAATTCGATGATGTAATCTAATATTATTTTATTATTTCCACTATTATTTTATAATTTCCTTAGGAGGCCCATTTTAGACCTCAAATTTCCCCTAATACAACACTCTGTCTTGCACTATTGGGGTGCGTTGGGCACAAAATATTTTGTCAATTTTTTTGCATGAAAAGAAACCTAATGAATCCCTTTTTGATATTTTAGGTGTTCATTAGAAAAAAATGGCATTCATTTGGTGAGAAATATAACATGAAGAACATGATTTAGATGAATCAAATGATCCTGCTACCAACGAAGCACTGAAAAATTGTGGTTTGCTAAAATTATTTTTGCTTCTTGGTATGAGCGGCAAAAGATGGAATTGGTGAATTATCTTGTTTATTCATGGGATGTTCAAAAACAAGAATTTAGGTTTGGGTAACATCTGTTTGAGATAAAGATATAAGATATCTACTTTCTGACGGGTTTATCCAAGAGGGGTGGCTCCATCTCTCTCCTATGTGGTAGAAGTGGCAAGGAGACCATGAAATATTATATCATCACCTATTATAGACCTCAAGCCCACCCTACTAGGGATGGAAAGATCAATATAAATTATGTGACCAAGTTACCTTTGAGAAAGATCCTATTCATTATCTCAATATTTACAGGTAGCTCGACACTTCATGTAGCGAGTAGGTCGTATGTGCAGTACGGGGCTGAGTGTCTAGAGCCAACAATGTTAAACTGGAGTGAGGGTGTTTTGGTCAATATGAAGGAAAATATGACCAAAGAAAGAGAGGGGAAGTTGAAGAAATTTTGATATGGTTTGATCTTAGTCCCTTATACTCTAAAGTGGGTTCCATTACTTCAACCTCAACAATTTATACTCGAGCCTATCGATTCAAGGGCCTCACAGTTGAGTAGGTGGATAGATCATATGGTATGACTTGTAAGTCCACCAACAATAAACTTCTCACCATCCTTCTGTTGATGGTTGAGTAGAAATTTCATCATGATAAATGATTATCCTTACATGGGAATGTATTTCTTTGATGATCCCGAGCTTGTGCTTCCTGAGGGTGAGAAATGGGATGCTTCAAGTAAAATATTTCGACCATTTAATTTTTCGAAAGTTTTACAATTTTTTTTGTGTTTTTTGATGTTTATTAGACTAAAATATTGATGTTTTCATGCATATCTTGGACCATTTCAACCAGTAGGTGCTTCATACCTTTATCGTGCAAAGGGACAACCACATGAGGAGGCAATGTTACTAGTGTAGGTCGTCGCAGTAAGACTGACACACATAATTGATGAGACCATGTTCGATCAAATTCCCATGTGACTTCAGAAAAATACTATTAGAGTGACTAGCTGTATTAGTTGATTACTACATAACATGGCTCATGCAGTGTCATTTTATCATGAGAACCAGTGATTAGTAAAATTATATATTTGCATGTAGTTTTTCATATAGGAAATGTAGCCATATGTGTCTCGGGGTACAAGTTTTTTTAAAACCAAACTTCATATATATCCATATTTTCAGTGTTTCCTAGTTCCTATTATGCTTTCAATATAATGTGATGTGAATTGAAACTTATTTACATTCGTTGAAAATGTATATCTAAAACGTAATTAGCTAGGGAAACTGCTAATGTATTTAGATTTCTAGAAATATGTTCATATCATATGAAATCAAAATGTCTTTCTAGAAGACATTCTCTCAAGACCATGTGAAGAATAGTGGGATTTCTAATTGAATATACATTAGCAATTTGTAGTACTACAAGTTGTGATTCAAGCATGATGACTAATCGAAGAAAACCATGTTAAATGGCATCAAATAGTAGCTCAATCACTGTGCTATACTCAGTGATGTTATTAGTAGAGAAACCAATGCAAATCCCTTACATACTCATTATCTCGCCATTTGGAGAAAATATAGCCCAAGCTGTCGAAGATAGGTTCTAAGTACTACAACTAGCACCATCAGCATAACCAAAGTATAGTTCAAGAGGTGTCGACATATGAAAACCAAACATAAATGAGATCAACAAAAACCATGAGAAACTCTAGAGAGACATACTGCAAACACACTCAAACACACCGATAGACAGTATGTACACATTGTACTAAGCATGAGATCAAGCATAGTATTTTTTGAGGTACAACCCATTCCTAGGATGGGCTAGTGGAACTCCATCAAAATATACTGACTCATAGGCCCATTTTGCAAGAACTCTCTTAACAATATATGGACCTAGCTACATAGGTTCTAAATTTCCTCGACCTAACTTATCGGTATCCTGGTCATATAAGAGAACTAGGTGTCCTTCCGAGAAGACATGAGGCTTGAGATTTTTTTCGTATTGCACCTTGACAAGAATTTTATGAGCTTCATTTTCCAAAATAGCATCACGTTGTGTTTCATCCAAATGATTCAGATGTAAAATATGCTCCTCCTCTACTGAAGTGGCATTAAGAAGTTCAACAACTAGTTTTAATGATGGAATTTCACATTCTTCCATACCATAGGCCAACTGAAAGGGTGTGAATCTGGTAGCATTCTTAACTGAGATTTGGTATGCCCACAAGTCTATGTAAAGAAGCAAGTGCTAGTTCGATTTGTGGACCCCTACCAGGCACTGAAGCATAGTCTTAAGAACTTCATTAACAACCTCAACTTTTCCCAGCTTAGCAGCTAGTTCTATCATCATATGATTCTGGAAATGCTTTTTGTGATCTATAAATATTTCTTGAATTACACCAAACCTAGAAATAATGTGATTTAAGAAAAAATATGCAGACATTTCACCAGTGTTTTTTTATCTAAGAATCACCTTGACCCATTTGGTAAAGTATTCAATAGCGACAATGATATAACCATTCCCCCTAACTAAGTGATGGTTACATGTCATGAATTTAATGCCCCATTTTTCAAAGGGACCAAAATTTAAAATGAGATGCAATGGAGCAGGGGGAGCATAGATATTATGATCATAGATCTAGCATGCATGACACTTCTTGACAACGAGGATATAGTCGCGAAAGATAGAAGGCCAAAATTAACCAACATGTTAAATATTCTGCGTGGTAGCGTAACCAAATAGATTTCCACCACATGCCCCCAAGTTTCATTCATTAAGGACTTTCTCGGCCTCAAGGGTGAGGAATATTCGTAACATTGTAGAAATACCATGACATTAAAGGGTGTCTCCAATGATAACATAATTTCGGGATTGGTGTCGAATACGTCGTTGCTCAGAGTGAGAGGTATCAAGACAGAAAGTCTAGGTCTAGAGATAGATAAAAAAATATCCATACCACTAGTTAGATGAAGAAATAAAAAACAATGAATCATCAAAGATAGAATCTTCAGATGTATATTCAGAATCAGGGGAAGCAAGGTCGCACATAACTATGTTATCCTCCACAATGTCCCAAGGCTGCGAATGGAAACCAATGGAGGTAACATCAAATCACTTAGGATTTGGAAGCTAGCCCGACCAAATTAGAGAGGGATTCTATGTGATATTTTAGCCAAAATATGGCTGAATAAGGGTAAATATATTAGGCTAGGCCCGAGATCTATGGCTTTGAAAATTTATGGTTTTTGCTAGATCAGGAGGAGAGGCCAAGGAAACTAGGTCAGATACAAAAGATTGCAGTTGCAAGGATACAAAGGGACATCGAAGATATGTTAAATGGAACTTTAAGGTTTTCAATTGTAGTGTAGGGTGTAAAATCAAAGGATCAAAATTAGCATGACAAGAATGAGTTCATTTATCACAAGTTGAATAATATAATCATGAAATTCATACCAAAATATAGCATAAGATTAAATAATTTTGTTTAACATCTTATAGGAATATCACTGAAAGCATAGATATGGAAAGATTATTAACTAATCATTCATAAAAGTGAATTAGAGAATAAAAATAATGCCACAAAATCATACCACATGAATCCCTATATAATAGCTGCAATTGAACTTGTATTTCAACAAATATCAACTGTACACAAAGCTCCAAGCCTTCTACTCTCTAATGTCCAACCTTGAATCTGACTAAAAGCTAGATACATAAAGACCAAAACCATATTCCCCTCTTAACTCCCTCAAGATAGCAACAATTTACACAAATTTCTCTAACCAAACCTAAGACTAGGGAGTTTAAAACAAACTCTCCTTTTAGCCTTTGACTAACTTATATATCATAAATGACCTTCATAATTACATCAAAATGACATTAAAAATACTAATTACATTCATCTACATCAGTTCAACTCAAAACAAGAGGAATTACATCATTAGAAACCAAATTTTATAGAAGAAACTCGAAAATTTGACCTCCAAGGAAAAACACAACGCCAACAAGGAAAAGCATAGCACCATCAGGGAAAAGTGAAATGCCTTCTTGCAGGGAATGTTTTACTGCCTTCATGTGGTACAAACATTTATCAAAAGGTACCATTGGAAATCTTAGTATTTCTAGTTTTCCAAAGAGTCTTTAAGCAAGAAAAATGGCCTCTCCAAGGTTGATAAAAATGCATTTTTCCCAAGGTTACTTCAAAAGTGCAGTGCCTAGATGAAAAAGGTGGAAGAAAGTTTTTTTTTAGCATGTTTTTTTCACTTTTCTCCCAACTAGAATGTTTACAAGGCAAAAAAAGTAGATATTTGAGATATGTAGGTCAAAATATATCCATTGATGTAGAGTTTAGGTGATTTTTAGCTCTGAGGGAAAAGCACAGCGCCAAGGCGTTGCGCTTTTAGATGTGTGCAATTTTCTGTTTAAGACAAAAACCACCAAAATTTGCTCAAAAATGGTCCAAACGTTCCCCATGAAGTTAGAACATGATATGTTAGGCAATTGGAGAGGCCTTAGCCAACAAATCAATTTTTTCCTTCTTCTTCTTCCTAATTAGGGTTTGCCTCAATTTTTTCTTCAAATGCTTGATCTTGATTTGAGAAATATTGTTCCTTGTGCAATAGTGGATGGTCATGTGCCTCTAAAGCTTATTGTTCCTGTTAGCCTTCTCAAGAAGCTTCTCTAAGTGACAATTCACCTTGTCAAGCCAAAATTCCTTATCTTACTCAATTTTTGTTGCAATCAAATCATCAAAGTCCTCTTGACCTAGTGATGGAGATGGTTTAGTTTCTTGCTCTTGCTACCTCTTGAGACCTCTTGTTATTGGCCTCCTTGGTTTGATTTTCTCTTCTTGATCCTCTAGCTCATCAACATCAATTACTAACTTACCTTTGCCACCATCCTTCTCCAAATTTTCCAGGGGCTTGCTAAGAAAAAGTCGTTTGACTTGGAGCTACCTGTTCTCCTGCTAAAGTAATGTAATAATGAAGTTTTCCTTTGATAATTTGTCCTTTATCTCCCTAATATCAAATTCCTTCTCTTTGATTATTTGTTCAGGTGACTTTTCCTCCTCATGCATCTCTATGTCTGCCATATCAGTGTCAAAATGCACATGTTCTTCCTATTGCAAGGGAGCTTCATGTTGATGTGTTGATGTCTCTTTTTCCACTGATGTAGGTTGAGCCTTTTCCAAACTGCTAGGAGCAAACATCAGCCTCTTTCCCCTAGTATAGGTTTTATTCACCTCAGCCCTAGGTGTTCTTGTTACAGGTTTTCTTGTGGGTCCCATTTCTTGTTGTCTTGGTGAAGTCAATGGTGTAAACTAACTGCTTGATGGAACTAGAATAGGAAAAATGGAAGTTGAATGCATGAATGCCTCCCAAGAAAGTTAAACTATGTAATATAATGGAAATCAATGATTTTCACCAAGCCATGATTGAACAAGCTTGCTTGATGATCTTTCCCTTTGCTATGTACCTTTTATGTCATTTTGACCAAGCTTCTGTAGAGGTAGTGAGGTAGGCTAAGAGATTTTACACCAGTGAAACGCATTAATAATATAACACAGTACTAATATATCCTTGAAAACCTACCCTCATATGTGAAATATTTCATGATCATCTTCACGAGAGGGGCATACTTTTCAAGCAAGTGTCTGAAAGGAAAAATGTGTTTTGGAGCAACTTTGTATGGAGGCTTCAAAAACATCTTGTAATTTTCAATATCTAGATCTCTTATTTTGAACCAAAGCTCTCCATTATTTGGGATTCCAATGGCTATGGAAACGGCCTCTGCTGAAATAGTAATCACAACCCCTGCAATGGTTACCTTGTCCCTTCTTATAATATTGGAAAAGGTGCTTGTAATTTTATTACTAAAACCAAGTTCTTCAATCTTTTGGAAAAAAGCAAGGCAACCTGCATCTTGGAATGACTTCTTGAGAAATGTTGAAGCCACGATATCTTGTACTTTGGTGGCTTCACATATGATGATCTAACCTCCTTTATGCCTCTTTTGGTATGTAGTCTCTGAATCCATGTGAAACCCTAGCTCACTAGGGGAGGGATTAGGGTTTTAGTTTAGGAAAATAAGGGATTTTTGGCAGTTTTAGGAATGGAGGGGGATGAAAGGGTTTGAGGGTGTCTAAATTCTTGGGAAAAACTAGCGGGGTAGGGATAGATGTTAGGGAGTGTTGGGAGGTGGATTTTTTGGAAACGAGTGAGGGGTAAGGTTGCAAAAGGAAAAAACACAGTCCTAGCCTAGGAAAGTGTAGTGTAGGTTAGGGTTTGTAGGGAAATGGTGAAAAGGAGGGAAATGGATGAGGGGAAGTGTCAAGGATGGTATATAAAATGTGGGGGAGGGTGTATGAGCATGAATTTTATGTTTTTCCACAACAAATTGACCAAAGACTCTTATTTGACCAAAAACGTAGCAAACCATGGGAGAGGGGATTTTTGAGCATTTAAGCATGCAATGAAGTGAAAGAGAGGTAGATTAGGGACCAAATTACTTTCTTTGATGAGCTGGAACCTGTACTTGATGAAGAAACCACTAGAGAAGAGATATTTTCCTTCCTAAAGAAAAACACAGCAAGGCTGAGAAAAGCACAACGCAACAAATGAAAAGTCCAGCGAAACAAGGAAATTTAGCTTCCCAAGGCAAGAAACTGATCTTCAAAGGGTGGCAAGCTCCTTGCTGATAGAATGATGTCTCATGAGGGTGAAATAAGAAAATGGCATGTGTTGTTGGTCTTTTAAAAGGCTAGAAATCGATTTTTCTCTTTGGTGATGATGTGGTCCCACCTTGTCTTTTCACTAATTGACTCAATTGCTTGTGTACTGCAACTTTGAAACCTTATTACATATATTTACATCTTAATAAATATTAAAATGAACCTTTATATCATAATAGAACACTTTTCCCTATCACTACTCCTTTTAATGGTGAATTTTATGATGGCATGACCTATTTACATGACTTTTGACACTATGACCTAATGATGACACTACATGGAAAGATAAGCATAATGATGACCAAGATAACCAAGACACTTGAAAAAAGTAATGACTTGACCATGATGATGTTTATTAACCATGAGAATGAAAGGAGTATTAATTACCTAGGTAGACTACCCAATTATAAAAAATTTATTTGAAGACTCCTTGAAACTATACAAATTTACCCTAGGATCCTATCAACCATATGAAAGAGAATAATTTGATCATTGGTGACTGACAGGACTGACAGAAACTAACAATATCGACAAAAACTAAGTATTTCTTTGACTTGGACTTGATGAACTCCAGGTTAAAATCTTGTAGAATAATGATTCACATAGAGTACTCCCCCCCCCCGGAAATTTACGTGACAGTATATAATTCATAGGGTTGCAATCTGAAACATCAGTAGTTTTCTAAAGAAATATCTAATGGAAAAACCATTGGACAACTTGAACAGTTTCCAAAGCACACTTTTCTATGTAAGTATACCTAACTTCGATATCAATGAGGTTCCCACTCACATAATAAATGGGATCTTCAATCCCTATATCATCTTCTTGGACCAATACCATCGCTATAGTAGAAATGGAAGTAACAAGATACAGGAAATAGTCACGTTGATAATCAGGGGGTATAAAAGAGATTCCTAAACCAGTACATCTTTTAGGGCATCAAACAATTTTTTATCAACGTCATCGCAGCGGAAGGGAACCCATTTTTTTAGCATAAGAGTTAATCCTTTCTTCAACTCAGCATAGTTAGGGATGAACCTCTACATGAAGTTAGCTTTCCCTTGGAGTCTTTGTAGCTGAACGAGAGAAGAAGGTGCAGGCAAATTGACGATCTCTTTTACTTTCAGAGGATGAATATGAATTCCTTGTTTTGAAATGACAAAACCCAAGATTTGACCAAAACCAACACAAGAAACCCATTTTTGTGGGTTAATTTGAATGTTATAATTTCTACAATGGAGGAAAATAGCCCTAAGATGCATCGTGTGATCAACTTGATGTTTAGAATGAGAAGGGAGATCATCCAAATAGGGTTGCATGATTTTTTTAATTTCCTGAAAAGCATAATCCATCGCATGTTGAAATGTGGCCCAAGTGTTCTTTAAGCCAAATAGGAGCTTTCGATAAGCAAAAGTACCCTAGAGAAAAATAAAGGTAGTCCTAGGTTGGTTTGCCGATAGAATTTTGATTTTATTATAGCCCGAAAATCCATCCATGAATGAATGAATCTCGTAGTGAGTGTTTTCATCAAAAATTTGGTCAATAAACAGGGCAAGATAATTTTCCTTTGGAATATAAGTATTCACATCCCAATAACCGACACATACTCAGATTGTGCCTCTTTTCTTCAGGACATGGAAAATATTCGACACCTAATCAGTTAAAGTATTGAGCTATATGAAACCATTGCAAAGAATCTTTTCAAATTAAGCCTTTATCCCGATAGCCTTCTTTGGATCGACCAGACGGAGGCGCTACCAGATGGGTTTGGTAGAAGGATACGTCTTAATATCGTGCACTACTATGTTGGGTTGATACCTGTAATTTCCTCATAAGTCCAGGTAAAGAGATCTCTAAAATCTCAGAAAAGGGTTCTATAAATCTTGATCTTAGATGGACAATAATATGCTCCAATGTATAGATTTTCGACAGTTCCTAGTTTGATAGATATATCGAGAGGCATCATTACTTCGATATTGGTAAGGCTCTTTTTGGATTCGACCTCACGAATGGAGAAAAAATTCATAAAAGGCTTGAAAAAATTAGGTAAATATACATCACTAACTTTATCCTTAATGGAATATGGTAAGGAGGAAAAACGGTTATGTTCGTCCCACGGTCCGTCAGCTAGCGTCATGATCTCCATGATGTTCTCATAAGTAGAGAATACACAAGAAAAAGGATCAGAAGACGTGCCATAATCCAATGATCAATCTACCCAATTGATCAAAGAGAAGGTGTAAGCTTCACAAGATAAATAGATGGCTTTCTAATCTAGCTCAACGGGGCTAAGAAGAATCTGGTCGCCAAAAGCTTGGATGTTGGTTTCATCAAGTACGATACATGGATCAGCCAGGATAGTAGATGATGATATCATGTTGATATAAGCAGCCGAAGATGATTTGTTAGGGAGGGGAGGAGGAGGGAGAAAAAAGGTTCCCATAAGTAAATAATCCTTCAACAGTCCTCCGACATACTGATAGGAATGTAGGGTTTCCCTTAAAAGAGGGACACTTCCAGTAACATGAGAATCAAAGGAGAAAAAGGTGAGTTGGTATATGGCTACAATCCTGCCTTTATGAGGAAAGGTGATCATACAGAAGTAATTTGAAATGACGACAACCATGGCATAAGCCCAAGTAAATCTGAGTAGAAGATTATAATCGAGAGGTCCCTCAATAACTTCCACTTCTATGGAAATGGTTTTCCCTCTTAATTCTACTTGAAGGGAATTCAAAATCCCACAAGGTTTGTACATTCTTCCATCAAAATATTTCAATGTGGTGGTTGATTGACTCATTTGAGGTGAACCAATCACCTTCCAGCAAGTGTTGTGGAGGTAAATCCCCTTTGCGGACAAAGGCGATCCCACTAGCCCTAGATTGGGTCTAGCAACAATCGAATCACGCAATGACATTGGTTCCTAGTTACAAGAAATACAAAGATCGTAATAAGTAGCCTACCTCAAATCCCATGCTGTTGTTGTCAAGGAAGAAGGGATGCTCCTCGACCCTAGCTTGACAGATCACAATCTTTCCGTTCGCCATGTCCGAACACCTGTACACATGTAGAGAAACGACGACATAAAACATAATACTTAAAGCATTTAACTGCATATCAATTAGAGAAGATATAATTCGTTGCATTACATAAAAGAGTAGACACACGAATGGAACCAAAATCAGAGTCGCTTATATTATAGATGACAAAAAGGGATATTATAGCCAAATGCTCTGACGCTATGATCTTCCTTCGGCGAGGCTTATAGCGGAGCGCGTCTCAAAAAATCCTGTCAGGAATCTAGACAAAGATCTCTCTCTTACGGGGTTCTCCTCGACTATGCTCTCAATAGTCGCCCAGCTATAGTCTCCTTCCTACAAGTTTAGCTAGCTAGCAGATGGAGAGGGCAGGCTTTTATAGAGGGAGGAAGGGAGGTTGGGATCCTTATAATCATGGGATAGGGTCCTATCTCTTAGGAAGGTTCCATGAGAGGTGGAAAACCACTTCCTAATCAGGGAGATCCGGAGGCAAACAACCCAACTTCTTTCTGATGATTCATTCTGATTTGGTTAGAATCAAACTTCCACCATTTATTTTTAAAAAAAATTCCTTAATAGGCTTGGTGCGAGTGAGACACAGGGACAGAGCACCAGCTAGCATGCCCACTAGTGTAATTTTTCCCCATTGGCACGAGGGATGAAATGGCTATTTGCGCCAATGCCAAAACATGGATTTTTAGGGTTTTCCAAAGGAATTGTTCTTTAGGAGAATTCTTGTCCTTATGTAGAAGGATGCCATTAAGGTGTTTTCAGGACATTTTACTGTTCACAGGTCACGGGAATATTCCTCCAATGTACGAGATGAGGAATTGCAGGGACAGTGACAAAATGTTGTGAAACAGATGCCCCCTCAAGCATGAGGCCCAAGAGAGAGGAAGGGATGAAATGCTTTATGAGAATGCGCCCAACTGAAAACAATGTCGTCGGAAAACCTGCGAATACAAATACAACTAATATCTCTAATACATGATATGTGGTATGGGTGCAGCCATCCATAATAGAGTGTACAAAAACCAGGATCCAAGGTATGGACGCAGCCATCCAGTAAATAAGGACCAACAAGTAGACTCAGGTATGGTCGTATCCATCCAATCAAATGAGTCATGTAATAAATCATAATAATCCACAAAGAACCCACAGCCTGGATGTTTATCAGAAAAAATCTACAGTCTTGCACTCCATCTTGACCTGAACAGTGTACAAGTTCAAGCATGCGAATATGTGAGCTGAAGTTGAGCATGCAAGAACATCGTCTGATTACCAACTGATAATGAAAGTCGTTAACAGACGCGAGAGAAACCACCAATAATGACGATGGCCCTCAAGGTATAAGAGGTACAATCCACGGAATGTGAACTGTGAGCTGGCGTCGAACACCCACAGAAACATCCGATCAAAGGCCAATAATTAAAATCTTGCGTTGAATGTGAAGAACCTGCCATTGAGGCATGCAGGCTCCAATGTACCTAAAGGGAGTCTCTAGATCAGCTTCCTGGATAATGGGTTGAAGTCGATAGGAAGTGACCTTGATCGAAGGTGGGCCATAATGTTTCCCACATCATCAATATGAGACAGAGGAACATGATGTTTGTGAATCAAGACCAACAGAGAATCAGAGGGAGGTTGAAAACTGCAGAGGCCAACTTCTCTTGAACATATCGGTGGCACTACATTGGATTTGGCAGTATTTGACATCAAGGGATCTAAGGTTATGATGACGTGGCAAAGAGTGAATGAGTGGTCAAAATAGATTACCCAAACCCATGAAGGCAAGCAGATAATGAGATGAGATGTCCCCAACCCAACACGAATGCAGACAAGTGCCATGTTCAAGAGTGACATACTACCGACATGAATATAATACTGGTTCCATTTTCCCCCACCATTTCTGGCAAGTACACCAATTATTTTTTAAAACAAGCTTGAAGGGGATAGCATATGCTTGCGATATAAGTTTGTCCTTTAGACAAATCCAACCTGGTACATTTAATGAGCCCTAGGAAGGAGGAACTCGAGTAATGTCATTACGACGGAGTCTGATGTCATCATTGTTTAATGAGTCCAACAAAGGAATAACTCGACATATTTTCATGTTTAGAGAGTTTAAAAAGATAGCGGAAAAGAAAACTCCAGCAGTCCCTTTTCGTAGATAGTCCCATAGATCCGAAAAGGTAGCCTATGTCTGAGAGAACCTCCTAATCACGATAGGCTATGGTATTCCTTTTTCGTAAATAATCTATCCTAGCCCGAAAAAGGGGTAAACGTATACTGGGTATATGTCGTTTCGCAGCCATTTAACAAGTTCAAAATGATAAGCATCTCGGAAATCTTTTCAATTTTAGAGAGTCAGAAAGAGCTGAAAGGTGACTCTAGTAGTGACTTTTTCGTGTTTTTACCGAGTCCGAAAAAGTATAAAATACAACTCGTGTCGTCATCCTAATCACGTGAAAACCTGTTGCTGCACAAAAGGAAAGTGTAAAATCCATTTTTCAACAAAAATATAGTAAAATATTGGAAAAACAAGTCCCAAAACCTAATTTTGATTTTGAAAAGTTATAAATATTACCAAATAGTAAAAACATATTTACTTTTCACCTTTTTACCTCTTTGTAGAGAGATAGTAAGCCATTTCCTTTGCAATCTTGAGGTGACGATTGAGAGCAATCTAGTGGACGAATCCAGATCCCGTCTTCTCCAGGTAAGAGCTACTTCCATTAGCCATCTTTTAAGCTACATTTCATTATCTTTAATCATGGTTTGAGGCCTTTTAGGGATGGAATTTCAAAATTTAGGGCTTTGCGGTTGGCGCGAGTACCAGACATGGACCTGCGCCAATATGCTCTATTTTACATAGAGGCCGCGCCCACTGGCATGACTATTATCTAGATAGCCATGCCAATGGCGCAGCACAAATCGCGGCCAAAAAATCTCAAAAAATAACCAATGAAAAGAAAATTTGAATACTTGATGAGGTTTCTAACACTCCTATGTTTGATTTGATGTAGGTACCCAACGAAAATGGTAATTGAATGGAAGGAAAGAGAGCACAGTGAGGAAGATGAATTGGTAATAGAGAATGAGCAGTGTATGAATGCTCTCCAAAATTGCGGTTTGAAGAAATTCTTCCTAACGCCATGTCTCTAGGCTCAGCTCGAACTATTGCAATATCTGATTAGTATCTAGGATGAGGACGAGGAGAAGTTTAAACTTCGAGATCAAGTACTCGAGCTCAAAGTGTTAGACGTGTACTTCATCACTGGACTGTCACGCAGAGGTCTAGTTCCTATCTTGACAGGCACCACGCCTTCTAGTGAAAACATGAAAATGGTCATGGACAAAGTGTGCACAGGGGCACACAAAGGGTCAGGTAGCGGAAAGGTAGACATTCAGACCATTCCTGATCTAGCACTCAGAGTAGTGCTACATACTATCACACGGGCCGCGGGGTCGCAGGCACCACACGAGGCTACCAGGACACAGCTCCTTCTTGCATCAGAATGCATGAACCCAATAGTGTTTGACTGGGCCATAGTCGTGACTATGAACATCAAACAACAATTAACCAAATGCAAAAATACCAAACTAAAACAGTTTGGATACGAGTCAATCTTAGTATCGTTCTTCCTGGAATGACTACCTATCTTCCAAGGCCAAGGGGCTATAGTCCCAGATCCACCATTGAGAGAGCCACGGATGGCTCGATGGGTAGAATTGATGCCCAGGGCAGGGGGTGGCCAACAAATGTCATAGGGGCCTGATTTCTTTGGATGGATCTAACGACAGTTGATCGTCGTAGAGGACTGGCCTTATGTGGGCACTGATTTCATTGGAGACCTATACCTTCCTCTCCCGGAAGGAGAGGACTAGGATGAGGAGCTCGGTAAGACTCTTTTTGATTTTTATGAGTTTTATGATTTTTTGGTATACATGCATGTTCTAACAACTGATCCTATATGTATGTAGATGTTGGCCCAAAGAGGCCCGCCGGAATGTCACGGTGGTGAGGAGGACCCCTCTCGCTTATGACCCTCAAGGTGAGGGGGGCGAGGGGGATGCACTTGTACAGAACCTAGAGGGGATTGCTTGCGGGGTTCCATATTATGCTCACCTAGCTGATGTCCCTTTAGCTTATCAGAGGCACACCGTAGGGGTGCCAAGTCGCCACTACCGCTTACTAAGGCGGTTGGTGTGGGCAGTGACGTGCTACCATTAGCACCATGCCGATTAGTCGCCTAGGCTTTTATTTGCATATTTTTGAGAGACATGTCGTCTCTGAATGTAACTAACACAAACATGTATATTTTTGGTTTTATACAATTCACACGTTGCAAACATTCGACATATATATACACATCTATTTCTACGTGGATCTTGCTTACATATGATGATGTTTTTACAAATTGTGTAAATGTCTATATAATACCATGTTGGCTACTGCATCTGATAGTGTATTCATTCGTCTTGGTGTATTTTGATATGTAATGTAATCAAAATTTCTTTCCAGTAAACGAATACGTAGATACAGCCTTAAAATACATGGGTTTCTAACTGAATAATGACCATTGAGCTGTAAAACCACAAGCTGTGAGTCCAGATATACAAGCAACGTGTGAATACCAAGGTTGACAGCCTCATTTAATAATTCCAAAACGGAACTATATTCTGTGACATTATTTGTAGTAGGCCCTAGACAAACACCTTGTAAATTAACCAACTCACCAGCAGGATCGTAAATTACCCAGGCTACTGAAGACAGGTTCCTGGTATTGCGGGAGGTACCATCCGTGAAATCGACATAAGGAGTAATAGACATCTACACAATCAGGAAGACCCAATAAGCAGAAAAACGCTAACAAATCACACCACACCACACATGCACAAAAATGAAAAAATCACCTATGTACACATACTACGCAAGAATGATTCAAGCATAATATTTCTTCAGGTACAACCCATTTTTGGGCTGTGCCAAAGGAAGACCTTCATAATCAATCATCTCATAAGCCCCATTTTTTAATATGCGTTTAACGATATAGGGCCCATGCCACATAGGTTGGAATTTTCCTGCCCCAAGCTTGTCATGGGCTTGATCATACAAGTGGACGAGGTCCCCTTCAATAAAAGAGCGTGGAGAAACCGTTTGTTCGAAATGAGCTTTCACCTGCTTTTGTTGTGCCTCGATAACCAAAGCAGCCAAGCGGCGAGTTTCGTCCAATCTTTCGAGATATAGGAGACGTTCTTCCTCCCGGGAAGTATCGAGTTGTAATTCCACAGCCAATTTTAGTGAATGGGTCTCACATTCAACCGGAAGAGTAGCTTCTAGACCATACACCAACTGGAAAGGTGTGAATCTGGTCGCACTCTTCACTGACGTTCAATAGGCCCAAAGAGTTGAAAACAACTGGAGATGCCAATTCGATTTGTGTATACCAATTGTTCGTTGAAGCATCGTGACAAGCACCTTGTTCACGGCTTCAACCTGGCCATTTTCCTGGGGGTAGTATGGAATTGAGTTGTCGTGATGCAAGCCCAACCTAGATGTCATTTCTGCCATCATGTAGTCCTGAAAATGAGAGCCATGATCAGTAACGATGGCTTGAGGAACGCCGAAACGTGTGATCACATGGTTGAAAATGAGTTATGTAGCTATCTTACTGTCTGCAGCTAGTGTAGGCATCGCTTCGGCCCACTTGGTGAAATAATCCATGGCAACGATGATATAAGCATGCCCCCCGGTCAAGTGAGGGTGACACGTCATAAAATCAATGCCCCATTTGGAAAAAGGACCCATGGTAATGATAGGATGTAATGGGAGGGGCGCTGCATGCATCTTGCGTTGGAAGATCTGGCACACATGACACTTCCGTACTGCAACAGTATAGTCTTTAAAGATAGACGGCCAAAAATAGCCTACATGCAGAGTCTTCTAGGCGATAGCATAGCAGGACATGTGACCACCACAGGTGCCACTGTGACATTCATTCAGAAATTTCTCAGCCTCTTCTAAGGTCAAACATCGGTGGAGTACAGAATCGACTCTGACTCTATATAGGGTATCTCCAACAATGCGATATGGTTGCGACTGGTGTCGAACACAGCATTGAGAATCCTTCGTTAACTCAGACCAGAAGGTAGATGTATGGAGGTACACGATGATATCGTCATACCATGGATCGAGAGTGCTGATTAAGAAGAGAGTTTTGTCCAAGATATGATCCTCAGATTGAGACGGAACAGAGTCGGTAGGGAGGGAGCAAATGAGATTAGAAAAAACCAGTGACTTCTTCGATTTTCTAGTAGAGAACTCCAAATTGAACTCTTGGAGGATCACAATCCACTTTGATTACTTCCCCCCCAGCAATTGTCGAGACAAAATGTAAGTCATGGGGTTGCAGTCGGAAATCACGGTTACCATGCGTAACAGGATGTAATGGTGAAACCACTGAACGGCCTGGACCACGGCCAGAGCCAACTTCTCAACGTGGGCATAACGTGTTTCAATGTTGAGGAGATTCCGAGACAGATAATAAAACACGTGTTCGTTACTGTCATCGTCATCTTATACGAGAACCATGGCAAGTGAGCTGAATGCAGCAGCCAAATAGAGGGTAAAGTCGCGATGATAGTTTGGATGACATATTAATGGAGCATTGATAAGCAACGTCTTAAGGTTATTGAAATATTTTTGAGAAATCTCGTCCCAACAGAAAAGTACGTCCTGTTTGAGAAGTCGCATAAACCCTTTGGCTACCTCTGCATAGTTCGGGATAAAGCGACGTGAGAATTTTGCTTTCCCCTGAAGACTCTGAAGTTGATGCAGCAAGGATGGGGAGGGGAGATTAATAATAGCCTTGACCTTGAGAGGGTCAAGGCGAATTCCATCCTTAGAGACAATGAATCCTAAAAGCCGACCAGAGTCAACACAGAAGACGCACTTGTGAGGATTAAGCCTGATGTTGTAACATCTGCAGAAGAGAAAAATCTGGCAGAGATGTTCTAGATGGTCTTCGCGTAGAGCTAAATGAGCTGGAAGGTCATCCAGGTATGGCTGAACAACATTACATATGACATGAAAGGCATAGGACATGGCATGCTAGAAGGTAGACCTAGCATTTTTTAAGCCAAAAGGGAGCTTACTATAGGAGAATGTTCCCCACGGACAGATGAAAGCGGTCTTATGTTGATCGAATGGAAGGATATTGATTTGATTATAACCTAAAAAGCCATCCATAAGGGAAAATATCTCACTCCCTGCACAATCATCAATGATCTTATCTATAAAGGGGGTGGGATAGTTGTCCTTAGGGAAAGCCCTATTGATATCTCAATAGTCAACATAGACTCAAATTGTGCCTTGCTTCTTATCCACAGGGAAAATATTGGAAACCCACTCTGTCAGAGGGATCATATATATGAAGCCCGCTTTAAGAAGTTTCTCAACTTCAGCTTTTATAACAGTGGATTTTCGAGGATGCACTGGACGCAGACGCTAGCGCACAGACTTCGCACCAGGATAGGTGGGAATTTCGTGCACGACGATACTGGGATCGATCCCAGGCATGTCTTCATAATACCATGCGAAAACATCACGGAATTCATGGAAAAGGCTAGTGTACACTTGAATCTCATCGAGAGAACAAGTGACTCCCACATGGATGTTTTCGACGACCCCTGGTTTAATGGAGATGTTGATAGGCATCGCTTGGGTAATATTACTCAAATTTCCTTCCGAAAATACTTCATGATTCAATATTGGCGTTTGGAGTGGTGGAGAGGGAACCTGAGATGTGAAACGCTCGAGACAATTAGACATTGTCCCCAGGCTATGCATGAACGAGGAACGATGATGCCCATCGCTCCACAGCAGATCTTCGAGAGACATAGTCTCCACGATAGCTTCGTCAGATGGAAAAAATTCTCTCAAAGGATCAGGCGAATCTGCATCACCGAGCCAAGGGGATTGAGAATAAACATCAAGAGCCATTCTCAAAGGAGCATTATTAGTAGGAGGAGGATCCGATGCGGCAATGATCTCACAATAATTGATTTTAAATAGGGTCAGAGGAATCAATTCTCCAAAAGAGGCAACATGTTCAAGAGAAGGGACGATCCACGGGTCATCTGACCTGGAGATCATATTGACTTGAACGGTGTTCGGTGGTGGAATGGGAAAAATACCCATGAGAACGAGGTCCTTGAAAAGACCAGGTCCTATACTATCGGGGGTATTAGGGATTTGATCCACGTATGGCACGTTGTTCTCAAAGGATGAGGTAAAGAAAGACAACTGATTGACAGTAATAATCTTGCCCTCATGTGGAAACTTCAGAAGTCGAAAGAGGGTGGACGGAACACACAACATGGCGTGGGTCCAACTGCGACTGAGTAGAAGATTGTAGTTGAGTTTGGCATCAACAACCTCCACTTCGACATTGACTGTCTTACCTTGTAATGTGATTAGTAAACTCGCGAGAACACCCAAGGGTTTTGATTCCCTTCCATCGAATGCCATGAGGGCATTGGGAGATGAAGTGAGGGTTGGAGAGCCAATGGCCTTCCAGCAAGTAGATGACATAACGCAGGTAGAGGCATCTTCGTCCACAACAGCTCTGTGAATATTGAGGCCGTTAATGCCGACTTGTATAACAAGTGCAATCTAGTGCTGGAGTCGGGGGACGAAATTCTCTAGATCAAAGGTGAGAAGGCTAGAATCGGCAGGATCGATTTTACCGATTGCAGATAACAAAGCTTTCTGTTGAGATGGACAACTCTGAAGTACTTCCAATGCGAACATCATGAAAGGCGCCTGTGCCAAATCCTCAACAATGTTGTAATGCTGAGCAGCATGGACGTTCGAATTATAAGAAGACTTTCGGAGAACACCTTTGGAAGGTGGGCGTACAATAGGTTTAGCATTAGGCCTTTCAATCTCAAGGGGACCAGAGGCAGGTGGGGGAGGAGGGCCATAAACGACCTCCTTCCCAGCCGCCTAGCATGATCTGGCATAATCCTTCGACCGAGTGGCAATAGAAACAGGTGCGGCACCATTCATCATGAAAACTTGAGACCCAAACAGTGCAGATGGAGAAGTCTACTCGACCATCTGGGTCTATTGATATGGAAAAGGTTCCTTAAGAACTGCCAGAGTTCCCTTAGAGCCCTTAAAAAGTTGACTAACCTCAGATTTTCTAGGACAATCTTTGGTGTAGTGGTCTTCATCACAGATCAGGCAAGGGTACTTTGGTTTTCGCTGTGAACCATCATCAGCATGTGGTTTGGATGATTCTGGATTTGGGGCATCGGAATTGGCTTTTCCTTTGCCCTTATTTTTCCCTTTGGGAGTATTTTCTGTAGGATTGGCCTGGACGACGTTGATCTCCATGGTCTTATTAGAATATGGAGTAGCCGGAGGAGCAGAATTGTTGGAAGAATTCAATTGTTGCTTCCCATTGGAAGACTTGCAAGAAGTATAAGATACAGAACCAATAACACCATCAAACAATGGGGTAGCTGGTGCTTTGGAGGTCCCTGGTCGTAGGACATCAGTCAAGATGTTGTATAACGTGTCAGACTAAGAGTACACTAAATCAAGGTACTAGGCATGAGCAATGGCTTGTTCCTCGGTTACACATGCCCCCATAGAAATGTCCTGTGCAATCTTATTGACAAAGGAGGTAGTGAACCAGTGAGTTAGAAGTTGATCAGGATTGTCAAACTTGATCAGATGACGACGACATATCCATTCGTGAATATGATCTGAAATATGAGTGGCTTTATCCTATTTCAGAGATGTCAGGAGATGCGTCCGAGCTTCGTAATGAACCGGTAACTGGAAATGTGTCAGGAATGCCATAGCTAGAGTATTAAAATCTTGAAAAATACCACGGGGCATTTATATGTACCATTTAGTAGTAGCACTGGTGAGAGTGTGCTGGAAAAGATGTAGACGAATCAAGTCATCTATCCAAGAGTTCGAAGAACACCACAAATGGTATGTCATGACATGTGCTTGGGGGTCTTCTCCAGATTTACCCTCAAACTTAGGACAATCACTAGGAACCTTCGTTAGAACCACAGGCCAATATGGATTATGAAGAATCGGATCATTGGTCAATTTTGACACATTCGGTAATTCCAACGTGGCAAAAAAAGGAAATTGAGAGTTAAAAGGCATGCCAGGTCCCCGATAAGGACCTGTACCTGTACTCCAGCCTGGTTGAGCATAACTCTGCCCCCATTGGTTCTGTCTCAGAGGATTCTGACCATAGGGGGTATAAGCTGGATAACTGGGTTGATATGGCGGCTGAAAACAAGGATATGGGGGTTGATAACCAGGGTACCAATTCTGATTATATGTGGGCACCGATTAAGTAGTGTATGGATTTGACTGCGGAGTATAATTATAGCCTGACTATTGAAGGTAATAACTAGAACCTTGGGGCGGGTTGTAAACCGGTCGAGACTGACCTTGAAGGTAATAGCTGCCTTGGGGTCGAATGGGCTGCTGGTAAGTGGGACCCTGCTGAGTCTGATAAGTCAGCCGCACAGGTGGATTTGGCTATGGCATAGAATAGATCAGCTGTTGATCAGGGTTAATAGGTTGTGTAGGTTTTCCTGGTTGAACAGGTTGACCTGGCTATGCAGGTTGCCCTGGTTGAATAGGGTGACTAACTGATGAGGGACACTAGGTTTTCCTAGTTGAGTAGGTTGGCCTGATGGCGGGAGTGGGCCAGGTTGTGCCTGATAACTAGGTTGACCTGTGACAGGACCATAAGATGGCCCAAGCTGTGCAACATTTTGACCAACTGGAAAATGAGGCTGCTAAGGTTGCACCAAAGGTTGAGAAGGATGGGTTTTCCCCCCAGGACTGTATGGTGGTCCAGGTTGATACCTCGGTTGTCCTACCGGTCCTTGAGGTTGCCCTGGTTGGACCACAAGGTGAGGTTGTAGAGGTTGACCTTGAGGATTGTAAGACTACCCTTGCACGTCATAAAACAATCCCTGTTGGACCGAAGGTTGTCCCTGTAAGGGTTGTCCTTGTGGGTCGTACGCATACCCTGGCTGGGCCAAAGGTTGTCCCTGGAAGGGTTGTCCTTGTGGGCCAAAAGCATAGCCTTGTTGAAACAAAGGTTGTCCCAGAAGTTTCTTCCCTTGTTGATTGGAAGGTTGCCCAGGCTAGGTAGATAGAAAACTGTTAATATACTTATAAGCCTCAAGAGTAGGAAAATGAAGGGGGTTGCCCTGCTCATCATATTGATATGGAAATACATAGATCGGGGCACCATCCGCTCCATAATGGGAAAAGTAAGGATGTTTAAGATCCTGAGAGGATTGACCAACCTCGGAGATCAGTGGCTGTAAAGACATCTGGTACTCCTCAGGAGAAATGTTCTTTGGAATGGCAGAAGTGATATAAACGTCTTCAGGAACTGACGAGGTCCTAGTTGACTGAATAGTGACAACAGGTGTGGACGAAACCACGCAAATAGTAGGTCTAACAGGTGCCGATGTGACAAAAGGATATGCCATGAGAGGTGTCAATGGCGACATCCCTAACATGGGAATGGTCGGCCTCGTGGACAGAGTCGATACTCCCATAGAGGTAATAACGACCATGACCTGACTTAAAGACCTATATCCAGATGGGAGTGAAGGACTAGGTGAAGACATAACAGAATTTTTGGGGATGTCTTCAGGAAAAAGCTGGTAATATTCACCAGAAGTAGGAATTCCCACACTAGGAGAAGGACTGGATGAGTCCATAGCTGACCCTACCATAAGATCTTCTAAAATATGACGGGGACTAGGAGGTATGACAACAGCCAAAAAGGGTGATCCCGATGTTAGAGGAGGGAAGTGTTCCCCTACTCCAAATCCAAACCAAGTGTTGGACAAGGGCCAATCGAACTCAACTAGTCCTCCAAAGGGAAGTTCCGATATAACTAGTCCCCCATCAGGAAACTCGGATACAATAGGTTGTTGATGCTCAGCAGAGGACTGAGAGACCTCTGATGAATCACCTGTATAAGGACTACCAGTGAAGGAAACTGATGGTTCCACCACTGTGACTGTAGCGAAAAGAGGAAGAGATCAAAAACAAAGACACACGGGAAAAACCAAGGAAAACAAAAACAGGCCAAAAAAATCAATCTCTAAATGGGCGTGTGATCGTAGGTGATTAATTTTACCACATTGAAACTGGAAATTTTACTATTTCATGTTTTAAGAGTCTAGAAACAAGTAAAATATGACTCTATCACTTTCAGTTTGGAAACAAGCGTGAAAGGACAAGCGCTTGATGATCTTTTCAAATTTAGTGAGTCAGTAAAGATCAAAATGACTGCTTTGGTAATCTAGGTAAATGGGTGTACTAGATATCTGTGAACTGCCATATACACCTTTGTAAAAATGAAAGAGAAATCAACCAAGGACTTGATCTACGTGTAGGTAATCTCCCCAAATGTTGTGTCCGGTGTATCACGGGTAAAAGGCGACAAACTCGGCTTCCTACAGATAAAGGATTTGCAACCTAATGGGGTCTCTCTTTATATACTCGACGGTACGGGGAGCACAAGTCCATACTAGCACTGTCTGTAGCCAGATGGCGAGCTACAGCTGCTAGGCTTAAAGATGTCGGAACATCTCTACCTTAGACTACTAGATATTCCGTTAAGTTTGAATGCTGCCTTAGGTTAATTCAGTAAATTTTAAAGTTGATCTTCAATTTACGTTTCGATTTCAAGGCCCTATCGAATTTTGGATCTCATAAAACCTCTAGATGCAAACTACATGCCACAAAATATCATTTTTTTCAATGAAGAGCTATCTACAGGAGAGTTGAGAGCTTTCAAATGACAGCAAAATGAACACACAAAAACATCCACTATTGTTTCCAATGCAAGCTAATGAAACTAGAAAACTTCTCTCTAGAGTTATATAACACTAGTAATGTGAAAGAGCTTTCAATTTTCACTATGCCAAACGAAATGAAAAAGATTATGTTTTTTGTATTTTTCACTATATTAGAGAAGATGCACTAAATGAATGAAAAACTAATGAAAACATCAATTTGAGAATGATAAAGAGAGATTTGAAAACCAATCAAGTTTACTCAACTCAAACAAGTGCAATCGAGACTCAAACCGATGACGAAATCCCTCAAAATGAAGAAGAATCTCTAAAGAGACTCAAACAAATCGTGTAATCTAGGCTTGGAGAAACACAAAGAGAAACTGAACGAAATAAAGGACAATCACTCAATTAACACAATTATTCAATGGGATTCATCAAGATGAATGAAAAGAAGCCAAAACAAAGCTGACCGGGAAAGAAAAGACCCAAAACTCCCACGGGAGGCTCAGCACACTGAAGCACCTAGAAGCCCTAAGGCTAAAATGCAAAACTGATAGAAAAAGGTGAACAACCAGAGGACAAGGGCTAAATACGGTAAAAAATGACTTCAAAGCACTCAAGCAATCAGAAAAAATGAACCAGGACCAAAATTCAAGCTCAGAAAGTCCAAGAACAGGCAAACCCTAATGCCACGCAGGGTTGGCGCACCTGTTTGGCTGTAATATGCGCCAAACAGGGATTGGCGCGGATGCCTAGCAAGCAACAAGCACCAGTTGGTGTGACTGACAGGGGGATAACTGCGCCAATCGAGTTTACGCTAGAAAAATGATAAAAATGAACTCACAGAGACTAGATCTGTTCTTCTGGGGGCTGAACAGGGGTTTAACACCAAGGGAGATGAACCAGAAAAGAAAACTAAACAAACGAAAGCCAAAAACAAACTAATGGAGGAAGGACTAACTCCCACCAATCCAGCGGAGTCGCAAAATTTTTATGGAGGTAAATCCCCTCTGCGGACAGAAGCGATCCCACTAGCCCTAGATTGGGTCTAGCAACAATCGAATCACACAATGACATTGGTTCCTAGTTACAAGAAAGACAAAGAACGCGACAAGTAGCCTACCTCAAATCCAACGCTGTTGTTGTCAAGGAAGAAGCAGTGCTCCTCGTCCCTAGCTTGACAGATCACAATCTTTCTGTTCGCCACATCCGGACACCTATACACATGTAGAGAAACGACGACATACAATGTAATACTTAAAGCATGTAACTATATATCAGTCAAAGAAGATATAATTCGTTGCATTACATAAAAGAGTAGACACATGAATGGAACCAAAATCAGAGTCGCTTATATTATAGATGACAAAAAGGGATATTACAACCAAATGCTCTGACGCTATGATCTTCCTTCGGCAGGGCTTGCAGCGGAGCACATCTGAACAAAGCCTGTCACGAATCTGGACAAAGCTCTCTCTCTTACGGGGTTCTCCCCGGCTCTACTCTCAATAGTCACCCAGCTATAGTTTCCCTCCCACAAGTTCAGCTAGCTAGCAAATGGAGAGGGCAGGCATTTATAGAGGGAGGAAAGGAGGTTTGGATCCCTATAATCATGGGATAGGGTCCTATCTCTTAGGAAGGTTCCATGAGAGGTGGAAAACCACTTCCTAATCAGGGAGATCCAGAGGCAAACAACCCAACTTCTTTTTGATGATTCATTCTAAGTTGGTTAGAATCAAACTTCTGCCATTTATTTTTTAAAAAAAATTCTTAATAGGCTTGGCGCGAGTGAGACACAGGGACAGAGTGCCAGCTGGCGTGCCCACTAGTGTGATTTTTCCCCATTGGTGCGAGGGATGAACTGGCTACCTGCGCCAATTCCAAAACATGGATTTTTAGGGTTTTCTAGAGGAATTGTTCTTCAGGAGAATTCTTGTCCTTATGCAGAAGGATGCCATTAAGTTGTTTTCATGACATTTTACTGTTCACAGGTCACGGGAATAGTCCTCCAATGTATGGGATGAGGGATTGCAGGGAAGGTGAAAAAATGTTGTGTAACAACAAGACATGGACATAATTTAGGTTGAGGCTTCCTTGTCCATAATAGAGTGATGAATGTTCTTACCACGGATGATGACTTGTATTATAAATGCTAATTGAGCTGGAAGTCGAGGGTGGGGGGGATGGGGGGGGTGGTATATTTTTCATGACAGAAAACCACTAGGTTGGAATCCTACAGATCCACAAATCTGATAGCTGACAACAAGGCCTTCCTTTTGGTGAGGTATTTTTTCAACACCTCAAAAGTTGACATAGCTAATGGAGACTAAGCCAAGTCTTCAATTACATTATAATTTTGAGAAACTCGAGGGTTTAAAGCAAACTTGCGAATAATTCCCTTCGAAGGTTTTATAGTCAATTATGTAGGAATAAGATGTGGAGTAGGATTAGATGAAAGTTATTTTGAATTAGAAGGTTGATTAGTAGCCTGACCATTTACTGGGTTTTCATTACCATAGTACTTACTATGAGTGGGCACCATAAAATTGTATTTGAACTTTGATGAGGAAAGCATCAAAACCATGTTAGAGGAATAAGGGTCTCGGGCAACCATGTGTGTCTCCTGATTGGGAAACAGGTCAGTCAACATGGTGGGAGAAGTGGAATATTTGAGGAATCGATTCACTTCAGTGTGGTGTAGACAATTATGTGTAAAGTGATCCTCAGTGAAAATTAAGCATGGGTATCAAGGATATTGTTTCTCATCATAATACTAATTTGTTTGTTTATCTTGCAGTGAGGGGTCTTTCCTATTCTTACCTTTTCCTTTATTGTTTCTCCCAGGATGCTATTGAGACTTGTCTTCATTAGATTAAAAAAAATTTATCTCGAAAGCAGAATCTATAGGAGGATGGGACTAAGGGTTTTGAGTAGATGCAGTAACATCAACACCATATGGTTTACTCAATGACTGTGAAGGAGAAGATCCAATCATGCCATCAACAATAGGATACTCTTTACCAAGTGGAGGAGGAACAATATTCAAAGGTCTCAGAGTGTTTGGTATCTTATTATAGAGTGTGCATGTTTAGGTATAAACAAGGTCCAAAAATTATGCATGAGAAATAACTTTCTCTTTGGTCACGACTCCACCTTTAGCCACATCTTCTGTTATTGGCAACAATAGATATTTGGTGAATAATTATACTAACAATTGACCAGGAACAAAATTCCTAACAAACCAGCGACGATGCCTCCACTCATGAATGAAATATAAAATGTGATTGGAATTTGATTGTTTGAATTTCGTCAATACTTCCGTTGTAGTTTCATACCTAATGGGAAACTAGAAATGTGTGAGGAAGGTGGTGGCTGAAGTGTTAAAATCATGGAACGATGCTCTAGGTAGCTAAATATATCATTTAGATGTGGTACCTATAAGTGTTTGTTGGAAAAGATGAATTCAAATGGAATCACCATTAAGGGAGTTCGAATAACACCATAGATGATATGTCATAACATGTGTCGACAGGTCTTCTCCTAGATTCCCATTGAATTTTGTGATATCAAATGTAGTGGGAATAATAGGCCACCATGGAAACTGAGAAATGGGGTCATTAGTGATCCGAGTCAAGTTTGGAAACTCAAGAGTAGCCACAAAAGGAAAATACCTATTAAATTCTCAAGGAGGATGGCTTGGATATGAAGGAATAGCCTGAGAAACATGCACTTTCATTCCCGGATAAGGAGGGTTCTGATAATAAGGAACCTAGGTACCAAAATAAGGAGGGTTCTAATAACTAGTATACAAGTGACATTTTTTTCCATCCCCAGGATGATGATAAAGTTGTAGGAATGGTCGAGTTTGGATTTGTTGGCCTTCAAAATGCGCTTGAGGAATACCTTAATATGGTACATATTGTTTCCCTATTGGAGTTCGCATTGTCCCATGATAATTTGGGTTTGATTGGGATTTCACCATACTATGAATAATCTTTCATATATAAACTTGAGTATTACTTCATCCAAGAGGTTGAGAATGTGAGGTACCTTGTATTGGTTGGGTAAGTGGGACCTGGGAAGTACCAGATACCGATGGAAAATATTGTGATGTAATGAAAATATTTAAAGGTTGTATCACATGTATTTGAGCTTATTGAGGTGCTGATGGATGGATAGGAATTTGAGATGAAGATGGTGTAGGTTGAGGATTCAACAATCAATCCCAAAATGAACCAAGTTGAATGGGAAAAGTAGGCTTCCAAACACTAATGTCCATTCCAGGATAAGGAGGAATATAATAAGGTTGATTACCAACTTGAGGTATATCAACAACATGTTTCCCCCTACCAAAGGAGGAGGGTATGATGGAGGCAACTACGATTCACAAAAAATGGTACCCAACATAAGGATAGTTAGGATGTTGAAGTAGCACTTCCCACTAACATAATTGCTAGCTTTTTGCTCAACTATAGAAATAAGTAGAGGAGGAGGAAGAGGATCAGATTGTGTGGCATTCATAAAAGAAGTACCAGATGATATTCCCAAATTAGATGACATGGGAGAGGTCCAAGGAATGGAAGTTGCATCAGAAAAGGTACCGGATAAAGACTGATAGCCAGGTGGGATGGATGGGAAACCATACATATGTATTTCTAGTGGTATTGAAAACATATATGAGGAAGCAACATTCGATGTAATGACCATAGTGGTGGACACAGGCTGGGAGATTGGATCAGTTCTAGTCATGGCTAACAATCATGGCGAATATTGCCACTAGAGATACATGGATAAGTGCAAAGAATTAAGCAAATGAGTTTGTGTCAGAGTTTGAAGAGGAAGATGATCAATCTTGTTATCACTTAGGGAAAACCCTAAGGTAGCCTCAAACCACTTTTAGGTTGAAATTTGTCCCTTCAACCCAGAGGGGGATCTCTACGTAAAAAAAAACTACTCTATGGTCATTGTAGAAGAGGGTTTTTTGCAATTGATTTGAGGTGGCCAGATTTGGATTTAGGTATGAATTGGTTGGATGATATTCAAAACCTACCATTGGGCATGGAGTCTAACTATCAACCAAATGAGATCATGAATCTAATGATAAAATTTCACAAAGCATGGTAGTAACATGTCCTTTTACTGTTTCGGATATTTATAAGAAATGTGAACTGAGAGAAAACAAAGTTTTATAAGTGTCGAAACAAAAGTATTTAATGACTGATAATTTAAGAGAGGAGCATCAAATTAAATCCAATCTCATAAACTAACATTTTAGACATGGAAGAAACAATTAATAACATGGAAATGTAACACATGAATTTCCTATTAACTTCTCATTAAACACTGAAAATACATTTAGGATTGCTCAAACATATCCAGACTACATGTGTTTTTCAAAAGTTTCCAACCATGTTTCATTCTTCATAAATTGTTTATATAAGGTTACATAACAATTTGCAAAATAATATAATCCTCATAATTCCAATATTGAGATATTATAAATATATTTTATGTTCATGCATGAAAAAGATAAACTTAGAAAATATCTAAGAAACCCTAGAAAAGCTGTAGGCATATCTGCCAAAATTTAGGCAAAAATAGAGTGATTTGGTCAACTATTTAGCTGGAAAATAGAAAATATCCCTTTGTGGATTGTCATTTTTGTTTCAACAAAATAGGTTCCTTTGTATACTTTATCAACACTTCTCTTGGATGTCATCTTCTACTCTATAATGTTTCTGGAACAATCGTTGATAGGCACGATGTTGAAATTTTCCTATAGGTTTCGTTTACTAACTAGTATACATAAATTTGTTCAAAATAGCTAATAGACACACTATTAAGCTTATAAAAAATGCTGACAAGGTCATTTCAAACTCTCCTGACTTTTATACTACATACAAAACTGGCAGGACGAATATCAACGAAATTAAAAAATTAATTTTTGAATTAAACAAGTGGAAAAAATGGTTTTGATACCCTGGAAAATTAGTTGAGGGTACTAGCAGCCTCAAGTAACACATCCAACTTGTCTAATCTCTCCTCCTTGTTTTGTCTAGTCTCCATGGAATTTTCTTTGGAAAATTTTTTATTTCTTTTCTAATTAGGGCTTGCAAGCTTATCCTTAAACTTTGTATGTTTTTCCTTAGATTTTGTAGGTTTCTTGTTGATTATTAAGTCTTTTAGAGGTGTTGGACGGATAAGTCGTTCTTGCGGACAAGACAGACCTCCCAAGTGTCCTATGAACAGCTAGCAACAAACAAACAAACAAAACTATATTTCTCTAGATATATTGTGATTCATAATTAAATGCTATAAAGGATTTAACGATCTTACCTTTGATCCAACACTTGTTTGTAGTAGTAGTCCTTTAGTCACCCGAAAGAGTTATCTTTGAAGATCTTCAATCACAAACAAACAAACATCAAATAGAACCTGCATAACATATATTCATAAAGCATATCCATTATGGTGATCAAGGAATCCATAAAATAAACCAATCAATTGACAGCTTATTGAGAAAAACGGTATTTGTATTAACTTAAATAAGGAAGAGCCTTACAACCATGTCTGCCTTGATGTTGTACAAGTCCTCCTGGGGTCCGAAGCAGGCATTTCCTTTACTCAGATCAGCCTTGCACTCTTCCAATCGAGATACATACAGGTATGTAATCATTCCCACATGAAATCTCAGCTAAAAGGGTCTAAGTTTCAACAACACTTCGCCTCCAACAATACTAAAACTTCAACTCATCAATTAGTAACCCCTTGAGGCTACCCTATACATCTTTTTATAGTGGAGAAGAGGAGGTTACAACTCCATAAAAAAAGGGATAGAGTCCCCCTTCAATGGGATTAGTTCCTTACATCAAGGGGTTAGCTCCTTATTGGATGGGATGCATGAATATGAAAGGAGCGTACTTCCCACCGCAGGAATGTTTCTAGAAGCTTCTAAAAACAACTTTAATTTAGCTTCCAGATTTTACTTGCGCCTTTTCTAATATTTTACAGGGGTCCACACTTTTAATAAGCATAAAGTGTGCTTGGCTACGCATAATTTATAGCCAAAAAGTGCGGGACCGCAGGCAAAACTAGGAGAAAGTGTGGTACCAGAGTTTTAAGGCTTTTATAAGCTTTTCTCTTAGTTTCAAGGCTTGACTTTGGGAACTTTGATATTGTAGACTTTCAAGGGAGTACTAAAATTTCATGGTGACAAATTTCAGTGTAACAAATTTCCCCCTAGAGTGCGAATTCTGAGAATATTCGAAGAGTGATGTGCTTTATCATTTCAAGGATTAGCCTATGGACACCCCAGTCGGAACCCTGTAAAAACATTCAACGCAACACACACACACACACACATATATATATATCATCGCTGAGGTAGGCATTCCCATACTCAAATAAAAAACTAACTAAACTTGTTCTGATACAGAAATGATTTTAATGTTACATCAATAATGTAGATACAACATGGACGCAACCTTCTGTAATGAATCGTTTACTGCATAATGAATAATAAAACTCCTCGCAGCTTAGATGGTGGAAACTAGATCCAGGGTCTTGATTTCTGCTTCCCGAACTAGTACGATTCTATCCATGCGATTAAATGTGTTGAAGCCGAACATGGTAGAAACCACTTGATTACTAGTCAATGATATGAATTGTTAACAAATGTGAGAGAAACCACCAATAATGACAATGGCTCTCAAAGTACTCAGTACAATCCATGGAAGGAAAACATGTGATCTGAAGTCAAACATTTCATGGAATCGTTCGATCAAAGGTCAATGATGTAACCTGTCGTCGAAGGCGAGAAACCTGCCATTAAGGCATGCAGATTCCAAGGTACTGATGGATTCTAGATCAACTTCGTAGATGATGAGCTGTCGTCGATAGAAAGCGATCCGTCGTAAGCAAGCTTACGACACGAAACCATAGATCAAGTTTTGAAGAAATTTTTGCAAGGACTGACTCAGGGATGGTCAATGCAAATGGAAGCAAGTGTTTGCAGATGAATGGTTTGTTTGACTGTCCTCTTGAACACATAACAACACTGCAGATGGTTTGGTGGCATTTTCCCTAAGCTAATACCCAGAAACCGGCTGAAGACTTTCAACGTGGTTTGATTAACTGATAGACAAAGGATTTCCCAACCCAGGTAGAAATGCGACTAAAAGTGTCGTGTTCAAGAGAGGTGTAATGCTTTTTCAAATCAAAGTCTAACAAACGAATATATTTTTCTCTCTTTTCCCCACCATTTCTGGCAAGTACCTCTTTATTTTTGACAATCTTGAGGAGGATAACATTTTCTTTTTTATAAGCTCATCCTTCGGATGAGTCCAACTTAGTTTAAAATCGAACCCTAAGAAGGAGTGGTCCATTCCTGTTTGTAATCGATGGGCCCTTTACTGTTAAATTTTTAATGAGTCCAGTATAGGAGAAACTCGATGTTTTTCATTTTTAGGGAGTCAGAAGAAAAACTTAAGAAAACTCCATGGGTGTTTTTTTTCATAAATTTAGTCCCTCGGGCCTGAAAAAGGATAAAATAATGCAAGAGAGAATTCTATTGACCATGATTAGTCAACATATACATTTTTCGTAAATATTCCATTTCAATCCGAAAAAGGGGTAAATTTATACCAAAAGGAAGACCGTTCATTTACTTTAACGAGTTCGAATAGTCAAGTACTTGGCAATCTTTTCAACTTTAGAGAGTCTAAAAATGGCTTAAAAGAGGACTCCATGGTTTTTCCTTTTCGTAAAATTTAAAGAGCCCGAAAAAGTGATAAAAGTTTACTCTTCATCAAAATTGACCATTTTGCCTGAAAAGTCTGTTATTCTGCACAAAAACTCGAAAAATTAAACATACCTGTTTTAATAATAAAAAATATTTCGAAAAACTGATTTTTAAAGTGAAAAAAAAAAAAAAAATTCATTATTCGAAAAAACTTATAAAAAGGAGTTTTTCAAGTTCATTTTTACCATTTGAATTTGGAGTGAAGTTTTTAGAGCTCTGGGAAAAAAACGCTTCAGAGAAGATTCTGGGAAAACTGACCATCGGATTCGAAAACCGTCTATTTCAGGTAATCCACAACCTCCTTATATTGCATTTCATCCATTCAATTTTTTAATTTTGGGTCAAATTTTCATTTTTTGGAGGAAAATATGCCGAAATTTTTTCCCTTAGGGGTCCGCACCTAATGCATTAGGTACCTGCAAACCCCGACATTTTTCTACAAAGAAAAATGGCAGGGTCCCGCACTTTTAACACAGGGCCCGTGCATATCTATGCACTGTCCCTGAGCATAAAGTGCGGAGGCACCATGGCAAATTAAAAAACATATTTTCTTCCTAAATTGCCCAACTTTTTTTCTTGAAAATGATTCTAATCCTTCATTTTACTTGTTGTGGGACATCTATAATGCTTATTTGGTGAGAACGGGAGCACGAAGAGGTAGATGAAGCAGCGATAAATCATCAACTTACTTTGCATGCCTTAAGAACATGTGGCCTTTATAAATTTTCGGCTATCAGTGGCATGAGAGCTCAAGTGGATCTTCTTACTTGGTTGGTAAGTAAATGGGATGTCCAGGACCAGTGTTTTGTGATTGGTGGTCATCGGCTCGAGATTGAGCTGGAAGACATCTATCTTTGACTGGTTTTTCCAGGAGAGGCAAACCATTATCTCTATTTGGGGCTAGGCCAGGTGGCCAGTCTGTCGCCAACCTACAATTAGAGTTTTACAATGATGAAGCCAATCCCCGGGACAAACGGATTGACATAAAGACTATCATCCATACAGAGCTGAAAGTGATCACTTTTACTATTGTCAAGCTGTGCGGAAGTGCAGCTTTGCATGTAGCCACTGGTTCTCATATGCGCATAGCAGTAGATTACTTTCGAGGCACCACATACAACTGGTGCGAGGCAGTGTTGGCAAATTTGAAAGGCCAACTTACCAGCGCAAAGAATGGAAAGCTAAACAACTTTGGATATGGGTCCATTGTAGTCACCTTTGCTCTAGAGAGGATCCCCATGCTAGCCCCTGTTGAGTCTCAAATCTGCATCTTTCCTATACACCTTTCTAGACCTTTTTCATTCACCTGAACCTTCTAAGTTGTCAATATCATTGCATATTAATTGTAAAAGAGCATCTAAAATGGTTTTGAAATATGTTTTGTATCTGCTGTTTGATTTAGATTTTTGCTCATTTAGCTGCGGAATCTTACCACTTTCCGTAGCTGCTGCAACTTTCCGCAGCCATTTTGTGAAATTCTATGTTACAGGTGTCTTCAGGCAAATCGAGCCACATGGGCAAGTCAGAAATGATGTGGACATGGATCGTGTCCTATTGGCTCGAGCAAATTCACCTAAGGAGGCTGTGGTCAAAGGTGGCCAAGTGGAAGTCAACCGTAAAGTCCCACAGTGACAGGACTATGTTTCTCATCATGTGAAGATTTGTATGACCGTTTCTAATTTACGGGAGACACATCAACACCTGTACATGGCTCCATAAGCCGAATACAACATCCACTCTTCATAGATTTACTCCTCACCGCGGCCATGATGCTGGATCTCTGGACGTAATGGTTCACGTGTCTCTATTAGCACAAACTTTAGGGAATTAGTTATATCACCTTTGTTATAAATAACGCGTTTTAATATGCATAATAGTTAGCCTCCATATAGCTCTGTAATGTAATTGCGTTGCCACTGTGCTGTAATATCATTTCTCTGTTATGAATGCATTTTAATATATAAGAAGACTATGTTTCCAAGCGTAATTCGTATTTGAAGGTTGTTGCCCGAGGTTTGTGCAGAGGGCCCCTGCACACGCTGAGGTTTTGTGCATTACTGTATAGTTTCTTGTTTTATTTCTTTAAGTTCATTGTGCCATAAGTCATTCACGTGTTTATACATTGTATCTTTCATGATATTTATGCTTCATCTCTGTTCATAATCTTTCATGCCTTACATTTTACTTCTGTCCATAATCTTTCATGTTTTATGTTGTTGTTAACTGATCAGTGTTCTTGTTTCAGATTGCAAATAGGAAGCCCGGGCATTTGCACATCTTTTGACTAATGACATGGAATCAATATTGTTCTGCTGCTAATTTATTTTTCTTAGTTTTTGTTTAATTCCAGTACTGCTTTGTTTATTTCAGTCTTGCACATTTTCTTCAGTAGTTAGATTTAGATATATTAAATTGCTCATGTCATTTTCAGTTACCTCCGAAAGCCACAGCTGGACTGATGGTGAGGGATTGAAGTATGAGTGTGTAGTTTGATATTAGTTTACTTTCTCCAAGTTAGATATATTAAATTGCTCATGTCATTTTCAGTTACCTCCGAAAGCCACAGCTGGACTGATGGTGAGGGATTGAAGTATGAGTGTGTAGTTTGATATTAGTTTACTTCCTGCAAGTTAGATATATTAAATTGCTCATGTCATTTTCAGTTACCTCCGAAAGCCACAGCTGGACTGATGGTGAGGGATTGAAGTATGAGTGTGTAGTTTGATATTAGTTTCTTTTTATGCAAATTAGATATCAGATTGCTCAAGTTGTTTATGGTTACCTCCGAAAGCCATAGCTAGACTAATGGCGAGGGATCAGAATATAAGTTGATGTAATTTGATTTAGATTTACTTTGTTACAATTCTTGGATTTCTTTAAGCATAGTTTCTTTTGTGTTTAGACAGCAGCAAGGATAGTTTGGTTTTCATGCTCAATAGTTTGTTGTTTGATTTATTAGGCTAGCAGCACATTTTCATTTCCTTTCAAGTTTTGTCATTGTATGTTTCAAATTCCTTTTGAATTTTGAAGTTGGTAAATCATTATAAAGGATATCATTGCCTTGAACAATCATAACCATACTTGTTTTTTTTTATTTTAGAATTCCCATCTCACATTAGAAAACCAAAAACGACAAAAAGGTAAGAAATAGGTTATCTTGCACATATAGTGCGCCACACTTCATCAGCTTACGAATCCCGGATTGATAAATTAATGTAGCAATTTAGGACACACTAAATTGACCAAACATTTTTGCGCCGTTGCCGGAGAAGTGTAACTAGGTAGCCAATTTCTTAAGAAAAAAAAAAACAAAACAAAACAAAATAATAAAATAAGGGAAAACTTGATAACTTCTTGAAGTATTCTCTCCTCTTGCACCTAGTGTGATCTGGAGGATCAGAAAAGAGAGTTATTGGTTTAGTAATTTCTTAAGTATGCTCTCTTCTTGCACCTAGTGTGATCTGGAAGATCAGAAAGAGAATTATTAGCCCAACTTTAAAATAAAAAATAAAAAAATGACATGCATAGAGCAAGAGATTCTAGGGGAAGGTTTATAGCTAAAGCCAAGAGTTCGATTTTCACAACTCCATCTTCTTCAAGGCATAGACCAGATTCACCACCATCTACCCCTAGCCTTAAGATTTTTGGAATTCAAGGAGCAGCTGAATTAGAGGATTCTTCTATACCACCTACTAAATCCCATTTAGAAAACAAAGAGACTCTCTCTCATCCTCCCTTGATAGAAGAACTAGAGGACTTTAAGGACTCTAAAGAAACTATCATGGCAGAGGAAGTAATAGATGGAGGTAGAGGTAGAGGTAGAAGAGGAGGAAACAATGGAGGCAACAATGGTGAAGGAAATAATGGTCGAAATAGGGAAGGAGACAACTTGTTTGGATTCCCTATAGTTGATGAGGAAACTCATACAACAATGAAAAATATCTCACCATCTGTCCTCCCTAACTTTTATGGATTGCGAAGTGAGGATCCTGAAACATTGAAACATTTCTGTTTGAGTTTGAAGTCGTGTTCCGAACCTATGACTATATGGAAGACTCTCAAAAACTCAAACTGTTTCCTTCAACATTGAAGGGAGCTGCTTTGAAATGGTTCATGGGATTAGACACTCAATCTATTAGGACTTGGAATGATATGAAACAAACATTTTTGGATAGATACTTGGACTATTGTATGCCCACCAATCACAAGGATGAGGTATTCAAAATGATGCAAAAAGAAGATGAAAATTTGGAAGACTTACTTGAAATATTTCAATACAACTTGAAAAGAGCAAAGATGAGCAACTTAGATGATGAAACCTTAAAAGCCCTCATATTAAAAGCCATTAGAGATGAATGGATAGATATTTTAAACATGATGGGGAAAGGAGACATTTCTCAACTTCCACTTCGTGACATAACAGAACTATGTGTCCATCTCTTAAGAGGAAAATCTAAAACAGGAAAAGGGCCTAGGTATCCTTCTCTTATTAGGGCTAACAAATCTGCAACTGGATCAGTAAGTATGGCAGAGATTGGTAACATGCTTGATGAATTCAAAATTGATATCTTAGGGAGCCTTAGTGAACAACTAGACACCCTTAAAATCCAAAACAAGCATAAAGCAGAAACAGATGCTCTAGCCATCTTTTGTCTGAAATGTAGGAAGAAACATGCTTTAAGGGAATGTCCCTTGGATGAAAAAGTTGTAGAAACATGTATAATTTGCTCAGAGAATCATGAGATCAAGGATTGTCCTTCAATTCCTGGACTCAAAGCTGTCTTTCAAGAAGACCCAAATTCAGTAGAATCTCTCTGTTTTGTTGCAAGAAGACCTTGGCAAGGACAACAAACTCAAGGGTTTAACAACCCTATGAATCTTCAAACCCCACCAAATTGGAATTCTTGGCAACAACCTTGGCCCCAACATCAAAATCCATATCAGCCATGGGTACAAGGGATGCAAAATCCTTATGGGAGATTTGCTCAATTTTATCAATATCCTCCATCTTTTCAAAATCAACAAACTCCACAACTTCCAAACCCAAATCCACAATTTTCATTGCCATTTCCACAACAACAACCTTCTCAACAAAATCCAAATCCTCAACTCATGCTCCCATACCAACAAAAGACAAATCAACTTCCAGCTCAGCCATTGCCAAATCCCAACAATAAAAATCCTCAGAATACTTACATGATAGAAGGACAACAATTTCCTACCTATATGATTGTTCCTCTCAATGATGTACAACTCAGATCTGGTAGAGTTTTAGAAAAACCTTCTATAGATATTCAAGAGAAAGATACCTCTGAGGAGGACTCTCTTAAAGTCAATGAGGGTTCTGAGGAAGCATCTCTTCAAAATTAAAACATTCAAAAAGAAAAAGAAAAGTTAATACCCACAACTCCTATAGTTGAGCAACCTGCATCTTCATCTACACCTCCTTTTCCTGAAAGACTACAAATTGACAACGGGGTGGAAAAACAAATCTTGTTGCCTAACTATGATTTTCTAGATGAATTGAAGAATGTTTGTATCAAGATTCCCTTGCTACAAGCCATTCGAGAGATTCCTATTCTAGCAAAAACCATAAAGGAGTTGAGTTTCAAAAGACCAGGAAGGAAACCAAAAGACACAAGAAGAATCCACCTAGTAGGAAAGATTGCAGATATTATGATGGAAAAAATTACCATGCAGAAGTATGTAGATCCAGGAAGTCCAATTGTCAAGACACATATAAATGGGATAGAAATTCCAAACACATTGATTGACTTAGGGGCTGCTATCAACATTATGAGTAGACAGACTATGGAACAACTAAAACTTCCTAACCTTTTTTTTACACCTACTTTACTGCAACTTGTAGATCGATCAATTATTAAACCAGATGGTGTATTAGAAGATATTTCAGTCTCCTTAGATTCTTGGGAATATCCAATAGATTTTATGATTTTGACTCCCAAGAGTAATCTAGGAGGGCACCCACTTATCTTAGGAAGACCTTGGCTAGCCACAGCTGATGCTTTCATTAGTTGTAGATCTGGAGATATGTACATTTCTAATGGTAATTCGACAAAGAAATTCAATTTTTATCCTCCAGCAAAAGCAATCACAGAAGTAGGAGACAATGAATGGGTTGATGATGAGGACACTATACAACCTGTCTTTACCATTTCTGAAATCAGTGAGGATAGTCAAATTTTGAACACATTAGAAAATTTTGAGATATCTTCAGAATATGACCCTACACAATTTCAATTGGAATCTGACATAGAATATTTATCATCAAGGCAAATGTCTCTTTACTCTATGGAAGAGTTTGGTAGTTCTACTATTGAGATTTTTCCAGGAAAAACATTGAATATCAAAAAACGTTTGGAAAAGTCACAACAAGAAGAACTAACCAAAATCTTGCAAAAACATTCTACAGCATTTGCATGGGAGTATACTGGCATGAAAGGTATTGATCCTAAGACTTGCATCCACCATATCTACATTGAGGAAAACAGTAGACCAATCAGACAACCTCAAAGAAGGATGAATCCAAATCTTAGGGAGATAGTGAAAGAAGAGCTCCAAAAACTACTCAATGTAAACTTCATTTATCCAATTTCAGATAGCCGATGGGTTTCTCCTTTAGTTATAGTACCTAAAAAGAATGGTAAATGGAGGGTATGCATTGATTACAGGGAATTGAACAAAGCAACTTTGAAGGATCACTTTCCTTTGCCTTTTATCGATCAGGTATTAGATACATTAGCAGGTAAAAAGTACTTTTCATTTTTGGATGGTTTTAGTGGCTATAATCGAATTCAGGTAGCACCTGAAGATCAAGATAAGACCACATTTACTTGTCCATGGGGAACTTTTGCCTACCGAGTGCTTCCTTTTGGGTTATGTAATGCACCAGCAACATTCCAAAGAGCAGTACTAGGAAATTTTTCTGATCTAATCCATGATTGTGTAGAGGTTTATATGGATGATTTTACAGTTTATGGTAATTCATTTGAAGAGGCATTAGAAAATTTGGAAAAAGTTCTTATAAGATGTAAAGAAACAAACCTTTCATTAATACATGAAAAATGCTTTGTGATGTTTACTGAAGGGATTGTTTTAGGACATCATATTTCAGGAGATGGGATTAAGGTTGATAGATCAAAAGTTGAAGTCATCTCCAAGTTACCTATTCCAAATTGTGAAAGAGATGTTAGAAGTTTTCTAGGATTTACTGGTTACTATAGAAGATTTATAGAAAACTTCACTAAAATAGCATCTCCACTCTTCAAGTTGCTTACAAAAGACTGTGAATTTAAATGGGATCCTGATTGTCAATCCGCTTTTGAAACTTTGAAAACAAGAATATCCGAAGCACCTATCTTGAGAGGACCAAATTGGAAACTTCCTTTCCATATTTCTACAGATGCTTCAGATACAGCTCTTGGAGCTGTGTTGGGTCAAAAAGATTTAATTCCTTATGCCATTTATTACACCAGTAAAAATTTGACTCCCACAGAGTTGAACTATACTGTGGCTGAAAAAGAGTTTTTAGCTGTTGTTCATGCAATTAATAAGTTTAGACATTACATAACAGGCTATGAAACTTTTATTCATACTGACCATTCTGCAATTAGATATTTAATGAACAAACCTGTTACTAATGGCAGAGTGACAAGATGGCTCTTACTTTTACAAGAATTCAATATTACTGTGTTGGATAGACCAGGAAAAAAAAATACAGTAGCTGATTTCTTGTCTAGGATTCAGAATACTAAAGAAGATTCTCCTGTAGAGGATAAGTTTCCTGATGAATACTTGTTTGCAGTAACTATTAAGACTCCTTGGTATGCAGATATTGCTAACTATTTGGTTACATGGAAACTGCCTTCACATTTATTTCCAAGTGAAAAACGAAAAATTATTCAGGAGAGTTCAAAATATTCATGGATTTCTAACGAATTGTTTAAAACAGGGCCAGATCTTGTGATCAGAAGATGTGTCAGGGAAGATGAAATGCCTGATATTCTTAAGGCATGTCATGATGAACCATGTGGCGGACACTTTGCGGACAAAAGGACAGCCTATAAAATCCTTTCCTTGGGATATTATTGGCCTTCCCTCTTCAAAGATGCAAAACAATATGTCAAAAGGTGTGATAGCTGCCAAAGAGTAGGGAAACCTACCCTTTCAAATAAAATGCCATTGCAAACACAGGTACTCATTGAACCCTTTGAAAAATGGGCTTTAGATTTCATTGGACCTATTAATCCACCATCTAAGCAAAATAAGTATATATTGGTTTGTATTGATTATGTTACTAAATGGGTAGAAGCCAAAGCATTAGTATCTGCTACTGAAAATTTAGTTGTTCATTTTCTTTATGAGGATATTTTTACTCGCTTTGGTGTTCTAAGAGAAATTGTGACAAATCAAGGAAGCCAATTCACATCCAACTTGGTGGAGAAGCTGATGGAAGAATACAAAATCAAGCATAGAAGATCTACTCCTTACCATCCACAAGCAAATGGTCAAGTGGAGTCTACCAACAAAGTTCTCGAAAGTATCATCACCAAAACTGTTCATCTACATAGAAGAGATTGGGCAGAAAGGCTTCCTGAAGCCTTGTGGGCCTACAGAACTACATGGAGAAATACAACGGGACATTCTCCCTATGAACTTGTTTATGGGAAGGAAGTCCTGCTTCCCATTGAGTTCCAAGTCAAGACCTTCAAGATAGCAGTTCAGTTGGGGATGGACTTATCAGAAGCCCAAAAGCATAGAATGGAGCAGTTGAATGAGCTAGATGAGATCAGACAAGAAGCAATTTTAAGAACTGATATAGTTCAATATCAAAGAGCTAAATGGCATGACAAGTACATCAAAGAGAAGAAGTTTCAAGAAGGAGATTGGGCATTGTTATTTGATTCCAAGTTTAAATATTTTCAAGGAAAATTTTAGACTCATTGGCTTGGGCCATATGAGATTGACAAGATCTTTAGCAATGGAGCGGTAAGAATCAAGACCATTGATGAGTTTCAAAATCCTCTTATTGTGAATGGCCACAGATTGAAAGTTTATCATAAGCCACTCTCAAAAGAGGAATTTGTCAAAATGTTTCAAGAAAATTTTGCAATCAGGCTGGTACAGAAGAATTCTTCTTCTCCACCAGCCTAGATTTTGTTCTTTTCAGTTTAAAATAAAATAAAATTGTATGAGCCTGAAAACCAATCACTGATTGACAGTATTATACAGAAAATGTAGGGTGAAAATCAGGAACACCTGACACCCTATATTTTCCAAAAAAAAAAATCTCTCTTTCATTTCACAAGTTTTGTGACCACCCACTCCATTCCATTCCACTTCATTTCACTCCACCTCATTCCATTTCACTTCATTTTATCTATTTCATTCCATTTCACCAATAAAATTCTCTTTCATGACCATTTCCATTTATTCAATTGTCGTCCGTTCATTTCCATTCACCCAAATAATAGCTGTGTCAGTTTCCGCAGCTGACATCTGTTTCCGCAGCTGACACCAGTTTCCGCAGCCAGAAGCAGATTCCGCAGCTACCACTCTGTTTTTTAAAAGAATGTACAGCCAGATGTTATTTCCATAATCATGAAATCAAATGTAGGTATGAGGACCAATTATGAAGACATGGGGCATTTAAGATATCAATGAGGAGCAACTAATTGAAGACCAAGGAAAAATGGCAAGAATTCCAAGGTATGAGTAAAAATTTATTTCAAATGGCATTTAAAACACATTTTTATATAATTATAAACCATAAGCTCCATTATGTGCAATGATTATATTGACAAACTCTGTAACCACTCCATGATCTCTGTACAATCCTCCCACAATCCTTGCATTCATTCTCAAACGGTCCCATAATTAAACCTCCGATCTTCACTCATACTCCGATATTCCACCTGTGACAATGAAACGTAGTTGATTTGACTACGGCTTCTTTCAGCCGCATAAAATCCGTAGCCGTTGTATAAACGTGCTTACATTTATTCTGCAGCCACCAAATTTTAAAACACTGTCGGATGTGTTATACTCCTCCTATTGTTCTATTAATCTTACAGCCGCATTTCCGCCGTGCTCACGTAACCCTTCTCTATTCCGCTTCATTCCATTTCGTTCTCTGTTACGCTACAGTCTGTATACCCACTCTCTGATATCTACCTACAGCCATCGTGCTCATTTCTGTTCATTCAGCCGTCCTACTTCCATTGAACCCTCCTCACGCAGGCAAGTTTTTAAAGAGCAGAAAGAAGGATGGGTAAATTGTTGAGAGCAGAACCAGAGGGACCTAAATTCATGGAAGGATACCCGCAAGTCAGGGATATATTGAAGAAGGCAAAGTGGTTGTGGTTTATCCAAAAGTTTAGAGGCTACCATAAAGAGGTGACAAAAGCTTTTGCAAGGTCTTTCAATGGCCTGGAGGTAGAGATTGGAGACCTTAAGTTTACGATGAATGAGGCATCTATAGCATCTGCCACAGAACTTCTTCAAGAGGGTGCACGTTGGTTTAAGAACAAAAGCATTAGTGATGAAGCCTGGAGAGTGATTCTACATAACCCAGGTATGGACATAACTATTTTTAAAAGAGGAATTCATGTTCATGCTTTGAAAGAGGAATGGGCTACTTTGCTGCTAGTTGTTCAAAAATTTATCACCTGTGAGGGCCGTTTTGGGTCAATGTATATGTACCATACCAGATTGCTGATGAAATTTCCAGATAACCAGACCCTTAATCTGCCATATTTTTTATTAAATAGTTTGAAGAAGATGTATCTGACTGTTCAGAAACATTTAGGGGATGTAGAACCACATCTATATCACAATGGTCTTGTGAAAATTTTGATTGAAAAAGAGTTAAAGGAGAAGAAGGACACGTGGGAACAATTTTTGATTAGAAATTTCTTTGAGGAACCTCAAGAAATTCCTGAAGGTAGCACATCAAGAAGGAGTAGGAGAAAAAGAACAAATGATGAAACTCAAAGTACTCCTACTACTACAATTGAAAGAACTAGTAGGAAAGAGAGACTGTCAAAAAGGAAGAAGAAAGAAACCAAGGGTAAAAAGCCAATAACATCAAAAGAGAGAAAAAGTATTGAGGCTATGCATCAAACCCCTTCTTCCGAAGAAGATCATCAAGTGTTATCTGAAAGACTAGTTCACCTTCAAGAACATTCATCTATGGCCAAGAAGAAAGGGAAAGGAAAACAAAAGCAAAAAGACAGTGGTCCACAGCGTGTGAGAAGAAGTTCCAGGCTTAAGGGGAAGTTGAGGAAAACGCAAACGAAAGGACCCCATTTTATTGATTTGGGAGAAGAAACATCTAAACAATCCCTAGCTGGCCATAGTCCATCTCACTCTCAGTCAGACAGTGAACCTAGTTCATTTCATTCTCAGTCATACATTGAACATAGTCCATCCCATTCTCAGCCAGACGTTAATGTGAGTCCTTCCCAGCCAGATTTTAAAGACAACTCTCCTCCACGGCATTTTGGGGACAGCCCAATAAAAATGACACCTGAGATAGACCCAAAGCAACAAGAAGTATATGATTATATAGAATCTTTAGAAAAAGTAGCTACGGGTCCCAGTACTTCGTCCACTCAGCCTCACACAGCAGAAGATGATCTAGTCCAATCATTGAAACAAGAAGTCTTTGAGCTAGAGCTTTTAAATAGACACATTAAAAATGAAAATGAGACATTGAAGGAACAAAGTAAATTGGACAAAATCATTCATGATAATACCATGCTACATCTGGGACTATGGCAGAAGAAGAACAGGAAATTGAAGAAGAAATACCAGAAGTTAAGTAGAGCACTGATTAATATCAAATTCATATGCTTGATGAAAAAGCCCAGGATGTTAGTAGCACCAAGGAAGAGGAGGAGAGGACTGGATGTACTGGCTGAAGTGTCAAGGCATATGAATTGAAGAAGGATTATCAAAATTTTGGTTGCATGAGGACATGCAACACCTTCACAGTGGGGGTATGTTGAGTCTCAAATCTACATCTTTCCTATACACCTTTCTAGACCTTTTTCATTCACCTGAACCTTCTAAGTTGTCAATATCATTGCATATTAATTGTAAAATAGCATCTAAAATGGTTTTTAACTATGTTTTGTGTCTGCTGTTTGATTTAGATTTTTTCTCATTTAACTGCGGAATCTTGCCACTTTCCGCAGCTGCTGCAACTTTCCGCAGCCATTTTGTGAAATTCTATGTTGCAGGTGTCTTCAAGAAATTCGAGCCACATGGGCAAGTCAGAAATGATGTGGACATGGATCGTGTCCTATTGGCTCGGGCAAATTCAGCAAAGGAGGTTTTGGTCAAAGGTGGCCAAGTGGAAGTCAACCGTAGAGTCCCACGGTGACAGGACTCTGTTTCTCATCACGTGAAGATTTGTATGACCGTTTCTAATTTACGGGAGACACATCAACACCTGTACACGGCTCCATAAGCCGAATTCAACATCCACTCTTCATAGATTTACTCCTCACCGCGGCCATGATGCTGGATCTTTGGACGTGATGGTTCACGTGTCTCTATCAACACAAAATTTAGGGAATTAGTTATATCACCTTTGTTATAAATAACGTGTTTTCATACGCATAATAGTTAGCCTCCAGATAGCTCTGTAATGTAATTGCGTTGCCACTGTGCTGTAATATCATTTCTCTGTTATGACTGCATTTTAATATATAAGAAGACTCTGTTTCCAAGCGTAATTCATATTTGAAGGCTGTTGCCCGAGGTTTGTGCAGAGGGCCCCTGCACACGCTGAGGTTTTGTGCATTACTGTATAGTTTCTTGTTTTATTTCTTTAAGTTCATTGTGCCATAAGTCATTCACGTGTTTATACATTGTATCTTTCATGATATTTATGCTTCATCTCTGTTCATAATCTTTCATGCTTTACATTTTACTTCTGTCCATAATCTTTCATGTTTTATGTTGTTGTTAACTGATCAGTGTTCTTGTTTCAAATTACAAATAGGCAGCCCGGGCATTTGCACATCTTTTGACTAATGACATGGAATCAATATTGTTCTGCTGCTAATTTATTTTTCTTAGTTTTTGTTTAATTCCAGTACTGCTTTGTTTATTTCAGTCTTTCACATTTGCTTCAGTAGTTAGATTTAGATATATTAAATTGCTCATGTCATTTTCAGTTACCTCCGAAAGCCACAGCTGGACTGATGGTGAGGGATTGAAGTATGAGTGTGTAGTTTGATATTAGTTTACTTTATGCAAGTTAGATATATTAAATTGCTCATGTCATTTTCAGTTACCTCCGAAAGCCACAGCTAGACTGATGGTGAGGGATTGAAGTATGAGTGTGTAGTTTGATATTAGTTTACTTTCTGCAAGTTAGATATATTAAATTGCTCATGTCATTTTCAGTTACCTCCGAAAGCCACAGCTGGACTGATGGTGAGGGATTGAAGTATGAGTGTGTAGTTTTATATTAGTTTCTTTTTCTACAAATTAGATATCAGATTGCTCAAGTTGTTTATGGTTACCTCCGAAAGCCATAGCTGGACTAATGGCGAGGGATCAGAATATAAGTTGATTTAGATTTACTTTGTTGCAATTCTTGAATTTCTTTAAGCTTAGTTTCTTTTGTGTTTAGACAGCAGCAAGGATAATTTGGTTTTCATGCTCAATAGTTCACTGTTTGATTTATTAGGCTAGCAGCACATTTTCATTTCCTTTCAAGTTTTGTCATTGTATGTTTCAAATTCCTTTTGAAGTTTGAAGTTGGTAAATCATTATAAAGGATATCATTGCCTTGAACAATCATAACCATACTTGTTTTTTTTTAATTTTAGAATTTCCATCTCACATTAGAAAACCAAAAACGACAAAAAGGTAAGAAATAGGTTATCTTGCACATATAGTGCGCCACACTTCATCAGCTTACGAATCCCAGATTGATAAATTAATGTAGCAATTTAGGACACACTAAATTGACCAAACAGCCCCGTAACACATTCCTGTCGATGCTGGTTGGCCTCGAGAGCCTAGGATGGTTCGTTGGATTGCTTTGATGGCCCGCCATATTGAGGGTGAGGAGATTGTGCGATTTCCCTCTACATATTTTCGTTGGCTGGAATGCCAACTTTTTGTTATAGAAGGTTTTCCTTATGCTGGCATGGACTTTCGTGGCGACCAAGAGATACCCCTTCCTCCAGGAGCTCAGTGGGACGAATCAGGTAAAAAATATTTTCTGACATGTTCTAATTTCTAATTTTTATTTTGTTTTTAAATCATCCAAAACTGATAGCAAAAATTTTCAAATGCAGATGTGGTCCAACTCGACCAGCCATTCTCTGCCCCTTTGATTGGAGGCAAAGGGATGCAGCACCACCACCACCACCCCCACAGGATCAAACTACAGAGATCCTGACTGACTTAGAGCACCATCTGGAGCGGCTCACTATAGATATTCCTCAGACTACTATAGATGATATCCCACTCCGTCTACAAATATATGTCATAGGTGTTCCTGGTCCATTCAAGAGGTTTTTGACTAGGGTGGCACGAGCATGGTGTATTATCGTGATCATCACCATGGATAGTGGCTGATTGACTTTGTAGACTCATTTTTGTATCACTTTTTTCCGATCATAAGGCATTTTTTCCGATGTATTATTTTTTGAAGACTACATTTATAATATGATATACTATTATTTCAGTTTACCTGTTCAATCATGTTATGAAATGTTTGATTTGTTACTTTGTTATCGCAAATGTCTATTTATAACATTAGAAGCAATTGAATTTGCTAATGTATTTAAATTTCTTGAAATGTGTTGATATTCAATATAATCGAACTCTCGTTCCAAGAGACGAACACTTAAAAATAATCTTAATAACAGTGGATTTCTAATGGCATATACTCGATTTAACTGTAATACAATGAGTTCAGAATCTAATTTAACAATCAAACTCTGAATTCCAAATGAAATGGATTCCGATAATAATTCAATAACTGCACTAAATTCAGCAATATTGTTCGTCGTTTGACTGAGACTTACCCCATGAATCGATACTAACTCGTCAGTGGGTGAGTAAATAACCCAAGCTGCGGAAGAGATGTTCCGTGTACTACGAAAAGCGCCATCAGCAAAACCAATATACGTTTGAAAAGACGTCGACATCTACGATATCAAAAATATCCAAATAAGCGGGAATAATAGTAAGAGCACACTTACGCTAGGCACACGTTTCTAATATATAGAACACCAGCTAAAAATTAACTAATATATAGAGAATATCTCCACACAAAGTCAAGCGTAATATCTCTTCAGATAAAGTCCATTTCTGGTTTTACCCAAAGAGACCCCGTCAAAATCACTCAATTCATAGACCCCTTTTGCAAGTTGTCACTTGACAATGTAAGGACCATGCCACATGGGTTCAAATTTCCCAGCCCCTAGTTTATCATTGGCTTTATCATAAATCAAAACTAGATCTCCTTCTGAAAAATTATGAGAAGTAGCACTTCTATCATACTGAGATTTCATTATTTTCGCATGAGCCTCGGTAGCTAATGCAGCGGTGCGCTGATTCTCATATAATTGAGCCAAGTATAAAAAACATTTCTCCTCTTTATAAGTGTTTGGTAATAACTCTATGGCTAGTTTGAGTGACGGTATCTTGCATTCAATGGGTAATATCGCTTCTAAACCGTAGAGCAGTTGAAAAGGAATAAAACCTGTCGATGTTTTTGCTGAGGTTCGATATGCCCAAAGTGCTGAAAAGAGCATGGTATGCCAATTCAACTTATGAATTCCAATGATTCATTTGATCATGGTGACTAAAACTTTATTAATTGCTTCAACTAAACCATTGGCCTGTGGTTAATATGGTGTAGAACTATCATGGCGCAGGCCAAGCTAGTCTGTTAACTCGGTCATCATGATATTTCGAAAATGGCTCCCGTGATCAGTAATTCTTGCTTGGAGTACACCAAAATGAGCAATCACATGATTGAATACGAAAGTAGCTGCAGTTTTTCCATCTGCTGCAAATGTAGGCATTGCCTCGGCCCATTTAGTAAAATAGTCTACTGCTAGAATAATGTACCCATGCCCCCTGACCGAGTGAGGGTTACATGTAATGAAATTGATGCCCCATTTTGAAAAATGACTAACAGCAATTATGGGGTGAAGAGGATCAGGTGGTGTACGCATTTTTCGATCGAATATTTGACAATTATGGCATTTTCGGACCACGTAAATATAATCTTTGAACATAGACGGCCAAAAATATCTTGCGCGCAATATCTTTTGGCTTGTGGAATACCCAGACATATGACCGCCACATGCTCCGGAGTGACAGTGATTTAAAACCTTCTCGGCTTTGTCATGAGTTAGACAACGTCGAAAAACCGAATCTGCTCCACGACGGTAAAGTGTTTCGCCAACAATGTTATATTGTTGAGACTGGAAATGAATTTTTCATCATTGTGACCATGAAATTTCAGGCCGAAAAGATTGGGTTTGAAGATATACAATAATATCTCCATACCATGGATCAATGGTACTAATAAGAAACAAAGATTCATCAGCGATTGGTTGTTCCGCCACAGTTTCTATATTAGTACGTGGGAAATCACACATAAGTTCAACAAATATTAGTGATTTCTTGGATTTGGATTTTTCAAACTCCAAATCAAACTCCTGCAGGATAACAATCCATTTGGAGTATTTGCCCCTTAGAAATTTTTTGGTCAAGATGTACATCATAGGGTTGCAATCAAAGATCATTGTCATTTTGCATAAAAGTATGTAGTGATGAAAATGTTGGACAACTTTAACAGCTTCCAAGGCCAATTTCTCCACATGTGAGTATTTGATCTCAGCCAGATGCAAATTTCGACTAAAATAGTAAATCACATGTTCACTATGGAATTCATCTTCCTGAACTAAAACCATCCCTATCTTGGAATCGGAAGCGGCGAGGTACAAAAATTAATCTTGGTTGTAGTTGGGAGGATGCAGTAACGGTGCATGGGTCAATGCGTTTTTCAAAGCATCAAAAGATCAATCAGTGACCTCGTCCCAAAAGAATGGAATGTTCTGTTTCAACAACCTAGTGAAACCTTTCGTTAAATCGGCGTCGTTAGGAATGAATCGACGTAAAAAGTTTTCTTTCCCTTGCAAACTTTGGAGTTGGTGAAGAGTAGAAGGAGGAGGTAAATTGATGATTGCCTCAACCTTCGATGGGTCGACACGAATGCCTGCCTTTGAGACAATAAATCCCAATAATCATCCGGATTCTACGCAGAAAACACATTTTTGTGGATTCAAACAAATCTTATAATGCCTACATCATATAAATATGGCTCGTAAATGAGTAATATGATCTTCTCAGCATGAAGAATGAGTAGTAAAATCATCAAGGTAGGGTTGCACAATATGCTTAATGTCATGAAATGCATAAGACATGACCCTTTGAAAAGTGGTGCCAGCGTTCTTAAGGCCAAAAGGTAATTTGTGATAAGAAAAAGTTCCCCATGGACAAATGAAAGTTGTTTTAGGTTGATCTGTAGGGAGTATGTTTATTTGATTGTAGCCGGAAAATCCATCCATGAATGAGAACATTTCACTTCCAACACAATCGTCGATAATTTGATCGATGTAAAGGGTTGGATAATTGTCTTTAGGACAAGCTCAATTTATATCCCTATAGTCGATACATACTCGTATTGTTCCTTGTTTTTTATTGACCGAAACAATATTAGATACCCAATTCGTTAATGGGATTGGATAAATAAAACCTACATGAAGTAATTTTTCAACTTCTTCTTTGATAGCAGCATCTTTTCTCGGATGAATCTGATGTAATTTCTGTCTGACTGGTTTGGCATCCGGGTATGTCTTAATTTCATGTACAACGATTGACGAATCGATTCCTGGAATTTCTTCATATGACCAGGAAAAGATGTCGTGTAATTCCTGAAACAGGGCCTTATATGCTTGAATTTCTTCAGGCGTACAAGAAGCCCCTATGTGAATGTTTTCAAAAATTCCAAGTTTTACTGAAATGTCAAGAGGAACTATCATAGAAATATTTTCTAAATTCAATTCAGAATTGGCATTGGAGAGAGGATTCTGAGGTTCTTTGACGTAATCACTGGTAAAAATGGAGGAAAAATCATTCTCAAAATGACCGAGATTAGGTAAAAATGAAGACCTATGGTGTAGATCTTTCCATGGTAATTCATCTACCGAAAATAATTCACAAATATGCTCATCAGTATGGAAAACTTGTTGAGCAGGATTCGGAATTGGTGTCGAAGCTAAACTCGATATTGAAAATGACTCCTGATTGATCACATTCACTGGATCAAATTTGGTTGAAGGGTTATCAGAAAATGACTGTACTTGCTGATATGCTAGTTCAAAAGGACTGAAAGGCATCGGGCCCTCGCAAGAATCCAATTTTGATTCTGAAGGTACTATCCAAGGATCATCAAAGGAAATAATACTTGATGTAATCATATTGATATTAGAAATAGGAGTTTGTATGTTAGGAGGAGGCAGGGAAAAAGTTCCCAATAAATCTGAATCTTTAATCAAACCTACTCCAACATCCTTATAATGGATAGTCGATTTTCCGATATGTTGGATACTATCAGTAGAAGCTGGGTCGGATAAATAATATGAGAGTTGATCTATCTTAACGATATTTCCTTTATGAGGAAACATGATGAGGTGAAAGATCGATGATACAACAACATTCATAGCGTAAGACCAACTGCAACCCAAGAGAAGGTTATAATCCAGAGGGGCATCAACCACTTCCACATCTGGATTAACTGTTTTGCCTTCTACCTCTATTGGCATATCTTGTAAAATACCATATGGCTAAAAACCTCTTCCATCAAACACTTTGATAATAGTTGGTGATTGGTTGATTGTTGGAGAACCAAGTGATTTCCAACCAATGGGATGTCATCAAGCCATAAAATTGCATTCAGAATTTTCAAAGCAACATCATTTCTATGTTTGCACATTCTTTATAAAAGAAGACAAATCAACAAGGTGAGCAATAATTCGTTCCTGATGAGAAAAAAAATCTTGGTTGTTGTATGTGCTTCTTTGCTATGGTTGTTATAATAATTAAATTTCATCTTTATGTTGAAGATATTTAGATTGTAAATTATTTGTCCATTTGTTATAGGTTGCACTCAAAGTTTAACAATCATAACTCATAATTATCCTTTCATCCCAAGTGAAACCTAGCAATAGTGCATGTTAATCCGGTTATGGAGACCAAAGACCCAGGTATAACACAATAAATACTAATAGATAATGAGCATGCTGACAAAATCAATAAATGAGAGTTATATATTGTAGTTCTTTAAATTGAACAAGCTCATGGCTATTATTGAACCATGTGATTTAACTCACCCAATCAAAACCAATTAGATGGCGCTTTCATAACAAACACAATTAGTGAAGAGTTCCTTCTTAGATTAACCTAACCTTCTTTACCTTCATTAAAATCATCATTAATTATTTTAAAATGCATGTTAACTAATTATGCATCTACCATTAGGTTATTTTTCACAATAGCTTCACTTGTAACAATATATATTTTAGATATCTCATTTCTTCAATATCAATTTTTGATACGAGCTAGAAGTGGAGCCATGTGAGAAACGTTGAATGGTTCTTTTAAGTGAGCTAGACACAAAACTTGCTCTAGTGAATCAAAGAGCATAATCTCAACTAACTTTGTATTAAAGCTCCAATGTTTAATAGAATTCCTGTTAATCTCATTCTCTTTAAACAGTGAAGGCCACTCTCTTTATGCAAGTAACTGTGATATTTGTATATATGGTTACCTAATCATCCTAAGAAGGGCTCCAAGATACAAATGCACCACTTATAACTAAGGAATTTTCAAATAAACATTCATTTATGATGGGACACTTTCAACATAGAAATCAAGGATAGCATGTACTATACCTAGCTCTACAATTTGTCTTGCCTGAGAGTAATGCCACTCTGCCTGAACAGAGATACCTTAACAATTCCCTTAAATATCTCAACATATGCTCATGAAGGAAGAAGTGGCCTTCCACTCAAGGATTCCTCGTCCTCATAAGAAATATCCTTTTGGGAATTTTTATATTGATAGCAGCTAGCTAAGAACATGTAAATGCAAAGATTGATCGCAGTGTCGCACTCAGAGAGGCTAGAAGTGAATAAAATTAGTCTAAATGAGCTTTGTTCAAGTTGTTTGTGAACCAGCAACCCCCCCTGCTTCTGCAACTAACCTTCTCAGTAACTGAAATAAGGAAGTTGCTAATGAAACTAGAAACTCTTACAACACTCAGATTCACAACAATACCCAGGATTTTCATAGTGTCTGGCATCTGATCATAAAAGTATTCTTGCATTCCTACCATTTCAAATACATTTTATATGCCAAATAGCACATATTGTGGAAGCAACAGAAAAATGATCAAGGGAATTTTTACATTGGGCAGGTCTATCAGTCCATTGTCCTTTGCTACCTCGATTCTTCTAATCTATATCAATGCGGCAACAATCATTGATATAATGGAGAAAAACATGTCAGTTCCTATCCTTTGTAGCATAGTAATCCCCCGTTCATTCCCTGTCAAGCGCCTTGCGATTGGAACAAAGATGCGGTCATAAATAGGCACCAATAGGAGAATATATAGGCTAGTAAAACATTGTAAGCTTGCAGCAGGGATCTGAAAATGTGTTCCAATCTTTCTATCCATTGTGCTCCCCTGTTTTGTGAAAAATGTTGAAGATTGTGCAAAGACAACCCCATACATCAAACATGCCATCCAAATTGGTAACAGCCCAAGAAAATATTTTACCTCTTCAACCTCTTGGACTGTGCATAGTCGCTAATTGAAGGTTGTTTTACACTCATCGTCCAACTCATCTTCAACTGTAGCTTTGTCAAGAAACTTGAAAAATGAGAATGAGGATATGCATCACAAATATCTCATTTCATCTAATAAAGTCTATTATTTAACAACACAGTAGCAAAAGAAGCCAAAACTGAACTGAAATTAAACAAACAACCTTTACACATAAAGACATTTGGGCTAGAATCATAGCTTTCCACATATAAAGAGAGAATTATAAATCTTCTTAGATTTATATGTTGAATTTTTTTACTTTAGGATAACTAAGATCTTGTAATTTCTTTCTAACAAGCTTGCATTGCTACTTGCAAGGAAGAAAAAACGGCACAATTTTAAGGGATAGGAAATATTAATTTTATTTGAGCCAATCGATCATGTCCACTTATTGACTGAATCCTAAGCAGTAAGAAGAGTTAAAACTAGGCACAAAAAGACAATAAAGAGCCCAAACAAACACATTAACCTAAGTTGAACTTGAACAAAAGCTTTAAACTACAACTTCAGGGCCTTATAACCGCCTCATCCCTTCTGAAAAAATTATGAAGTTCTATAACTCATGTCCTGTGGTTTCCTTTTGATAAAATGAGGCAGATACTTGCAAGAGAAAAAAAAATACCACACAATTCTAAGAATTTATAAGGAATGTTATGTTATTTTTTAGCTAATCAATCTTGACCAAATTTTGGCTGAGTCTTGACCCACAGAAAAATTTTATGACCTATCCAATCTAAAAAAGGCTAAAAGGAAGCTCCTACAATTGCTGAAAATATGTATAATGTTGTTCACAAATGCTAATGTTGAATAAAACTTCCTCAGGTCCTATCGCCAAGGAGAAAATGTTATTTTCACAATGCAGTTTTGAGGGAGTAGAATTCATGGTCACCTGCAGAAAGAATAACAAATCATAGGCCTCTTCAAACAACATAATGTTGTCAGACTTGACAGGAAAGTGAATAGAGCCCATTCAAAACAAAAAAATACACAAGTAGATACTCCTCTTTAGTCATTTCCTTTCCTGTCTGACCTAGAGTTTTTTGGATACTTCCTAGATTATTATCCTCAAATTTTATTATTTCCTTATTTCATAAACTTATGTACTTTGTCTACATCCCATGATAGGGGAAAGTAGATGCATGCATATTCATCTTAGATCTTATACATTGGACTATCTTAATAAAATCCACAACTAAGAAAAAGAAAATAGAATAAGAAAAAGGATAGTACCATCCTCCGTAACAAGCTTATAAAATAGTGTTTAATTTGCAATGGGATACAATCTAAGTTCTAACTAGATAAGGAATTTAACCTAAATACTAAATACAAATAAAAGTCAGTTGCATCCACAGAAACCAATTTTTGGCTGCCAAATTCCCTGGAATTACTATCAAAAAGCATTATGCACACTTTGAATCTTATTAAGTCCTCTGGAAATTCTCCACACCATGAATCTTTTAATCCCTAGAAGGCTAACAAATTAGAGGCCTACAATTGTGACCAAAATCAACAATAGCACAATTCAAAAAAAACTAAAAGCCTTCACTATCATAGTCACAATAAATCAAAGCCTTCATTAGCATATTAACAATAGAGCAAAGCCTCCACAAGCTTGCACCCAGGTTAAAGGAAATAATACCTTTCTGACAACACAGGCACTCTTGATATGGAATCATCATTAAAGCTAAAATAAGATAAACACTATAGAAAACCGCCTTGAAGAAAAAAAAGTATGCAATATCTGGCATTGAACAGGCAACCAACATAGGCATTGAAGTAAATAAAGTGAATATCCCATATAATATTTATTGTTGCGTTAAAATTGTGTTATCACCTGAATGCATTCATTTAGTGAGCTTAACATATTTGTAAGGACCTCTGTTCCTAGTTCCTAGTAAGCCACATAAACTGTGTCAGCTCCAATCGAGTGCAAATAGACATTATCAATAGGCATTGAAATCATATATCTTTAAGCTAATGAACTATACATAATGAAAAGTTTGAAAATTTTAAAAGAGCTTGTTTTCTCACCTTATGTAATGCTTCAACAAGGGATGAAATAATATAGTCTGAGGGTTGCTTAACATATGACTCATTACATCCTCGTGCTTTTCCCTTATCCATGGCCAATTTTCCAACTCGGAGAATTTCTGGCATGCATGTTTAAAAGAACAACTGGTGATAAGTTTTTGGACATCTTTGACTCAAATATATTTGTCCTCCATTAGAGACAATATATAAAATACCTGAAACTACATCCATCCGAACTTCCTCGTGAAAATAGAACTTCAATAATGGAACAAGAATTGGCACAACCTGTCATCAAACCAAAATTGGTTACATAATTTAATAAAGAAAAGTGTCACCTACATTTACTAACAATGATTAATTCCATCAAATACCTGCCCAATCCATGGATATAATCCTTCTTTCAGTTCATCAGCGTAACAACAAAGCATGTTACATGCAATAACCTTTTCTTCCAGTACACTTGTTAGAATGCCTATCCTTTTGTCCCCAATAATGATGGTCTCCACATTGTAGTTCAAAAAAATTAGTAAGGGTATCATCTTTCAATAGAACATACTTTATGAACACATTTTGTAGAATGGAATTCAAAACAACATCGTAGATGCCCTTCACAGAAAAATATTTTAAACCTATGAGATATATATAAAACATTCATTCTGCATCGTAGATCTAAGTAAATTAGTGGATTAGCAACTTCAAGCAACTTAGATTCCATCAGTTTCTCACTTTTGAAATAGACATGAGATATATGTAAAGGCATATGTAGCATACTACAGAAAAAGGGAAGGGTTCAACTGCAAGCAGCTAGGATTTATTTGGTTTCTTCCAGACAACAGTTCAAAAACGCCAAACTCCAATTCCTACAATGAAATCACAATTGTTTCCTTGATCATTTCTATCTTGAAATTAATTTCCATCGACTTGTCGTGGTAGGATGCATATCAGCTTCTTTGATGTAATATTTTTGGAAAAAAAAAGCAGCATAGTATGACCTACCTGTCTTCTGTTTATTGTTTGTTACAAAGATGATGGCTTTAAAATGAAGAGGCTCTCTTTTACTCATGTCAATTTTTAGGTTTGTAATTCAATGATATTTATAAGACAACTATTACTAATAAATTTGAACATCAGAAGCTAATATAAGATGATGATACCAGTAGTTAATTTGCATTTCATAATTAACTATTGGTTTATTCCTCTAGTTACTTGAAGCTCTTGATGATGATACCAGTGTAGACATAAAAATTATAAATATAAGATTCTTGCTGTTGTTATAAATACAAATCGCTGCATAAGAAAGACTGGAGATGGGTATGCTGAAATACAAGTCTGCTAACCTCTGGGAAACAAATGGCCCAACTAGTGCTAAAACCATAACGTAAAATTAAAGAGGATACATACCCTCTAGTAAGGTTATTGATATACCTCGACCTGCTAATTCTCAATGATACTGGTCATATGCTTCAAGATATATCTTTAATTAATCCAGTTGCCCAATTCAAACGTTTTCTAGTCTTTACCAGGGATATTTTCAACAGCAACTCAAAGACCTGATCTGAAACTGAATCTAACATGATCAAATTTGAAAGCATACAAAAAAATAGTTTGTGTTTTGTTCTTAGCTCAATACATAAGCAGGTGAAAGACTGGATAAATTCATTCGTACCATCCCTTCCCTGGAAAGGGGAATTGCAAATTAATGAAAAATCATGAGAGAATGAAATTTAGTGATTTTGGTGAATCCAGGCACAACAGGAAGTCGATAAATTGAAAAAATGGAACAACCTTTGTACATGTCATCTAGATTGAACTTTGTAGGTTCAGTTGCAAGTATCTTGTAAAATCTCTTGTCTATCTCAACAAAGGATTATTATATAAAATTTGAAAGTTTTATCCCTTGCAGCCTACAGGTGTAGATAATATCTAAGGCTCAATGCTATCAGTAAAGTTGCATACTAAAAGCCAGGCCAACTGGACCCTGGTTCACTGGTGAGGTCAATAGAATATTAAACCAGCACCATGGATCTATTCAACTCTGTGGTCTACCTCAACCAAATAGGATGCACTTTAAAGGGATGATGCCATGTGCAAGTCTAGGGAAATTTTGGTGGAATAGTTACATATGTGGTGCAAAGCTTTTAATGGTAAAGAATAATAAGACCATAAATTTGTAAAATAGTTGACAGAAGATTCACTAAATACAAATTCCATGCATAACAATCTCAGGGTGGACAAAAGAATATAGAGACACACCTAAACAATTCCTGCAAAAGAGTTGCTCCATCCATGAGTCGCTGTGAGAGGCACAATGGCAACATACATTAAAATTATATTGGCATTACAAAGTGACAACCCCAGAGCCATAATGACAACAACTTTGGCTCTCTCTAATGTGAGAAACTCCATCAATTTTGATGGCCTTGAGGCATATGTAAGTGCACTTAATCCAATACCATCATCTTGGAAACCTATATCGGCTCGTGATGCCACATGTGTGTGAACCTGTTGTGCTACAATCCTTGGCCTAAACACCCCTGATCTACTACATCTGTTTATGCGCTTGTCAGCAATTTAATTTGCACCTATAACCATCTTTTGGCTTGTGGAATTTATGAACTTTAGCAGGCCCTTCTTAGCTTGCCAGTTGACTTGATCCTCCAATGTTGAATTCAGAGTAAGTAAAGAATATTTTTTATGTTCGATTCTTTCTACCTCTCTGAAACTAGAACTCGATTGAAGATTCTTGTTGCCCTAATGCACTCATCAATGCGTGCAGAACTAGATCTTGGCATCCTGCATAGAATCCAGCATCGTGCACCTCCCGTGAACTAAATGTGTGTAGAACCAAATCTTGGAATCCTGCATATAATCTAGCACCGTGCACCTCCAACAGTCAACTTCCAGGCCTTTTCCAAGCCCCAATAGTTGAAATGGGGGTGAATCCCTCCCCGACCCAGTAAATTCTGGCGAATGCCATTAAATTTTTATTGAACCTCCAACTTCCAAGCCCCAACTAGTGAAAATGGGGGCGAATCACTCCAATCTCTCCCCTGACCCAGTAAAATCCAAGTGAATTCCATTGAAATAAGGTCCAAACCAAAAAATCGGGAGGCGAATTTCATGGTTTAAGTTTTAAGCACATTTATTTTGTTACGCTAACACTTAATAATTAATTATTTTTAAAATAATTATAGGGCTAACTATATAAAACTATAGAAAATAGGTTTTCTATAAAAAATTCGCCCTACCAAAATTTAAAATCCCTTAAAATTCGCTTTTGGGCTAAAATTCTCCCCTAAAATTTTCCCTGATGTTGGCGTATGCAAACAACTTCTATCAATTGTGTATCTTGTTGAGTTGTGTCACCATCCAGTCATAGCAAAAGCAGGCAAAATCATAGAAGTGCCTGGACCTCAACCAACACAATACTCCAACATGCGGGCCTAATGCCCGATGCAGAGTCGATGACCCTGCCAGTCGCACAATCACCGCCATAGCACATCGCTTTGCCAAATCTTTCAATGATGCAATGTTGATGCACCCCTTCGTAAGAGGCACCCCACCATAGTGACGTCTACGGAACCTCTCCAAATCCACTCTCCCAGAAGGGAGTGGATACCTTAGCGCCTCACCATGAGGCAGTAACCCAGTCACAAAATATACATCCATCTCAGGACGGATGACTAGGTTCGTCCCATGCAACATGAACATGTTGCGCCTCCTGCGCCAATGCGAGATCAAGTAACGTAGCAATCTGTCCTGTGACCAAAGAAGCTCGTTCCCCGTGAACTTCAGGAGACCCCATTGTACTAGATGACGATGCATCCCAGCATGAACAACTAATGCAGTATGGAGCTCAAGCCAACCCTGCTCCCTCCACAACAACTTTTCATCCAAACAAGTGCCCATTAGCAACAAAAAAACATAAAAAATAGGCAAAATTCAAAAAAAAAAAAAATCCTCGACCTTTTGTGCACTTGTCCCTCAGACAAGAGTGCTTAGGGCGTGTCTATATTTTCCACAGGTGCACTTAAGGCACACCAAATAATGGGAACATAGTGCTTTAAACACGCTTATCCCCGGAAAATGCGCACAGGGGGCATTCTTTTTCCCTAATCACTCGCCCAATCTAGGGAAAAAAACACTCAGAATATGTACAAACTAAGACTGTACGGACCCCAGCACCATCAAACTGAAAAAATTAAAGTGCAGGACGTCATGGAGGTTACCTGGGCATGATATCACTAATCCCTAGTGCTCAGGGTAACCACAATGGCAATAATTGCTACGCAAAAGCCTCTGACCTCTTAAGAACTCAACAAGTACAAATGAATTGAACTAGGGCCATATTCACCTATATATTTCCCTTTTAAAAAAATGGAGTACCATAACGAGAGATAAGAAGGTCCATTCTCTGAACCATAAGCTGCACCATGATCAACACTCCATGACGAATAGAGGTGATGCCACACATTCACACTCCTGAAAAAATAAATTTTCAGCACCGACAGGTATGCCCTCTCTCATCTTCTTTTTTAAAAATCTCATGAATTTCAATAATATTTGATAAAGAAGATGATTTCACTTGAGGTAGTTTTTTTTTCAGGAAAAGCTCGCAAACCATTCACAACTCCATTCACTGAAAGTTCTAGAGCAGGTATCATTCTACCCCTCAGCATGATAGAGTCCCAGAAAAATCTGCATATCCTGACATCATTTCTCCATCAAAAATCAACCATAGGTTCCTCACATCCGACTGTGTTTATCATCACCTCACCCTGCACATGATAAAAATCCTAGTTGGTCGGTAGAGCCTCCCTCCATGGCGCTCGTCACCCACAGCAGACCATATATCACAGCAAAAGTGACGCCATGGCCATACCACTTTAGTCTGGGAAGCACCTCATGCCCATCCATCCACCATTAATAAGGTCAAGTTTTACCATACAAACTAAAACCCCCTTCCTGGATGACCAGGATGTATAAGCAAATCAAAAGCGCACTACTGCACCTCGCATTGGGCCCACCATACCTTCACCAGCATAATCCCATCTGTGATAATTTTTCATCTGCTTCATCAACCCAACACATGAGACCAACCAATGGGCCCCCCACCCTTAGCAAAACACCTTCCTCACAACATCAGTGAGCAAACACTTTCATGTTTTGGGGTACCCGTCTCTGTGTTTTGTACAAACCAAAAACCATTATTTTATTATTTTGGTAAGTGCACAAAGACCACAAACGGTGCACTACGTCCCCCACCCTCTCATTCATCTTTTTCTCCCATGGCAGCAGTCCCTAAACACCCTTGGTCAAAGTATTACACCCCTACGCACAAGCCACCATGACATTCATAGCCAGTTTATACCCACCCTGGAAGTCCTACCAACTCTAGGGATTTCCCCATCAGAAGTAACTATGACTGCAGCCAAACTACTTAGTATACTCTGACCTTGGGCCACTGAATCCCCATCATCAGTTTTCAGTCACCCCTCGCCAACATTCCTATTTTAAACCCATCACATTCATGTCCCTGACTCCTAATGTCAGTGACCCCTCGTTCGGTTGAGGCTTCCTTTTTTTCAACTTCAACACCTATTTTCCAAAAAGGAAGTGATACCTTGGATTACCCCTCTCCACCAAAGGGGCATCCTTGAGTGGCACTGTGGGAGACATCATTGCCCACAGATGTCATTGATCCTCCTGATATTCGACTACGACAAAAGCTTTCATGTCAAGATGGTATCGTACCTTACAACCATTGCACTTTGATCAAATTTGTCGAAGACTCGTTCCTTCACAAGTGTCTCTTTCAGCAATGCTTACACGGGAAGGTCCCAGCCAACACCTATGCGTACAATGCATAGCTATCTGCCATACCAATTTTACACATATGGGTACCACATTCCACCTATTGTCAAAGAAAAAATGCCCCGGAGGGCATCAGCAATCGTCGTTAACAACCACCAGATCACTAGCATATTAGTGACACAAAAAGAACCTGTATCTGTCCAATAGATTTGTTTAACTAGATACAACATCACGAGCATGGGACATGCCCACCTTATAGAAAATTTGTATATGTATTGTATTATATTTTCTTACAGGGATCCCATAGGACATGGTCATTCTTCGAACCGGTGTAGGGTGTTTCCAATTCCAAGCTTCACGTAGGTCTCTCTCTCTACGCACGATATACAGAAAAGAAACTATAATGTATTTAGGCTATACAGTTCTTCCTAGACCTCACATGTTAGGGGGAAACTGTTAACACTGGAAAATTGTGCAAGCAGAAGGTGACATTAATTAATGTCAGGCAGAAGTAGTTACAGGGCTGAAAGACATTAGAGAATCTAGAAAGTATTTAAAAATATCAAAGGTCTGAGGAAAAATCAAATTTGAGCAAGTCGTAAATGCTTTTTTGCACCTTTTGACCTAAAATGTGCGCAATCCTGAGAGTGGTGAAAGTCACTTTCTGAGACCACAAAAATCACACTCCAAGACAGTGATTCCTCACTTAAAGCCGCATAAGGACAACCACCAAAGCCTCCTTAGACATCAAGGGAGCACACAATGGAATATTTGTGGCACACAAAGGAATCATCCCCCTCTCTTGGGTCACCATCCACAATGTACCAAGAGAGAGAAGGAGGATTTGAATTCTCCTATATAAGGCCACCATGAGATGAAGAATGGGTGAACACATTGTTATGCGGGCCAAAATTGCCAAAGAAATACTAGCAGTGTGTGAAACGTAGCTGAAGATAGAGGGGACTCAATTGTTGTCCATCCAACAAGTTCAGTCCACCACAGTAGAGAGAGGGATAATTTTCACCGAGGCAAGATTGGAAGTAAAAACATCCTTGCATCAGGACTTAGAACCCATTTTCTAGGGGCCCTTTGGCAAGAGGTTTAAAGTTTCATTCTCATTTCCTACCAACACTCAATAAGAGGGGCTAAAGAGCCACCGTTTGGATTATTGCGGTTGTTTGACTCTATTCAGAGCTTTTGTTTATTTGTTTTAGTTTTAGTTTAGTTTTATTTTATATATGCATGATATTTCTCTATCTATTATGTTTATGATTCTAGCTTGTTCCACCAACTTGCTTGACTCCACTTCTTTTCTGCCTATGACCAATAACTTAAGTGGGTAAACCACACCCCTTAAGTTGGTGTGATTTCGCACATGCATGCACCAAGCACACTAACACAATCCTTTTAGAATTGTTGAAAATACTGGGCACAATGCATTTCGGTTGAATTTGCCTCCATATATGTATATATGTTTAGTTGTAAATTTCAAAAATTTGAATTTGCATAAACCTCCTATGATCATGGATCTAGAGGAAAATGTTCAAATTCCAACTCTAGATGATTTTTCACCTAAATGTATGACTGAGTTACAGGAAGATACCATCTTAGACAGGAATATTCACACTTCCAGACGTGGAGATGTTGAGTATCTTCGAGTGAGAATCAAAGGCAGGAATCCAAGCAAGGCAAGGTGGATGCAGATCGGAAGGGTAAGGGAGTTGTACCCTCACCTCATACCTTCTTAAAACCAAAATTTTGGTGTTCTAAAAGCTTCCAGTGGAGAGGAATGATCCAAGAGGATCCTTAAAATTCTAAAAAAATTATGGTCTCAGATTTTCCTAAAAATACCACCATTTCGAAGAGCTCGTTGCGCTGAATCCAGCAGTATCTTCGATGTCGAAAATGGCCTCCAGATGAAGAATAAAATTCCAGCTAAAGTTTATGGAAAACATGAAAACTTTTGGGGCCTTGCAGGCCAAGTGGCAAGTTCACAGTTCGACACGTGGAAGGCACAGTGAACGCAGTCAAATTCAACAAAGGTAAATTGGTATGGGTCGAAATCAAACCCACAACCTCCATTTCACCATTACAAAACTATGCCATTGGACCATGTATAGGATTTATTTATACAAGGTGCAAAGCTTAAAAACATTATAAAAAATGTCAAGGGTTACAAATCGACTTTGGATATTGGCATATATGTAAGTGTTATTAAACGGTGTAGAAATATTATTACGTGGCACGATATATTGAAGTCGCAGCCACAGGTCAAAACATTGTGTTGGGTTGTCACCACCGGGGAGCAGGTGACCGCCACAAAACTGCTAGGAATACATTTTCTCACCAGCCACAACAAATGTCGCAGTCCCCATCACAAATGTTGCGGTGAAAATGAAATATTTGAGATTGGTTATACCTAAACCCAAAGCTTTGATGGCGCGTGGAGGATGAGTTAACCGCTATATTAATGTCATGGTATATTTATATGCTATGGTTAAAACAAATGGCATAGAGCTTGTAGAATATATGCTACATTTATCAATCCAATGTTAAACATTGCCATGTTGCATAGTTTTATTGCGCCGAGAGTTATAAAAAAACTTTGGTATAAAATTTTCATATGGTTTGCGCCAAAATGCAACCATTTCTATATTAATACAACCATTCTCCATGTAAATCTCGGGAGGTCCACAGGTTTGACCCAAGGACCCGCCTGTGGCTATATAAAATATATGCCATTATGCCACCAGGGGAGGAGTCACATGGTGAGTATGAGAATTTTGTATTATGTGTGCATGTAAATGCTCTTTTGAGCATAACTTGGCCATCTTTGGGCATTTTTGAGAACAGAGGGTTGTGTTAGAGAGAAGAGGTCGAGGCCTACATGTTGAAAGTAGCCATGTGTGCCTGCATGCACAGTCAGATTTGCAACAATGTATGTAAAGCATCGTTTTCAACATTCCTAATATAATGAACACCCATTGGAAGTGGACCTGGAGACATAGTCCAAGAGGGACGAACTCTGTCATCAATGTTTGTTGTGTTTGCGTCTTTTATTGTTGTTGTTCATGTTTGTGTTTGAGTTCACAAGTTTGTGTTTAAGTAACTTTAATAATTCAATTTCTCTCATTCATTCACATAAAAGCAACCTTAGTTTATATTCAGTGAGATTGTGCAAATAGTCAACCCTGTGTGTTTTCAAATCATTTACCTTTAGTGAACTTCGAATTTCACCCTAGGGGAGTAAGAAAGAGTCCATATTAGGCCTTCTCTAGGAGCTACATTACATACTATATCTAGTTGGAGTGTGCTTCTCTTAGGGTGCAGAAGGAAAATTGAAGGGGTTGATAGAAGCTAGCAAAAAATAGAGTTTTGGTCAGATAATTTGCAGTGATTTATCCATAGGGGGAACTAGTTTTCCCTTGGTGATTTTTAAGGCTGAGAGTGTTTCATTTTGGAGGGATGAACTTATATATTTCATGGTCTGCGCTAGGGTTTCTGGACACCTATTGGGAAGAAATTTTGACAAATATATTTGGGGATTTCGGGCTAAGAATAAATAAGGAGGTTTGGAGGAGTGATTTGCAGGGGTTGAAGGAGATTTTTCTAGGAATTTATTTAGCTTCCTACAATAAGATTCTTTCTATAGGGAATTTTTCCATCTAGTTGGAGCCACGCGCACTTCTTTGGGGTCACCAGGGCATGTTGGATTCAACCCAAACCCTTTCTAGGTTTTTGTGGGTTTGGTGAGAGGAGCCCAAGGTTAATTTCAGAGAATTTTCTGGGTAGTATTTATGGTTGAAATCAGTCGTCTAGTCAGTATCTAGTAGTAAAAATAACTATAGGAGGGCACAATTCACTTCCGGACCATTTCCACCACTTGGGTCCACGATATATTAATGGGTTTTGTTGGAGCTAGTGTGGAGACGCTACATTTATTTTTTCATAACTTTTGGAGTAGATTTGAGGGTTGAAATCCCAGTGCTCCTATAATAGCAATGACAATAATTTTATGGGTATGTGTAAAGGTTTTTTGTGGAGTCATTCGAACACTTGGGCATCATAATCCTGCAATTTTCCTACCTTACCACAGCAAGCCCAGGTTCCTCTTTCTATACTCATTTGTACTCCATTTTTCTCAAAAATAAATAAAATGGTTAAGAGTTTTGGTGCATTTCCTCTTTCGTCTGATTTCCTTTGTATGTGTTTAATTTAATAGTTGTTTTTATAGTGCATTTTTATGTTATTCACTTAATATTTATGTTATTAATATTATAATATGAATTCAAATACTTCAGTTTATTCCTCAAGTCATTAGGATACAATTACCATATTGGTTATGGCTCCACTAGAAAGTAAAACATGCATTACCTTTTTGATAAACAAATTCCTTTCTAGGGTAGGAATAACAATTATGATAAAGGACATGCTGGAAAGAATATTGGTCTATTGGTGCTCCATTTCCCATGTCCCAAATGGAATTCTCACAAAAATTCAATAAGCATGCTAAACGTTTCTATGCATTGGTCACCATTGCAGTGGCAACATCCCACTAGTCAAGTGGGACAGAAGGGCTCTCCCTAAAAAATTGGGTAGTTAGAGTTTCAAGAATATACCTTAATTTAGCAAATAATTGGAAGCCTGAAATATTTGAACTCTTCTCTTTAATGAAAAACCCATAAATCTAAATACTTCCCTACCTCATCCTTCTTATATTGGATTTTCCAACCAAGAAAATCCACAAAAGGATTAATTTTATGGAAATAATTTGTTTTTCCTTTCCCCCTCATATGGGATTGGATTGTTTGGCGCATTGGAAGTGGAAAAAAAGTAAATCCTAGTCTATATGCATGTGCAAGTTATAGAAATTATTACAAAATATCCAACAGTCTCTTAGATATTCTCAATCAATAAGGTTTCTTATTCCTTGTAGATGTCAAAGAACATACTCCCTAGGCTTGCGAGCATGACAGAAGTAAAACAGAAACCAATTTAAATCTCTCTAAAACTCATGCAAATTAATGGAACTGGTACATAAACCTTCTCACCACAAATTTTACATGATTTCAGGAAGAGGTAGAAGATGGCATGACCCAGTCAAAGAACCCACACAATGTTGATTACACTACAAAAATGGGATATGGGACACACATATCTTCACTCTTAAAAAATGAAATTCACTAGTGGTGGGAATACATGTGGAAACTCCATTCTCCTTTGAAATCCAAGATCACAATTTGGATGGTGCTTAACAATAATATGGGACAACCTAATGAAATTTGGATGGGAAGGGTCCAACATCTACATATTATGTAAATATTCTTCTGAAATAATTGCTCAAATTTTTATATCATGTGCATATACAGTGTATGTCATTCTCACGATTCTTTCAGAACTATAAACAACTAAATCATGAGAATCAATTGGTCTAGTTGAATTCCTTAAAACATGAATATAAAAAAAAGGTGCCTCCTCCTTTGAGGGTTTTTCAATTATTCTAATAAAAAAAATATGGTGGAAAAGGAATGCACCATTTTCAACTCCATGTTCATCCTCTTGAAGAATGTAACTAGGTTTAGACTTCATAAATTTTACTTGAGTCAAAATGCAATATATTTGTCAAAAGAAAAGAAAAAAGAATTTTTTATTATTATTGAATTGGCTTGTTAAAGCATGGGTTTCATGCTTGGGTAAATTTTCATAGGTTAAGCTCCATTATAGGCTTTAGGTTATTTTCAAAGACAAATATTGTTTGATCAAAGACTCCTCCATCAAGTCAACCTCTTCATCAAAGTCTCCATCAAGTCGACTTCCCACAAAGAACACTTGTCGGCCTAATATAAGGACACATATCTTCAAGAAGTCATGTCGGCTAATTTATTGTGGGAAACAACTATATATACAAGTCTAAGGTCTTCGCTCAAATGACAAGTCCGAATGAGAAATTCAAAGACAAATGTTTTAGTGAAGGAGCTCGGATAGGGCATATAAATGATCTCAAATTTGGTGCTACCACAGAAAGAAAGATTAGGTGCTATCATAGGTTCAATGTTACCACAGTCCACAATCTCAGTGTGATATCAGTAAAGTATTTTGGTGAAAACACAGTGATGAAGTATCACCACAATGTCACAATCTCGATGATATATCAGTAAAGGATTTTGGTGCCATTATATTCTCAATGCTATCACAGGTCTCATTGTAATTAAAGTGATGAATATATTGGTAGTATTACAGTGATGATATTGTGATGAGGTCTCAGTGCATTATAGTGATGAGATCTCAGTGCAACTATAGTGATGAGGTCTCTATGTAATTACAGCGATGAGATCTCGTTGCTATTACAGTGATGAGGCCTTGCTGAAAAATAATGATGAGATTTCAGTGTTAAAACAATGACAAGTATTAAATGAAAACACAATGAAAGTAAGTCACTACTCAGAAGAAAAAACACGTATGACTTGATGGAGGGAGTCTCTAGTCTAGTTTGTAGGGGTCTAGGCCGTCTCATCTTGAATCTACTGAAGGAATAATTTTGATTGGGTTTTCCCCTAGAGTGGGGTTTTTCCCTGGCTATGTGCCTACATCTTGTGTTATCTTCTATTTTTTTCCTGGAATTATTATTGATGATAAGAAAATATGAATCAAAAGAACTAATAATAATAACGAAAACATCAAAATAAAATTTCATAATAAGATAAGTCATTTAACTGCGACTCCTTGGATTTCTCAACATGGTTTTAGAGATAAGATCATGATAAAAGGAATTTTGAAGGCCACTTATACATCTATAAAGTATTATCAATGATAGGTTCTATTTGAAAATGTAAGATCAAGATGGATATTTATGGGCTAATGGAAAACACCTTTTGGAGAGCAAGGTTCATCTTAAGCGTTCATTAAAAGTCACAGTCAAGAAGAGATAATTGTTCAGTCCACCATAGTGAGACAAGATTCTCAATTTCAAAGATGAAATTGAGAAATCTTAGAAGAAATTGTAGTGTAAATTTTGGTGTATATCTCAGTAGACATGACAGTGAAGTGACAGTCACAGTCGTGACCTCGCTATAGATTTTAGAAGAAAGATTCCATCTCATTAATATGTTGAAGCACTAAGTGTTGAAGAAATGATAAGATCGAAGCAGGGATATGTATATGGGAAGCATTGATCAAGTGAAGGCAATGAAATGTCTATGGTATGAAATACAACAAGTTCAATAAAGAAGTACATTTGATCTACAACTTGTTGAAGAAAATGAATCTCAGTACAATTTCCTATGGAGATCTATGACTTCAAGAGGTATAGCAATAACTACTATAGGACCAAAGACGAGGAAATTTCCACATAACTAAGGAATATACAATATTTACTATGAAGAAATAAGCCTTGAGAATATGAATTGAAAGTATGAACCAAGGAAATCAAGTAAGTATTGTGATTTCTATGCTTTAGTCATCTAACAATGTGTTTACAGTTTCCTAGGAGAGCATGAAGTCCTATGCAACATTGAACTCTCAATCAAAGAAGTTCAAGTTATGTAAAAATCAAGGTACAGATATTTATAAGTTTTTATTACATCTAATCCTAGATGGTCCATATAATTCTAATCTAGAACATACAAGAATTTTAGCCCTTATCTTCTAGGATTACATAGAAAATCTATATTAAGAAATCAAAATCATGTTCTTGGTATCACATGTTTTACTTAAAAGTATGCATTATAGGTATAGAAGATCATGGTTTACACTTCAATGAATTCCTACAAGGTTTTTCAAGAAACATCTCGGTATGTCTTAGACTATACATCTTATAAAATTCTCTTAATATAAAAATTACCTTCATATTTATTTAAATTTGTGTTATATTACTAACATCATTATGTTTATGTGTCTTGAATCATAAGGATTCTTGTTTGGGGTGATTCATCATATGATAAATCTACCCTCCTCATATCTTTGATTGTTTGTATAAGAACCCTAGAAAGGTTCTCTGGAAAACCCTAACCTAAGGGTATGCTACCAATGTGTGAAACCCTAACCTACTTAGGGTTATTTATGGAGTCTAAACAAATTTCTATTATGTTTGATATATTGATGATGTCATGTTTTGGGTTTTGATATAATCATGAGAACCCTAACTTGTGATGGTTGAAATGATGTTGTTTGAAATCATAAACCTTTGAAGTTATGTTAAAGTAGGGTTCGTTATGTTAAACCCTAGATCCTTAGGGTTTGGTTGGGCCTATAAGAAAAACCCTTGTTATGTATTTAAAGTCCTAGGAATGAAACCCTAGGTATGTGTTCATTTGGTTGAAACCCTAGCTTGATTTAGGTCAGTATATGTCTACTATATTAATATTACCTACCATATGTTATGATTATTATTAATGATGAATTCCTAGATATATGTGTTGGCATAATTATTAATGGTTATAAGTCTTAGGGTTTGGAAACAAGCCCTAGTAAATGTTTGAAATAATAGGATGATGTTGCCTACAAAATCTAAAGTTTGCAGCTAAACCCTAGTAGTAGTTAAATTCTTTAGTATGTATAACAATATGGAATCTATGAATATATATAGTGATTACTAAGAATTTGAGATATAAAATATAGGGTTTACATCAAAACCTCGTAGAAGATATTTATGTTGTTGATTAAGATGTGATTTTTGGAGCTCATGTATGAAATTTAAGGTTTACATGAACTCCTGTTAAGTAGTCTAACATATGAATTATGAAATTGTTAGATGCATTAATCTAATTTGTTTCTATGGTTTTCTATTTGAAAGGACTTGTCATATCATTGAAAGTAATGCTAAGACCCTAGATATAATGAGCTTGATATTCTATTTAAGTGATTTACGGTTTGTAACAAAAGCTGGTCTAGAATTTGAAGTATTGAAGTATTGTCTCTTGTTGATTATGTTTGTAAAATTATTCCGTTATTATAAGATTTTGTTATGACTAACTTCATGATTCTATAGATATGGTTGTACTTGATATTTTAGTTGCACAGGTACATCATCTTCAAGATGGTGAAGATGTCCATAAGAGAAGTTGATATCATAAGAAGAAGTGATGAAATAAGAAGAAGTTGATATTCCTAGATTAAGAGGTAGCGTGGATGAAATAAATCTCCTTGGTTAAAAGGGAGGAAATACCATATTTTTTATTGGAGAATACATTTTTAAGGATATGTTTCTGCATGTGAAGTAGGAAAGGAGAGTGTATGATTGAGGAAATGTCTATCAAATATTTGGTTGATAATGTTAGTTTAAGTCTTTTCATCCTGACACTAGTGATAAAATATGCTCTTACAAGGTTTTCTTAAGGTGTCAAGTCAATTTTTTGTCATTTCAGAGAGTCTTCAAATAAACATTTGGTCACTGGCTAGTGTGTCTAGTGTTATTTCCACTCTCTCAATAATTTCACATGTCGGTCACTCTCATCACTCAACTGAGTGTGCCATCATTTAGATATTATCATCATTTTAGTTCACTATCATGGTTTCATTCAGTTCAATGTCTCCATTAGGTCATTAAGGTTTCAAGGTCACCAAAACTGTCCCAAAATCCCTATTTTCGCAATAGCAAACCCTAATTTATCCTCCTAGTAAGATAGGATTTAACCATGGAACCAGAGACCGCATACATTGAAAAGAAGAAATACAATAATGGAGTACATGCCTCAAGAGTTGAGCCATTTAAAATCAAAGAGATAAATGCCTCACAAACTCGTCAAGATTTCATTTGTTGCACACAAGAACAATTATGCTTCAAAGTATGTTCTTGATCTAATGGAGATGAATTTGACACAAATGAAAGAAGGTTTTGTCAATAATAGAATAAGTAACAAAAAACATCCTTCAGTTTATACACAGGTGTTATGATTTTGGAGAAATTCCCAAAATATAGTTGCTACAGGAGAGTTTCTATATTTCTGGAGTACTCTTTGGAAAATGACTTTTCTCTATCATAAAGTGTCCAAATGAACTTCTTGATGATTCAAATGAAAAATAGAGAGAAATATATCTCCAATGAGCTATCATGAGCTCAATTTGGAGTTAAATACGGCCTCCAAAAATGGTTTGCAATCTCACACTTCACTTGTCCTCAACTATGGTGCGTGTTTTTTACCAGTCTTGGGAGAATTGATTTTTGAGGGGATATACTTGATAATTTTCAGTGCTTGAGGGGTCTATTGTGTAGAATACAGAGAGATATTTCCAATGAGATATCATGATATCAATTTGAAGTTCAGTAAGGTGCCTAAAAATGGCCTCCAACAGGGTGTTGCTTTTTTCTAGTTTTCTAATATTTTAATTAAATTTTCACTATGTAATTTTTTACAATTCCTAGTTTCAATTTTGTAAAGTCAAAAGTTGAATGTGGATGAATGTAAAATTCAAAATGTAAATGTAAATGCTAAAAATTGAGTTGAATAGGTTTCTTATCCTCCATTTATTTCTTTGAGGATATGTCTCTAGTGGTTAGGAAAAGGAGGAATTTGTTGTGCAACCTCCCTAGGGTGTAGTTGACTTCAGATAGATGCATGTATTTGACTTTTTTGCTAGAAAATTTGACGTAAAAGGGAGTATTTCGACCTCAGTAGCTATATGAGGCCTTTTTTAATCATTTTCAAGGGTTGGATGCTGTGGAATTTAGCTTGGAACACTATTGTATTTTGTGACTTTGGCAGGAACTAATAGATAGAATTTACAACTATTGTGGTGGGATTCATGTGGTGTTTTAACAGTGTTTCTTATTATTTTATCATATTTTTGAATGTATTTTACCTTCCATATTCATTTCCATGTCTTATGTGATTGATTTATAAGTTTGATAAGAAAAATTCTTTGATGCAATGCTCTGTTTTGGAGAAGCTTTCACATTTATGTTCATTTTATTCTGATATAAATGAATTCATAATGTCCATGCTCATTTTCAAACCCTATAAATCTACCATATTCACCAAGATAACTTTAAAGTGCTAAAGTGTGTGCCTACCTTTCCCCATTACATCTCTGCAAATCTGATTTTCAAAGCCCTTGCCTGGTTTTTCCTAGACCTAATTCACCATCCAGCACAAACCTTCATAATCAAATAAAAAACCTAATCTGCATATCTATCCTAAAATATCCATGATCAAGTCAAGTTGGCTGTGATTTCATTGAAAGAGCCCTCTCAGCCTAGTAAGGCTAGGTACTAAGTCAAAGTGGTACGTGGTTACCTTTGTTGGTCTCCTTCTCAGCTTTTAGAGATCAGATAGAGTGCTAACATCTTGGCATCGTTGCTAGGGAACGAAGTCACAGATCTTCCCTGGGAAAAAATGAAAAGGATCAGATCTGATTACTAATGGTGAACAATGATTAGGCACAAGAAGTTTGTGCATCTTTCACCTCGTGACTCTAGTGTCGAAGAATCCAAAGGTTCATAATTTTCATGGCAACTCCACTTTTCAAGAACCGGTAGTTTGAATATATTCTTGGTGACCTCATTGTTGACAAAATGGATTCAACTGCTAGAAGGTATGCTCCTTCGAATCAAGCTCATATTCTTGGTTTTCCAAATCGTATTCCTTGTATAGATTGGCAAACAAGACTGACAAAGTTTAAAGGTTAGGATGGAGAAGATGCTAGTTTTCATTTGATCAAATTTCGTTTTCATATTCATAGAATTAAGATTGAGTTTCCTGAAGATTGTGTGATGAATATTTTCATGGCTAACTTGAAGGAAAAAGCGAGATCATGGTATGAGAGTCTACCATATACTAGTTTATATTCTATGAAGGAATTTCATTCAGTTTTCTTTCAACATTATCAAAGCTCTAATTCTCCTTGTCGATGATTGATAGTTGTTGTGAGATTTCTGAAAATTTCATTGTGTTTCTTGAAAATTTGTATGGGGATGAAGAGTATATAGATGATGAGATCATAGAAGCCCTTTATGATTTTTCCTCCCAAAAAGAAATAGTAGAATCCTCCTTGGATGAAACAGACTGGGACCAAAAAAGAAAAATGCCTATTCTCGATCCTGAAAATGAAAATCATTAAGCCAATGTTAACTGCTATAAAACTCAATTTTCTCCTCTATCTGAATATGAGATAGATCAGCTCCTGAAAATTCATGTTACAACCCAAGATAATGCAAGTTTTGAATTTTCACATAGTCAAGAATGTGTTAGTGAAACTTATTCCATTATTGAAAGAAAAAATAAGAGTTTAAATGATGACAGTCATGAGACTGATGAAACTATATAGGAATTTTTTGTGAGTAAGCCAATTTGTGATGATGATTTCCTACAAGGAGACTAACTGACAGATACAGTAGTCTTTCATGAAGAGTATAGGAATTTCATGTTTTACAATCTTGAATAATGTTTTTTGTTCAAGTATGATTTAGACTATGAATTTTAGGAGTATGAGCCTAAGATAGACAGTGTGCAAGAGAAATAGTCATATTTTCCCATGCTTAAGGAATTTACAACCAACACTCAGATTGCAGAAGGTTATACTTCCCAATGCCTTCCTATGGATCAACAACCAAGTGTAATTACAGATCAGAATGAAGGGTGTGCTTGTGTTTTTGTTGAATCTCAAGACAGGGTAACATTTCAGATTTTTGAAGATCCTTTTATTGATTTGCTGCAGTCAATAGGGATGATATATTTTCTTGAATTTATGGATCATGAGGACATTTTCAGTGAAAACTCGGAGTTGCGTATATTTTGTTTTTTCTGCCTACTCAAGGAAAGTGAGATCATAATTCAAGTAGTCATATGTTGGATTGGTTACACTGGAAGGATCACTTCACATGATTGTACATATGCCTTAAGTAGGCAGGTGGTTTTTATCAGGATTTGAATCCCTCAAGTCTTGGTGATATGTTGCCATCAATAAGTTTTGTAGTTTTTATTTCAGTCAGATTCAATTAGTTTATCATGTCAAGTTTTCATTATTCAGTTGGGTTTTCAACTTTTGACTCCATGCCCAATGGTTAGGCTAATTGATCTACGGTGTTCTTGACACCCCCAAGGATCTGCCATCCCTAGTTGGAGTCAATGTTAATTTCAGACTTTTCAGATTATCACCAGTGATAAAATATGATCTTACAATGTTTTCTTAAGGTGTCAAGTCAATTTTTTGTCATTTCAGAGAGTCTCCAAATAAAAATTTGGTCACTGGCTAGTGTGTCTAGGGTTATTTCCACTCTCTCAAGAATTTCACATGCCAGTTACTCTCATCACTCAACTGAGTGTCCATCATTCATAGATTATCATCATCATTTCAGTCATCATCATAATTATTTCATTCATTTCAATGTCTCCATTAGGTCTTTATGATTTTAAGGTCACCAAAACTGCCCCAAAAATCCCATGTTTTCCCAAGATCAAACCTAATTTTTCCTACTACTAAGATAGGATTTCTCCATGGAAAAAGAGACCACATACAATAACAAAAAAAAAAAATACAATAATGGGGGGCGTGCCTCAAGAGTTGATCCATCTAAAATCAAAGAGATCAATGCCTCACAATCTCATCAAGAGGTCAATTTCTGAACATAGGAACATTTATGCTTCAAAGTATGTTTCTGACCAAATTGAGATGAATTTGACACAAATGAAAGGTTTTTTTGTCAATAATAGAACAAGGGACAAAAAAAATCCTTCATTTTATACACAGGCATTATTATTTGGGAGAAATTCCCAAAATATAGTTTTTATAGGAGAGTTGTTATACTTTTGGAGTACTCTTTGGAAAATGCATGTTCTCTATCATAGAGTGTCCACGTTCCCTTATGTATGAGTCAAATTATAACTAGATAGAAATAGATTTACAATGAGCTATCATGAGCTCAATTTGGAATTCAATAAGGCCTCCAAAATTTGTATTCAATCTCACACTATGCTTTTCCTCGCCATTCTGCATTTTTTTTACCAGTCTTGGGAGAATTGATTTTTGAGGGGCTATACTTGGTCATGTTTAGTGCTTGAGGGGTCCATTGTGTATCATACAGAGAGAGATTTCTAATGAGCTATCCTAAGATCAATTTGGAGTTTAGGAAGGTGCCTAAAAATGGCCTCCAACAAGGCGCTATGTTTTTTCCAATTTTCTGATATTTTAATTAAATTATCACTATGTAATTTTTGATAATTCCTAGTTTGACTTTACTAAAGTCAAAATGTGAATGTGGATGAATATAAAAGCCAAAATGTAAATGTAAATGGTAAAAATGGAGTTTAATAGGTGTCTTACCCTCCATTTATTGCTTTGAGGATATGTCTCTAGTGGTTAGGAAAAGGATGAATTTGTTGTGCAACCTCCCTAGGGTGTAGATGACTCCAGATAGATGCATATATTTGACTTTTTTGCTAGAAATTAGACCTCCAAGGGAGGCGTTCGACCTCAGTAGCTATATTAGGCTTTTTGTAATCATTTTCAAGGGTTGGATGCTGTGGAATTTAGCTTGGAACACTAGTGTATTTTGTGATTTTGGCAGGAACTAATAGAAATAATTTGCAACTGTTGTTGTGGGATTCATGTGGTATGTGTTTTAGAAATATTTATTTTTATGTTATCATATGTTTGAATGTATTTTACCTTACATATTCATTTCCATGCATTATGTGATTGATTTCTAGTTTTGATAAGCAAAATTCATTGATTCAATGCTCTGTTTTGGAAAGCTTTCACATTTATATTCATTTTTTTATGATATAAACAAATTCATGATGTTCATGATAGTTTTGAAACCCTAAAAATCGACCATATTCACTAAGATAAATTTAAAATGCTAAAGTGTGTGCCTACCTTGCCCCATTACATCTCTTCAAATATGATTTTTAGAGCCCTGACCTAGTTTTTCCTAGACCTAATTCACCATCCAGCAGAAACCTTCAAAATTAAATCAAAACCCTAATCTGCATATCTAGCCTAAAATCTCCATGATCCAGTAAATTTGGCTGTGATTTCATTGATAGAGCCCTCTCAACCTAGTAGGGCTAGGTACTAGGTCAAAGTGGTTTGTGGTTACCTTTGTTGGTCTCCTTCTCAGCCATCAGAGGTCTGATGGACTGCTAACAGATAGTCCTACTGAGATAAGTTGAGAATCATTGAATGGAAGACCACAGAGGTTTGTATATGGTTATGTACATTTGAAAGTGTACTACTAATTAGGGTTGTGTTTGTACAGGTAAATATCTCAAAGTTTTGATAGCATGATGGTTACCGATCAATTTGATCGAGAGAGATTTGTTGTTGAGGTTTTGTGATTGAAGCATTTCCTGGGAAGACATTTGGCTAACACTTTGTGTTGATCTCGTCAAGAAAGGAAGGTGGTGTTGGTCATAGATCTCTGACCTCATATACACTTGGATCCTTGGGTTGATGGTTAGCAAGTAAGCCTGATGGTATCTAGAGAGGATGAAAGCTTTATTTCTTCTCAGTCCCACCTTGATATATTTCCTTGGTCAGGTTTATAGTCTATGGCATTCCGGTGCCTAAATTGTTGAGAGACCTTGGATAGATTTCCCTGGTTAGGAATCTTGTCCATGGCATTGTGATGCCTAAAATTCTTCGTAGATTATGTGTTTTGAGATCTTGCATGTACCTATTTGATTATATGTAAATATGAATACCTCCCTAGTTAAGACAGAGTGTTGAAGAATGTAACTAGGTTTGGTCTTCATAAATTGTACTTGAGTCAAAATGAAATATATTTGCCAAAAGAAAAGAAAAGAAAAAATTATTATTATTGAATTGACTTGTTAAAGCATGGGTTTCATGCTTGGGTCAATTATCATAGGTCAACGCCTCCATTTTAGGCTTTATGTTGTTGTCACAGTCAAATATTGTTGGGTCAAAGACTCCTCCATCAATTCAGCCTCTTCATCAAAGACTCCATCAAGTCGTCTTCCCTCAAAGAACACATATCTTCAAGGATTCATGTCAGTTTATCTATTGTGGGAAACAACTATATATACACATCTTAGTTCTTTGCTCAAACAACAAGTTGAGACAAGAATTTCAAAGACAAATGTTTCGATGAAGGATCTTAGATAGGGTACAAAGGTGATCTCAACTTCAGTGCTACCATAGTAAAAAAACTTTGGTGCTACCATAGTAAAACAAACTTTAGTGCTATCACATGTTTATTGCTAAGACAATTCCATAGTTTCAGTATAATCTCAATAAAGGATTTCAGTGCAAACACAGTGATGAAGTCTCACCATAGTGTCACAATCTCAGTGAAATATTAGTAAGGATTTCAGTGCAATTACAGTCTCAATGTTATCACATGTCTTGATGTAATTATAGTGATGAAGATTTCGGTACTTTTATAGTGATGAGATCGTGAGGATTTCTGTATGCATTATAGTGATGAGGTCTCATTGAAACTAAAGTGACGAGATATTGATGTAAGTGATGAGATCTCGGTGCTATTACAACGATGAGGTCTCGGTGCAAAGCAGTGATGAGGTTTCAATGCTAACACAATGACAAGTATTCAATGCAAACATAGTGAAATGAAGTCACTACTCAGAAGAAAAAACAAGGATGACTTAATGGAGGGAGTCTCTAGTCTAGGTTGTAAGGGTCTTGGTCATCACATCTTGAATTTACTGAAGGAAACATTTTGACCTAGTTTTCCCCTAGAGTTGGGTTTTGCCCTGGATGCGTGCCTACATCTTTTGTCCTCTTCTATTTGTTTCTTGGAATTAGTCTTGATGATAAGAAAAGATATATCAAAATAACTAATAATAATAATGAAAACATCACAAGATCATTTCATAATAAAAGAAATCATTTAATATGCCACTCCTTGTATTTCTTAATACATCCCTGCAGCGATCACCAATGGTTTAGTGACTAAAATATGCATGGAATACAAAGTTGACCCAAAACCTTTTTGGCGACGTAGCCCAATCATGCCTCCACTCATGCAAAGAACCCCTTGTGGTTTTCTTGACAGTGATGCACAAGGTAATTCACCACATTGTGGAATAGGTGTGGCTTTATTCCTCACACAATCACACAACATGTAGTTCAAACAAACCCCTAGGTGAGGAACTAACAATTGGGCTAAGTTCATTACTCTATATGTCCTCCTTCACACAACATCATCGAAAAATGTTAAGAGATCATAGGTGATGGGATATTTCAAACTTGTTATTGACTAGGAAAACAAGAAAGAACATGTTCAAAACATATATCTAGTGTCCATCCTATGTGACATCAAGGAAGCTCTCACCTCTATGTGGATATCCTTCACATACATACTACGTGAAGTGAACACCACAACAAATGGTTTATCAAAATATGTTGTGAAACTCATGATTCACAAATTTTTCATCTCATATCTCATGGAAAAGAGTGGAATGAAACCATATGGTCTACCATTTATAAAATTTGCATACCCTATATGCTTTCTCTCTATCATATACTTTATTTTTGGAACTGATATATATGTTGTATCTCAGCGATTTATACATCTACAATTTTTGAAATTTTTGTTGTTGTGTATATTGGTGTATTCATATGTTTGTCATCTCATTTATTCACAATTTTTATTCCAATTTTATTGCAACGTAGAGTATTTATGCAACCATGTATCGAAAATGACCAATGATATATTGTACTGGTAAAAATCCACAATACTATCCCACTTAGTTTTTTTTAGTATCTCAAAAAACCCATTTAAGTGATTTTTATAGAACAACCATATGTCTATTCTCATTATGAATAAACACCTAGATTTTAGCCACCCCCATCTCTGCTACCATGTGCAGTCCTCTTTCCAATGCCAAAAATGTTGCTACATTGTTCGTGGTGTTACCATGGGAGGTTGCATAAAATTTCACCGTGTTCCCCTTGTCATTGCGAATTATTTGTCCTAGACCAACCGTTCATCCTAGACCAGCCGACCTGGGGTTTCCCTTAGAGGCACCCTCGAAATTAATCTTGAATAATCCCTTTGGGGGCAGAGGAAGGATTTTGAAGAGGCCCCTCTCATTGGAGGGCACCGAGCCGACCCAGGGTTGAAAGAGTCTTGATTGAGATCAAGGGAAGTCAAAATAGTGCACTCACTACCCTCCACTTTCGAGTCCTCCTTCGACCATAGATAAATTGAGAGAGTCTCATTGATGTTTCAAAGAACTATCTTCCACACATGAATAACTTGAAAGGCTTGTAAGTGAAAGACTTACATTTTTCTAGCCTTCCATATATTCTAGAGGACAAAAATCTGAGAAAGGCACCAAACTTTGTTTACAATGGGGTTTTTAAAGAGTATCCATCTCCATGTCTCTAGTGATTCTATTAAGCTATTGGTTGATCGATATATCACACCAAAAACAGCAGCAAAACGGTCCCAGACCTCCAGCACCTTTGGGCAGAAATTTAGGAGATGATCGACTGTTTCTTCCTCTTTTTTGCAAATAGGGAACCAAGATGGGTCGTAGAAACCCTTTTTTCAAATTTTGTCCCAATTGAGGAGCTTTCCTTGGCCCATTAACCATGGAAAAAATGAGACTTTTGGCCATAATTGGGAGTACCATATTCGTTTACATAAGGGTCTCGAATCTAGATTCCTTGATAAGATCGAATACACTTCTTTGAGAGATAACATACCTTTAGGCTCCCCATTATTAAGAATAGGACACTGACGGAGTATAAAAGTGAGATTTTCCCAGTCAAGAGGAGGATCATGGGATGGCCAATGAGCTGAAGATTTCCACTCCCTCCATTTTGAATCTAGGATTGTGTCCTACCAGAAGTCCTTAACGCAATCTTCTCCCAACTGGGTGGTAAGAATTTGGAGATCTTTGAGGGTAAGCTCCTAATCCAGTATAGGGTGTTTCATCCATGCCCCCTTCCATAATTTTTCCTTTCTACCATTCCTAATTTCCCAGATACCTTGATCGCGAATGAATTCCTAGTGATCTTTTGCCTGATTCCAGATCGAGGAGCCAGATGGTAAGTTATGGTAATGCATCAATGGATCCTGCCAACCTGTGACATGATATTTGGATGCCCATATTTGTTTCCAAATATCTTGTCCTCCCTGCAGCCAGCGCCACCATACTTTTTCACTAAGGGCATGCGATAAAAGTTCAAGGTCTTTTAAGCCTAGGTCATCATGAATTTTTGGTTTACATAGATTGTCCTAGGAGGGCCCATTTATGGCCAATCTGCGATTCAGACCAGATAAATTTCTGGAATTTGACTGTGATATCCTTGTATATACTTCGAGGATTCAAAAGGGCCAAGAGATGATAAATGGGAATAATCTGCAGAATCACCTTTATAAGAACAAGTCGGCCTGCTAAATTTAGAACTCTGAATGTCCAACTTGATAATTTATTGTCAATGTGAGATAACATCTCCTTCCAATGAGTTCGACACCAAAGGAAATCCGAGATAAGTGTTGTAAGCACTCCTATTTTGAATGAGAGGTTCTTGGCCAGATGACTTTTCACTCTAGGATGAGTGTTGAAGAAGAATATATCAGATTTGTCACCATTGATCTGAGTGCTTGAAGCCTGCTGGAATAGCTTTAGAATGGATCCAATTACTTGGGTTCTTTTAAGGTAGGTTTCCCATATAACATATTGTCATCAAAAAATTGTTAGTCGGTGATATCGAGGGCCTCTTGGGAGAGCTTTATGCCCTAGAGGCTCTGATATACCACCACCGCTTTAATCATTTTTCCCAATCATTGTGCTTCTATAATAAAGAGAAAGGGGGATGTGGGATCCCCTTGATGAAGCCACATAGACTTGCGAAAGGTTTGAGAGGGAACTCCATTCATAAGGATGGAATATAAGGGGGTAGAAATCATGGATTTAACCCAGCTAATCCAAGTAGGGGAGAAGTTGAAAGTAACAAGGATAGAAAACATGTAATCCCAATTTAAATGATCGTAAGCTTTTGAAAGATCTATTTTGATAAACATACCTAGGGATCAGGATGAGGACAGAGAGTGCACCATCTCATGATCCACAAATATTCCATGCATTATTTTCCTCCCTACCATGAAACCGAACTATTAAGGTGCCATGATATTTTTTAGAAGGGGTTTTAGCCGCCGAACTATAATTCTTGAGAGAACCTTGTAGATAACATTTCACAGGGAAATTGGTCGAAAGCTGCTCAGGTCCAACACTACACCTTTCTTGGGGATGAGTGTTAGGAATATCACATTAAACCATGACCAAATCTGTTGAGAGAATCGAGAGTCTTATACTAGCTCCAGTATCTCATATCCCAGGAAATTCAAACCCACTTTGAAGAATTCACAGGTAAATCCGTCCAAACCTGGGGCTTTGTTTGACGGGAGAGTCTGTACCACTTCTTCCACTTCTTCATAGTATATTTCTCCATGAGGGCCTCGTTTTGGTCCACCGAAATTATGCTTGGAATAAATTGTTGGATTTTGGATATATCCTCACTTATATCCTCAACTAACTTTATGAACAGAGTTTGGAAGTGGGTGATCATCTCTTTATAAATTTCCTTGTGTTGCACTAGTCTTCGACCATCTGATCGATTGAGGGAGAAGATCCCATTAAACTATCTATGCTTCAACATAGTCCAATGGAAAAAAATTGTATTGCACTCTCCCTCCTTGAGCCATTGGGCATGGGACTTTTGTCTCCACTAGATTTCCTCCTGTTTCCATCATTGTTCCATATCGATCAGAATCTGACCCTCCTAGGCTACGAGGGCATAAATTCTCCCTTCTGTTACACATTAATTTGTCACTGTCCCTGAAATCCCCATCTCGCCCATTGGAGGGTCGTTCCTGTGACCAATAAGCAGTGCCATGCCTTGAGAATACCATCAATGCATCCCTTTCCATGAGGACAACATTCCTTCTGTTGACCATTTCCTGAGTAGACCACTAAAAACACCTATTTTTGCCTTGGTGCTGGTAGCCTGTTATGTCCTCGCGCCAATGAGGAAAATTAACACTGAGCCCACGCCAGTTGGTGCTCTGTCCCAGTTAAGCACCCATGCCAATCTGTTTATGGAATGTTTTTTTTAAAAAAGAGACGAAGTTTCGATCACAACAACTTCGTGGATGAGTCATAGGGAGTGGTTCGACCGAATAACCATGGCCTTCCTCCTTTGGCCTCTTGTTTCCACCTTATGGGGAAACCTCCCAAGGGATAAGGCCTCCCTTCCACTATTGTAGGGATCCCAACCTCCTCCTCTCCTCTATAAATATAGCCATCTTCCATTGATATGCTGGTTGAACATTAGCTGAATGGCTGAATAGCTGAACACTTGGTAGTTGAACTTGTAGGAAGGAAACTATAGCCAGACAATTGTTGAGAGCCAAGACGAAGAGAGAGAGCTTCATCCCGTTTCCAACAAGCTTTGTTGAGACGTGCTCTGTTGTCAACCCCGCCGAAGGAAGATCAAGCATCAGAGCTTTGGGTTGTATATTTCCTTTGTTATTTTAATGATAAGCGACTTTGATTATGGTTTCATTCATGCGTCTATTTCTTTTATGCAATGAATTACATCCTCTCTGACTGATGTATGGTTACAAGCTTTAGATTTTACGTTGTATATCATTGTGTCCTTTGCATGTGTGTAGGTGTTCAGACGTGTCAAGCGGAAGAATCACGATATGCCAAGCGAGGGACGGGAAGCATCATCCTCTCTTCAACGACCATTGCATAGGATTTGAGGTAGGCAATTCATTATGATTTTTGCTGTTTTGTAACTAGGAACCTACGTCACTACGTGACCTGATTGTTGCTAGACCTGATTTGGGCCAGTAGGGATCGCCTCTATCCGCAAAGGGGATTTACCTCCTCAACACCTTCCATGATGATTTGTTTCTTAGTTTCTCGCATGTCTTCCTTGAGTCGTCGCTTTTCCCAAATCCCGATGGATATAAGTGAAATCCATCTGGTTCTAGTATTTGATCTTTCCTTTTAAGTCTTTCAATTTTAGTTGGAAATTTTCCATTGGGTTGCGATCCGTCACCTTAATTAGTTTCCACCATTCTTTGAGCTTAGCCAATAATTATGGTTTGTAAAGCCAGAATGATTCAAAGAGAGCAAGGGGTTGCAAGGAGCCATTCGCAGATCTATCTCTAAAAAAATAGGACAGTGATCCGATCCTAGGCATGGGAGAATTGACACTTGAAAAAATAGATCATGTTGGAGGATGTTATCAGAAAGAAGAAAACGATCCATTTTTAAGGTTATCTAATACCTTCCTCCCCATCGTTTTTTCGAGGTGAAGGCGCCATTCTTGAAATCAATGTCCTATGTGCCCAAATCTTGCATTATTTCTTGGAAAATCGAGTAAATCAGATCCAACTACCAAAGCCGTCTTATTTTCTCACTAATATCTTTTATGAGGTAGAAATCTCGAGCCAGGATCCATTTTGTGTCCCCCAAGTATTCCTTTAGGTGTCGCAAGATGCGAAGGAAACCTGCTTTCGACCCTGGAAGGGTAGGGCCATAAAACCTTGTTAGCCACACTTTGTTAGGGGAGCCAATGCATTCAAATTGGCCCATGAGGGTGTGGGGTGTAGGTTTTAACCCTGTACAGAAATTATCTACAAACGAATCTTAAAACAAAAAATAAACAATAGCGAGAGAATAAAACATAAAACAAATAAACACAAAGATTTTCTCCTCGATCCCAAATCGAGATGACCAGCTTGATTTTTCATTATATTCCTTTTAGTGTTACAATACATATATATACATGATGAAGCATACATAAACCCCAATCCATTAACCATGGGTTAGAACATAATCGTAGTTCCCTTGACCGGATCTACAAAATACCAGGGGCCGAAAACCATCGTCACCCAAAACCATGTGCAAACTCATGCACAAAACCATGGGTGGGTCCGCCTATGAGTGGGTCCACACACCAAAAAATAATTTGCCAAGGCACTGCCCCAGACCCCGACAGGGGGGGCTACCACCCCCCCTGATGCGCTCGACGCAACGTAGAGTGTGTGGGGCTAATCGTGGAAAGAATATAACACATACCCAACATTCTCCCGCTTGTTGTTTTATTTCCGCAAGGGGGCCACAAGAGAGCTTAGTCATTATCCAAGCTTTGCAACACCCATTTTTTCTCTACACCAAGAGAAATTTTGTGTGCTCACAGACTTCATCAATGCATCTGCAACATTCTTCAAAGTGTCCACCTTTACCAGCAACGCCCTTTTATCCTCAACCATATCTCTCACAAAGTGATATTGAACATCAATGTGCTTTGTCTTTGAATGATAAGCAGGGTTCTTAGCCAATAAAATTGCACTTTGGCTATCACAGTCTATCCTTATAGCTCGCTACACCAACCCCATACTTGAACACAATATTTGCAACCAAACTGCTTCCTTTCTTACATGAGTGGCTGCCATGTATTCTGCCTCTGTAGTTGAAACAGCCACTATAGACTGTCTTTTACTCATCCAACTGACTGCACCTCAAAATAGGTTAAACACATACCCACTTGTAGATCTTCTTTGGTCCATATCTCCAGCCTAGTCTGCATCAACAAAACCATGAATGTCCAACACTCTTTCGAATCTCGGTTTTCCTTGGTAGCACAAGCCATAATCACTAGTGCCATGCAAATATCTGAAAACCTGCTTCACTGTTGTCCAATGCTCCTTCCCTGGGTTTGACATAAACCTACTCAATACTCCCACTGCATGTGCAATGTTTGGTCTAGTACAGACCATTGCATACATTAGACTACCCACTACACTTGCATATGGAACATGAGACATATCCTCCTCTTCTTGTGTCTTGGGACACTGTTCAACAGATAGCTTTACACCTACAGGAATAGGAACATTCACCAATTTACTATCCTGCATATTGAACCTCTGCAATATAGTCTCGACATACTTCCTCTGGTTTAACCAGAGCTTCCTTTTTGCCCAATCTCTCTTAATTTCCATGCCCAAAATATAGTTTGCATCACCAAGATCCTTCATGTCGAATTTGGAGAACAGTTGGGTCTTCAAATCTTGGATAATTTATTTGTCATTTCCAATCAACAACATATCATCCACATACAAGACCAAATAAATAACACGGTCACCAATTAATTTAAAATAAACACAGTGATCCTCCTTGCTTCTGGTGAAGCCAAGTCCCCGTATATAGGTATCAAATTTCTCATACCACATCCTTGGTGACTGTTTTAACCCATACAGAGACTTCTTCAACCTGCATACCAGTTCTTTCTTACCCTTCACCATAAAGCCTTCGGGTTGCTTCATGTAGATCTCCTCTTCTAGATCCCTGTGAAGAAATGTTGTCTTCACATCCATCTGTTCTATCTCAAAATCAAATGCAGCAGCAACAGATAAAAGTAATCTAATAGAAGTAACCTTGGCAACAGGAGAAAAAATATCACCAAAATCAATTCCCGGCACCTGGGAATAACCTTTTGCTACCAACCGAGCTTTTTATTTCTCCACCTTGCCTTCTACATTCATCTTCTTTTTAAACACCCATTTGCTCCCGATGGGCTTCCTTCCAGCCGGCAACTCCACCAGATCCCATGCCTCATTTTTGTGCAAGGATGCCATTTCATCAACCATGGCCTCCTTTCAGAGTTTTCCATCCTCTGAATCTACTGCCTCCCTGACAGTTCTAGGTTCATCATCAGTTATAGTTAAGGCAAAACCTGAACAGAAAGCAGATGGACTATACCTTTCTGGTTGCCTTCTTTCCCGAACTGATCTTCTTAAAGCTGGAGTTTGTGGCTCATCATCTTCTGAGTCTTCTTCTGTTGCAGAGTCTGATTCATCCTCCTTTAGCTCAAACTTTATCTTCTCAGGTTCCTTTGGTAGGACTTCATGTTTAACAACATCTTTCACTTCTCTAAACACCACATCTCGACTGTACACAACCTTCCTTGTTTCTGGGTTCCAAAGCTTGTAACCCTTTAAACCATCCTTATACCCAATAAAGATGCACCTTTCAGATTTATTATCCAACTTGTTCCTTTTCTCCTTTGGAACATGTACATATGCATCACATCCAAATACCCTTAGATGTGAAAGAGAGGGTTTCTTACCAGTCCATACCTCATGTGGGGTCTTATCCTCCAATGCTAATGAAGGTGATCTGTTAACTAAGTAACATGCAGTCTCCACTGCCTCTGCCCAGAATTCTTGTCCTAACCCGGTACCACTGAGCATGCTTCTTGCCTTTTCCATCAGCGTTCTATTCATTCTTTCTGCAACTCCATTTTGCTGAGGTGTGTATGGAGTAGTCTTCTGCCGTGCTATACCACACTTCTTACAGAACTCTTCAAATTCCTTCTTGCAGAACTCCCCACCATTATCTGCCCTCAATGCCTTTATCTTCTTTTCTGTCTGGTTTTCCACCAGAGCCTTAAATTCTTTAAATTTGTCAAAGACTTCAGATTTCTTCCTCAAGAAATATAACCATGTATTCCTTGAGAAGTCATCTATGAATGAAACATAGTACATAGACTTTCCCAGTGATGGAACTGACACAGGTCCAAACACATCACTGTGCACAAGTTCTAATATCTTGTTCGCCCTCTTAGCACCAGAAGGAAAACTCACCCGATTCTGCTTCCCATATACACAATGTTCACAGAAATTGAAATCTAGAGAGAAATTAGACATACCTTCTACCATACCATTTCTATGTAGTATCCGAAGGCCCTTCTCTCCAATATGTCCAAGCCTTTGATGCCATAGCATGGTCTTTTCTCCAGAGACAGCTAGGCTTTTTGCTCCACTTTCAGGAACCACAGAAATGTTACACCCATCAATAACAGTGCTACCTTGTAGCTTGTACAGAGTTCCAATCCAAACTCCCCGCATTAATACCAATGCTCCCCGAACCATCTTGCAGGCATCTTTCTCGAACACTATTTTTACACCTGCATCATCCATCTTGCTTACAGAAATCAGATTTCTGGCCAATGCAGGAATATGCAGAACACCAGGAAGTGTTCTAATCCTTCCACCTTGCAGCTTCAGCTTGAATTTTCCACGTCCAATGATTCTGGCCTTCCTATCATCCCCTAGGAAGACATCACCACCATCATATTTCTCATACTCGCAGAACCACTCCCTATGGGGAGTGAAGTGAAAGGATGCACCCGAGTCAATCAACCATGACTCATGATCTACATGTGTATTTGAAGAAGAAGCCAAATACACATCCCCACCTTCATCTGAGGTGGTTTTTACCTCTGCAGAAGGAGCATCATCGGATCCCTTTCCTTTCTCAGAAGCTTTAGATCTGCAGTCCTTTTTTAAGTGCCCTTCCTTTCCACATTTCCAGCACACCTTTACAAACTTTCCAGGAGATTTAGATCTCCCTCTAGATTTAGATCTCCCACTCAAAACCATATTCTTATTTCTATTCTGGGACCTTCCTCGTACATATCAAGCATCCCAATTTTGGCCCTCCATATTTCTCCGTCTAATTTCCTTCGACAGCAAGGCTGAGACAATGTCATCAAAATTCAAGGTATTTGTATTGCTACCTGTTGTAATAACTAGATTGTCCCACGAATCTGGTAGAGAGCACAAAAAATTGATGCACTTATCTTCATCTGAGATTTTAATATCAACAGATGACAGTTGACTTACCACTGTATTGAAGGCATTCAGATGCTCTGTCACTGAGTCTCCATCCTTCATCCTCAGGTTATACAACTTTTTCCGCAGGAAAAATTTATTCACTAGAGACTTAGATTGGTACAAATTCCCAAGTTTATCCCACAAATTCTTCACCGTAGCTTCCCCAGATACATTCAACAATACAGAATCAGAGACACACAACCGTATTGTGCTCTTCGCCTTCTGATCCAACTTATTCCAGTCTTCATCTAACATTTCCATTGGTTTAGTACTTGGATCTACTGCGATCCATTTATCTTTATCGACCAGCAGGTCCTCCATCTTGAGCTTCCACAACTCAAAACTCTGACCATTAAATTTATCGATCTCTATCTTCTTGCCGCTCGCCATCGTCTTTCACTGCAAGAATCGATCCCACAGATCTCCCACTGAACATGGTCTACCTCATGCCCGAGCAAAAAACCCTTAGTAGTAAAGGCGTCCCCTTGAAGCCGAAACAACTCTGATACCAAATGTAGGTTTTAACCCTATACAGAAATTATCTACAAACGAATCTTAAAACAAAAAATAAACAATAGCGAGAGCATAAAACATAAAACAAATAAACACAGAGATTTTCCCCTGGATCCCAAATCGGGACAACCAGCTTGATTTTTCATTATATTCCTTTTAGTGTTACAACACATATATATACATGCCAAAGCATACATAAACCCCAATCCATTAACCCTGGGTTAGAACATAACCGTAGTTCCCTTGACCAGATCTACAAAATACCAGGGGCCAAAAACCATCGTCCCCCAAAACCATGTGAAAACTCATGCACAAAACCATGGGTGGGTCCACCTATGAGTGGGTCCACACACCAAAAAAAAATTTGCCGAGGTGCTGCCCCAGACCCCGATAGGGGGGGCTGCCACCCCCCCTTTGACCCCCCTGCTGCGCTCGGCACAATGTACAGCGCATGGGGCTAGTCATGGAAATAATATTACACATACCCAACATGGGGGTGGGCAATCCAGTTCACAAAGGATAAGGATCGAGGATCCCAGAGGATACCCAGGCCTCCAACACTACCCCTTGCATCCAAAGCCATGAATTCTGCCAAAGGCCAGCTCCTACTAGCAATATCTATAAGTCTTTCTTGTGTCACTTTGGTTTCTTGTAGGAATACAATGTCTAGTTTCTCCAATTGAATTCGTTCCTTTAGATACCTCAACTTACCCTTGGAGTTGAGGCTTCTTATGTTCCATGATAAAAACTTCATTGAGGGGTCAAGGGAGGTATCACTGATAATATTTCGTCACGATGTTAGTTTGTCCTAAGTTTACTAAGATCACCCTTGCTTCCTGGATCACTTCACTAGTGAGCCTTATTTCTTTCTTTCTGCAGCCCGAGCTTGGTTTCGTCCATTGGGCAGATGAGTCGTCTTACCGAATATAAAGGTCCACTCGAGGGGGGAGATCTTTAGCGGCTTGGTGTTTCTCCCAATCCTTTTATATTTGATGTAATTTATCTAGTTGATCTTGGGGGATATCAACAGATTCATATTTATCCCAATTTAGCAAAAAAGATACTATAAACCTTTCAGAAGAGTTGAGTTGATCCATCTTCACATCATGTTTTGAATCATGGCGTACATCGGTGAGGAATTTCTGGATTTCTTTGTTGTTGGATTGGGCCTCCAAGGCTTTGTGTTTACATGGTTGTTTATTCTTTGGGTTTTCAGCCCTCGGATCAACCTCCATCACTGCTTGGGATTGAGCCACAAACACTAGAGCCGTAAGATGTTTAGATTCATTCTGATCTACTAGGAGAGCATAGTGATTCCTTGAAGGGTGATTTGGGACCTCTTGAGAGTTGCTAGAGGGGAAGCTATGGGCCACTTCAGAGGGCCCAGAAGGCTGACTGGGGGCTTCTTGAGAGGTGCTTGCCAGAGCTTGGGATGGGGGGGTTTTACCCGGAGGAGGATGTTGCCTCTGAACTTCCTGAAAGTCATCTAAGGAAGGAGCGAAGCTTGCTGACGGTAGTCATGAAATAGGTTTCCCTATTCATGGAAAAGTCTACATTTAAATGAAACATGTTCGTAGTCCAGCAGCTCCAGATCTCATCCTGGTATTCTATTTCCACTGATTCCGGGAGAGGTTGAGATATGTTCATATACATGTAGATCCGAGCATACGTAGAAAAGGGCATGTGTCTTGTGATTTCTAAGACCTGAACAAAGTCTCCTATGGAATTTTCGATTGACTCTAGGATATCCATCTCCCAAAAGTCCTCTGGAAGGGAGTATAGTCGAACCCATATGGGGGCAAAAAATAATTGTTCCTTTTTTAGGTTATAGTAGGCTTCCTAGTGTCTCATGAATAAGCCAACATTATTCATGAAATAAGGGCCATTATCCAGGATTTTCTTTCAATCATCCAAATATTCAAATATTATTGTGAAAAATCCCTTAGCTCGAAGGTGAAGATCAAAAGGGGCTTTCAGCTGACATTTAATATGGATCCAACAAAGGATATATATTTCTTTGGGCCATATACCCATGAATTTATAGATTATTTAATGATCTTGCATGAACTAGTAATATTTCTTGGGGTGGTTGTTGGGAATCACCACTCGAGTATTATTGGTTTCTTTTGGAAGGAAATAACCTCTCATGTGTGACTGCCATAGAACACCTAAGACTGAAGATTCATATTATTTACCTTGTTGTGGGCTGAAACTAAACGAAGGATCCGCGGGAGGACAATGTGTGCCAGTGAGGACAGATTTGAAGGAGGGGGTAGATCCCCCTACTCTGGGAGGCCCCATCATGAGCCCACTTAGCCTAGAGGATGTGTCAGAGCATGTCAGTGGAGGTTGTTAGTGTCAGTATGTTCAATGATAAAAAATAACTCTTTCAATTGTTTTCCTAAGAGTCATAGGTCAAAAATTTTACTTTTTCAAACAAGTTTTCAAAAAATAATTTTGGTCACTGAAGAAGTATAGGTCAAATTTTCTGCTCCCTCATCTCATTCATCACCATCATCACTTTCAAGGTCATCTCTTTAATTATAATTTAAAGGTTTAGGGTTATGTCATTCCACCTCATCTAGGTCCTTGTCTAGGGGTCATCATCTGCCTTTGAAAACTGTCCAATTTGTCACCTAAACAAGGCACTCACCCTTCATCTCACTCATAAACCTTAAAAAAAGGGAGCTAGCATGCTCAGGGAGTAAAATAATGACAACTTGTCTTGTTTTAAAATAGTTCAAATGTCAAAAAGTTTAAAAAGGTCAAATCTGTCTTATTGTCTCATTACAGGGAAAAAAGGTCATTTCAAGGTTATAAAAGGAAAAAGAAAATAATTTTGACTCATTTTTATCTCTTGTTGTGTGGAAAATCTCCTCTCTTACCTCACTTGCACTCCTAACGTGGTTAAAAGTTCAAATTCAACGCATAAAACCAATTCAAAAATCATTTGCTACACTTGTGGGTGTCTTTGTTACGCTCTCGTAGCTTTTGTTGTGCATATGAGAACAAGTGTTATGCTTCTGGGAAAGCGTGTTACCTTTCTGATTGTTTTGCGCCATTGTTACACTTTTGGCATGCTGCGCAACTAGTGTTACGCTTTTGTCAACACATTGTTACACTTTCACTCACAGTGTTACGCTTCTAGAGGAGAGACAGAACTACATTTTGGGCTCCGAAAATATTCAAACAAGCTCAAGGCTTGTCACCATTACCCTTTGAACCCCTCAAAAAATATTTCACTACATCTACCCATCTCATCAACATGCTAGGGTTTTCATCATACCAGTGATAAACAAGATGGAAAGTGAGAAGAATAGCTTCAAGGGAGGGCACCACTTGAGGTTAGAACCCTTCACAATGCATGAACTCAATACCTCCCGCTTGGCCATAAGATGTTTTGAGAGGGCTAAATATTTCAGATTCTGTGAAAATCTCATGGAAGAGGGGTATCATATTCAATTGACCAGCTTATTTGCCACAAGCTTCAGCATGGTAAAGGTCACTATTTCAAGTGTGGAGATAAGCCTATCAGCAGACCTAATTTCTTCAGAAATAGGTATTCCTTATCATGGAGAGCAGTGGTTCAAAGGCACTGACTTATACATTGAAAATTACAAAAAATTTCTCAAGCCTCATGCTAGAGAGGATCCAGATTACCTCTGCCCTTTCAGACACCTCAGAAACAAGTATGCTCCTTTGGTGATGTTTATAATGAAGTACTTCACATGTGAAGGGAGATTTTCCAGGTTGTATAGGTATCATATCAGGATGTTGATGCATTTCACCTCTGTCAAAACACTTGATTTTCCATATTACTTGTACCGGATTTTTATTAAGGTGATGGAGAAGGTTCAGAGCAGAAAAAAAGATCATCACACTAGTTTTTTTCATCAGGGTCTGATCAAGCTCATTGTATTGCATCACCTTTCCTCCATCAACATGACTTGGGAAAATTTCTTGGAAAGATTAGCAACAACGCCTACCACTAGCCCTCCTATGTTGCCTAGTACATCATCATCACAGCCAATGAAGATTGGCTCTTCTAGCATGCAAAATCAGTTTTCATATTCTCCTAGGGTTATTGAGTTTACTCATACCTATGAGAAGGGGAAGAGACAGATATTTTCACCTAAGTCTGCCAAAAGTGTTCTTACACTTGACGCCATTGTGGAACAAAGTGAGATAGAGGAGCAACCTCTTTTGCATCAACATAGTGAATCAACGCCATTGGAGGTTGACGTAGCAAAGCAGGTGGAGGTCAGATCATTTAAGGATATCATCAGAGAGAAATATGAGGAAATAGTAGAATTGAAGAGGATGTTTTCCATTGCTAATTCTCAATTCACTTTCTTGCAGCAAGAAAACTTTCAATTGAAAGTGAAGTAGCTCTTACAAAGAAATCCTAAGCCAGAACTAGAGGTATTCAAAGGTAAAGGTAAGTATTTTATTGATGTTGACCAAATGCATGACATGGAGGCTGAAACAGAATCAAGAAGGCCAAAAACAAGAGGCCTCAAAAGGGCACTAGAGCTAGAAAGACAGTCAACTCATCCACCTGAAGGGTTGACCTTTGATGAGCTTATAACCATGGATATTAATGAAGATAGAGATCTTTGGTTGTCAAGGGTAAATGAGCATTTGCAGAATCTCTTGAAGAGGGCTAAGAGGGACAATAAACTACAAAGACATATGGCAAATCATTATCGCACCAGGAACACAATTTCTCAAATAAGGCTAAAACAATTGAAGATAAGGCTAAAAGAAGAACAAATGAAGCTTAAAAAGAAGGATAGCTTGGACTTGTTAGCTGAAGCTTCATTTTTTGTTTAGCCCATCACTCACAGGTGCTATAAAAAAAAATTTTAGAAGTTTTGAACCATTTTGGTATTTTTAGTGAATTTTGCACAATTCTAGAAATTCCTCCTCACATAAGGGTAACAAATTTTTTTTTACGCTTATTTTGGGGGCATCCAAACAATAATTTATTTAAATTGTCGATGCATTTTGACGAGTACATTATAGATCAGGAACCCCCTTGGCATGACACACTTTAATTTTGGAGAAAAAGCTCAAAAAACACTCATTTTTCATGTTTCTGCCACCTTTTTGGAGCCTCTGCTACACTTTTGGAGTAACCATGGGAGAATGGATTTTTGGAGGCCTTCCCGTGGGTCATTTTTCAAAATTCAAGATGTTTTGGAAACTAGACACACAGGGCTAGTTGAATGTTATTTTAAAAGTGTTTTTGGACTCCTAAAAGTGCCACAAAAGTGCCTGCAAAGTTCTGTTGCACTTCTGCAAATTTCTGTTACCCTTCTATCAGAAACGTTACAAATCAACATTGGATTCCTCATGACACTTGTCAAGCTCATAAAATGTCACACATTCAAGTTTTTCTATCCTATGATTTGGAATTAGGGTTATTGAGATGGTTTTTTCCTCTTATCATCAAGGAATTTGTAATTTAATGTAAGGGACAAACACTCCTAGTTCATAGCTAAAATTCAGGGAATGGTTTTGAACCTCCCTAGAATCTAGGAAATGACTCATCTTGTGTATTTACGATCCATTTTGGATGGGATTTAGACTTGATGAGGTTTCATAGTCCATATTTTCTATAAATAGACTCTCTTTAGTCTTTTTTTGGGTTCGATAGTCTTATTTTGCAGTGGAGCTTTTGTAACCAACATTTTGGAATGAAATCATAGACAAATTTGTAGAACTTGTGTTGAGAATATTGTGGTATGCATTGGAGAATTTTTTCTTCTTATGTATTTTTATCTATTCATGCTATATGATATATCTTCTTCTTTCAGATACATCTCCCCATATTTTTATCTTGTAAGTTTATATGCAAAAATCATGTATGTTCATGCTCTGTTTTAGGCAAGGTTTAAATGCTATGTCTATTCACTTCTAAATGAATGAATTCACCTCAGTGCTCATGCAGACTCTCTCTTACTTCATCTTATACTCAATGAACTATTAAATATTCTTTCAAACTGCCTATCTAACCTCACATATTCTCTGCAAATTGACCTTGGAATTCAGACCTAAAAAACCTCATAGATAGCCTTCTCGCTGACTTTTCTATCTAGCACTAAAAATATCAAACAAATCCTATTTACTAAGTTTACATACCTAGCCTATGATCATAAGATACTCATTCATTCCTTTGACTACAAAAGTGACAACAAGAGAGCCCTCTCCAGTCCTGGTAGGGCTAGATACTTGACCTAAAGCCTGGTTTGTGGTTACCTTTCTTCAATCCCATTTTCAGCCTTGGGAAATTCGGGAGAGTGATAACAAAGGTGAGAGAATGGAGATAGGTTTTCCATGCAGGATGTAGTAAAATGATTCAAATTTTCAACTACAATGGTTTATACATTTTTTCTTTTAAATAAAATTAAATATTATTACAAAGATAATATTTTTGACTAAAAATGTTTGGCACAACATGGTTGAGTAGATGTGTTAAGAAGAGAGCATTAATTACAAGTTTAGAAATGTGAAATATGAACATATGTATGTAATATATTGAATATTAGGTTTTTTTTCACTTTAAATGAATGTGAAGTTGCAAGAATGAAACATAATAGTACAATTGGCTTAGTTCAAATCAATGTTGGTAATGGATTTAAATACCAATGGTCCAAGATGATAAGAAAAAGGAAGCATAGACGAAGACTTGTATATACGGGAATATATTATAGTAGATAATTCATTGTTAGACATGGGTGGAGCATTTATTGTGTGATATATAACAAATTGGGAATCAATAAAATTGTTTCATGCTCTTATAGTATTCATTGATATAGAAACCATAGCAATGAAGGATTAAAGGATGTGCAAATTGCACTAGTATACAATTGTGAAATCTCGTCGACATAATTTAATTATTGTCATTAAACTTGTGTTTATTAAAGGGTCAATTAGAAAGGGAAATTGTTATCAAACCTAAACTAGATTTGGATGTTCTATTGAACACCCTATGATTAACTTTTAAGGAAAGAAATTGGAATTGAATGTTGAATCTAATAGTAAATTTTACCATATTTAATTGCTTTAATATGAGGTTGTTCCTAAGGTTATGATTATGGCATAGTTATTTAAAAGTATTGCACATTTATTTTCTACAAACTCGGTGGAGGAATATTTGATTCACTTGAAGACTTATGATATTTATGTGAAATTTGTTAAGATCAGTTGATATTAGGATACAAATGGGAAGTCTTTTATAGTGACAATATAAAAAATGGCTAAAATCAAATGGTAAAATCTCTTTCTTAATGATTTCTATAAATGGATAGTGTAGTGAAAATGATGTTAATTGTTGTTCACGGTAAGAAAGACAATGAAGAATTGTGTAATTTCAGCAGTGAATTTAAGCACAAATGAGTCAATATAAATAATTTAAACTGAAATATTCATATTTTTGAGGTAAGGAGAAAGTCTCGTAGACACATGTCAAGGTTTAAGGTGTTTTAAAATTGCTAATGGCACATAGGTATATGAATTTTTGAAAGAAAGTCGAAGGGACTATGGAATGCTTTTTAATTGTGAAGAATAATGAGTTGATCCTTGGTATGAAAGATAAGAAACTTGTATTCCTATGCTTGATTTTTGATTTTGGATTAGGTGGGGCACTTCTTATTTTTGTATGCAATTATGACTAAGTGCAAGAAGGTAATAATTTTCTATGAGGGATTGATTTCGGAAAGGAGAGAAAATTTGACTAATTTATAAGTTGACTACTATGTCAACAAGTTATCTAAAAGTATCTACATAACTGATCCAACCAAATTCTATCAAACTATACTAAAAATGTCTTCATGCTAAAGAGCTTGTCAAAATATTTTCAACACAATTTTAATGAGGTTAAACAAACATCACATGCAAAAGTTATTACTTGTGGAAGTTGAATACAAACATGTTAAAAAAAGGTACAATGTTAACACATGGGGAAATCACATGCTGACGCATGCACTAATCCGAGGTGGACATTTGGGTCAAGTATCTACATAACTGATCCAACCAAATTCTATCAAACTATACTAAAAATGTCTTCATGCTAAAGAGCTTGTCAAAATATTTTCAACACAATTTTAATGAGGTTAAACAAACATCACATGCAAAAGTTATTACTTGTGGAAGTTGAATACAAACATGTTAAAAAAAGGTACAATGTTAACACATGGGGAAATCACATGCTGACGCATGCACTAATCCGAGGTGGACATTTGGGTCAAAGAGAAGGCACAAAGGGTACAATGTTAACACATGGGTAAATCACATGCTGACGCATGCACTAATCCGAGGTGGACATGTGGGTCAAAGAGAAGGCACAATAATATGGCACTTCATGTCTGTAGGTTTTTGAGATTCACGAGGGATTTGAAAATTATATTTTATCATGCCAACAAACCAAATTATTTAGTATCACACGTTGTTAATGAATTTTTTTTACATGCCAAGAATACATGCCCTAATTCACAAATCCAATCCACTACATAGCCCACATACCACTTATCACTTGCCTATTTTATAAGCCGCATAACCTTTTACGGTATAAAATTTGTTGAAACATGATGAATGTGGGATAAATCCCTATGAATGGTATAAAATTTGCTGAAACATGATGAATGTGGGATAGCTCCCCATGAATGGTATAAAATTTGTTGAAACATGATGAATGTGCGATACCTCCCCATGAATGGGAAATAAACTATGGGAATGGTTGGTTCAAGGGAATTTGAACCCCGAGCACTTCTACAAAGCTATAGTGCTCTACCATGAGTTCATAAGCCATATTATTGTTATATAATGGAAAAAATTCATTTTCAGTGCACACAACAATATTTTGTTTGAAGAAATTAGGTAAGATTAAAAAAAATTAATGAGAGTAAGTCAAAGAGGGTTGTCAAACCAATGCTATGGTCTTCCTAGAAGAAATTTAATGATTATTTTATAGATTGGAGGTTATTATTTGATGTAAATAAAACATAATTGAAGTATTGTGCATTGGAAATTATGCATATGTTCCTCTTTTGACGCAAACCTAGAGACATAGCCTAGAAGGGGTAAACTTTGTTAACAATTTTATAAGTATTTTCTATGTTTTATTACTATTCTCTTTTCAATTTCCATCATTTTATTTTTCTTATTTAAGTTATTAAGTCATTTTTAAATAAAGTTGCAGTAAACTTGAGAAGTTATGCATAAAAATTCCAATTAGTGTAATGATGCAATTTTAACTCTAGTTTTGGATCAATTTGGCCTCATAGTAGGATTGATCAAGTATTTGCAAGCATCGTTGATAAATAATAACCAAGTCTAATATCAAGCATGGAGAATGATCACTTGAAGTTTTCAATCCAGTGGCTAGTACACGATGCACATTTCAATAACAAGTAATGGAACCTAAAAGGGAAGAAAACTAAATTGGGTCTTAAAATTTGTTTTTACAAGCTTTTTTCAGCATGAAAACCATGGTGGAATATTCATATAGGAAACAAAGGAAGAATGGAGAAGGCCTAAGTCACATTAAAGAAGAAGGAAGTCATGTTGAGCCTCCTCAAACTCCTCGTCCTCCATCTTCACCTCCATCACCATCACCATCATAGAAAAGGTAACTAGATAAAGCTTATTTTAATTTTCCCCTGTTAAAATTAGATTTAAATTTCTATTTTCCAATGTATAATGGAAATCTCAATAAAGAGAAATTGGATGATTCAATCAGGAAAATTGAAGTATATTATAGGTTTTAAAGAATTATGGATGAAGATGCAAAATTTCTAGTATTTGGTCTTCAATTAAGAGGCACAACACTGATATGGTGAAAGAGTAAGACATAAGAAGATCTTCTGAAGAAAGGTAAAATGGCATATTAATGATATGGATTTATAGCTGCATAATAATAATAATAATAATAATAATTAATTAATTAATTAATCCATTCGGGTGTATGTAACAAGCGATAGATGATTTGTAAAATCCAAGGAAGGTAGAGGATAAAAGTGTGTGATATTATACTCAAGAGTTTATAAATAGGACATTAACATTGGGCATTCCTCTTCATATACAAGAAACTAATTTGAAGTATATTGATGGGTCACAAATTTATTTAAGACATGTTATTCTTTTGTTTAACCCAACTAATCTTGATGATTTTTTTTTCAAAGCCACTCATAACGATTCGAGGGGAACAAAATGTCCAAGACAACTTCTTAATGAAGCTAGTTAAACTAGTGGAAGTTGAGAATCAAGGAAAAGGTAAGGATAAAGAACAACTATAGTGAAGAAAAAAAATGAGAATCCTTCTTATTCACAGTGCAAAAATGAAGGACATGATGATGTTCGATGTTGGAAACTTAATTTAGAACTGAAGCCAAAGTGGTTTAAGGATAAGATGAGTAATAATTAAACCACTACTACAATCCAACAAGATTTTGGATCAAATTTATCTGATGAAACCAAGATCATGGCCATGGGAATATAAGGTACATCACCTTCTCCTATTTCTCTCTGTAATATTCATTCTTTAAAATTAAAGTGATGCTTCCTGAAAGTAAAATAAGTGAGCTATTCCATATTGTTCATCTAAAAACACACAAATATTGATATAAGGATTTGATAGTGGTTCAAAGGATAATCTCATATATGAATAAAATGTAAAGACATTAAGACTAGAAACTAAGTCTCATTCAAAACCATATCCTTTAGGATTGACATGTGGATATGTCGTAGTTACCTATATCTAAACAATGCAAGATTAGATTTACAATAACCTATAAGCTCATAGATTAGGTAGAGTTATATGTCTTACCATTTGATATTTGTTGCTATTGTTTTAGAATTCCTTATTTTATATTATATGAAAAATTTCTTCTATAGGGAGGAGAACATGTGTCATATTGCAAAGGATGGAATTGAGTATATAGTAAAATCCCATCATGCAAAATATAACATGTCTCTTCCTACTATAGGAAAAACGAAAATATTGGTCAATTCAAAAAAAAAAAATTGTACTAATGTATAAAATCTAGGGATGATGAAAATCCAAAGCTTTATTGACTCAAGATTTGTAGGCCATTATAAAATATACCAATTCATGGTAATTCTGACTATTTCTCCTATTACTAAATTGCATCCTCCTAAATTTGTCAAAATTCCATTCACAAAGGTTTCTTACATATATTTATTAGTTGATGTAGTACACGTAGATGTTGTTGAGGAGATATGAATTTTTTTCATTGAAATGGAAGAGGTTTCACAAGGAAAAGTTGACAGTGCTTAAGGTAATTGGTAGAGTATTTGTTTCAATTTTGGCAATGAAACAAATAAAATTATTGGCTTAATATGATAGATGAATTAGCAATTACAAAGGAAGTTAACTCATTTTCCATCATCTATTAAGTTGCATCGATGTTATGCTGAAAGTGGTTTTATAATACCATTGAATTACCATGGTTTGCCAAAAATATTTGAGAATTCATAATGTGAAAATTGAAATTAAGCCTTGGAAAATAGGTTTTAGGAAAACGTTTTGCTTAGGGTGGGTTTGAAGTTTCAAAATAATCATGGAAATTAACAAATGAGGATGGGCCTAAAGAAAATGATGAATTTCTTGGCATGTAAGACAATGGTGTGTAGGCTGTTGAGATTCATGAGGGATTTAATATATATATATATATATATATATATATATATATATATATATATATATATATATATATATATATATATAGCCAACCAAATCCTATAGCACCATGTGCCATTAAGGACAGGCCTAAGGAAAGTGATGGTTATCTTAACATCTTAGAACCAATTGCAAGAAGACAATGTTTTAGGTTACTAAGATTCGCGAGGGATTTAAAAAACTAATATTTGATCATGCTAGCCAACCAAATCCCCCCACATGTCATTAATGAACTTGTTGTACATGCCAAGCATATGTGCCTTAACTCACAAAGTCAACCCAACACATGATCCACATACCACTTATGACTTACCTTTTGAATAACCTACATAAACTCTTATGGCATAAAATATGTTGAAACACGATGAATGTGGAGTAAATATTCATGGATTGGAAATAAGGTTACAGGGGGATTTGAACCCCACCCACTTTTCCAAAAGTATAGTGCCTTACCACTAGGCCACAAGCCACAAAATTGTTATATAATTGACAAAATGTCTTTTGAATTCCACGATATAGTATTTTGTATGAAGTAAATAGGTAATATAGGTTAAATTTAGTGAGTGGAGGCCAAAGGAGTTTGTCAAATGAGTGCTATGGTATTTATAAAATAACTTTAATAACTCTTTTGTAGATTGGAGGTCATTATTTGATGTAAAAAAGACAAATTAAAGTATTTTGCATCAGAAATAATGGATTCATCCCTATTTTGAAGTGCACCCAAAGATGTATCCCAAAGGGGTGAATTCCATTAACAACTTGATGAGTTTTGGCTACGTTTTATTATGTTTCTCTTTTGAGTTTCTTTTATTTCCATTTGCTTATTTAAGTCACCAAGTCAAATTTTAATGAGATTGTAGGAAAAATGAGAAGCTATGTATAAGAATTCCAATTAGTGTAAAGATACAATTATTACACTAATTTTGGATCATCAAGGATGAAAACTAGATTCTTAAACCATGGATTTTTTGTTAAAGTATGTAGCTCTAATAGGATGGTCATAGTGTGATGTGGATGATTGTCTGAAATAGAGTGTCAAAGTTGTTGATTGATATTACATTTGAAAATTCCATATAGTTTGGTATAGTATAATTTTCTTATCTCACTTGCAAAGCAAGACAATCTGCATGATATAATAAAGCCATATTCATTAGAAAAAAGTTGAATAGACATATAAAACAATTTTTTAATATATGGAACATTACCCTACCCAACATTGATTAAACATGACATTAATTTTGGTATATTCAAGAAAGCAATTAAAAGTGATTAGTTGTATATGTTAGGAGTTGTAAAATTGACAACCATGTCAATTTAAATAGCATGATAGTTTGTATGACATAGAAATTATTTATAATTATGAATACTTACAGAGAAAAAAAAAACAATGAGATCTCAGTTTATTTATGACAACATGAAAGATTATATTAATCATTAAAAGTTAAAGTGAGTGAATCATAAATTAATATATTGAATAAACTAATGTCAATGAAGCGTTGCAAGTGGATGAATCATAATGAAAAAGTGGATGAATCATAATGAAAAACTTGAAGGAACTTATAAATTAGTAATGACCTATTAAAAATAACATTTTCATGTTATTGAGTAAAATAGTCCTCAAAATGAGCAAAGCAAGTGATTTATGACTTTAGAACCCAGGGAAAAGATCAAAATATAAAACACAATTTTGGAGGAAGGATTATGAACAACTATCTTATAGATAACTATATTCTATGCCATAAAATTATATTTGTTATTATGTTTGGTTAAGAAAAAACGTAGTAATGTTTCATTGGAATTCTGGATTCCAATGTTGCATGAAATATTTAAGGATGGATATTAAGATGTGAATATTAGAGATGTAAGATTTTTGGATTAAATTTTTCATGAATTGACTATAATGACATGTGTTTATTATTATCATTTATTAACATTACATGTGAAATTATTAATGATGAAATATATGTGGTTTTGCATTGAAGTTGTTATTGAAACTCATGAAGAATGAATAAGCAAAAATATTGTATTGTATTGTAAATTATTAAAGATTTTTAGTTGATGAATTCTACATATATTATTTTGTTTGCGTATGATTAAAAGTAAATGATGAAGGTTATGCATGGAATGTATTAGTGAAAACATATATGCTTCTTGAAAACACAATGACTATAAGATATAGAAAACGTGTGATTACTTGTTTGAGGCCATTGATATATTAAAAAAAAATCTCCACCTATAAATAGTGATGTATTTAGTTAATGTAGTGATTTCATAGGGTATTGGAACATGGTAATAAAGCTAGGGCCTAAAAATCCCAAATGCTTCTTGGTAACCCTTATGAGGTTTCATGTTCATTATTACTTGCATGAATTATGTATTAGGACCAATCACACATGGTCAAGAGGAAGGAGTTCCCTTTTGTGTTTCCTTTTACCTCCATAATATAGTAATGCACCAAGAAGTGTTTAAGAGGTCAAGAAAAATAATTATATATCATGAATATTCTACATTAATTTACAATCTTTATATATCATAAATATTCTACGTTAATTTGCAGATGTAGATTGAGACCCTATTGAGATATGAGTTCTTAATGGATATTCCATCTCCGATAAATTATATTATCATAAGTAGGGTCATATATGATTTATGTAGAAAGTTGAAAGTTCATTATTTTCTATTCATGATCTGGAGTAGGTGTTTTCATATATTTTCATCTGATTTGTACTTGCGAATAGAAAAATGGAATCCATGTATTTGTAGGCTCCAAATTAGTAGTTATGAGTAGAAGAATAGAATGCCAAGTATGATGATTTGGAGTCTTCAAATTTTCAAAACTTGTTAATTATTAAGAAATCATTAGGGAAGAAATTACAACTGTTTTCTCTTTTACTTCATAATTTCTTGTGATTATGTGTTGGATTCTTATTACTTTTATTATGTTTTGATTATTAAACAATTACCAAAACCAAGGACTAATCAGAGGCTTAGTATTTAGCTCAAAAATGAAAGTTCTCAGAAATTCCCCAAACTAGAATGACTGGATAGAGTGCATCGCCATGATTCCAGTGCAATTTGTTTCATCAAAATCCGAGTTCGTATGAGTAAGTTATGACCTGTTGTCAATTTTCTCAAACAGGTAAAAAATGTGCATAACAGTGACAGACTGATGACTTCGCACTCCAGTCAACATCTTAGGAATATCTAGGGAATATTCTCCAATTTTCATCCAATGACACTATGACAAGTGTCATAGTCAGATTCGCCAATGTTGCTTGCGAAAACGAAAATTTTCTTCCTATTCTAAGGTTGAAATTTTCATATATGGTGCATTATTATTTTTATATTATGGTGGAATTTAAGCCAATGGAGAAGGGCCACGTGGATAATCCAGGGGTTTCCACGTGCCCTCCCCCATGGCAATGTATGGTGCACATCTTATTCGAACTCTAAGTTTTTTAACCCTAACTATATGGTGGGCTATTCCTAATCTACATCTAGCGAACATATATTATATGGTGGAACTGGGGGACTACTTTACATTTGGCGGAGCGAGGTTTACATTTGGAGGACAGGCTAACTCCATAAGACTCCATGTTACAACTGGTGGACATGGATTTTATATCTGACGAACAGGGTAACATATGGTGGAGGCTTCTAGAGTTGGCGGAATGGACAACTTGCGTGGCGAAGGTCTTAATATAGCAGAGGCACATATTATAATTAAACCAAAGTGTGAACTTTGATTATATTGTATGGTGGATCATAGCAAAATATACGTTGGGGTTGGGGTTGAACCCATGACTACCCGCATGCAACTCGATTGCGCTTCCATCTTCTCTACACTGTGGGTCTTAACCCATAAGGTTTCTTCACTTACTTAAGGTTTGTTCGCGCCACAGTTGGGGGTCTGGAAGGGGCCAACCCACTCCCATATGCTCGAGAGCAAAGACCAAGGGCAAACACTGTTCACCGGTGGAAAATTCAATGCAAGTTAAAATGTGTTTATGCCACTAAACCGGGTTTAAGCCACCCAAAACCACAGTTAAGAGTTAAACGCGCTTAGCGCTAACATTGCAATTAATTAACATTAAAAACATGTTTATCTTAAGATAACAATGAGTTTAACATGGCAGCGAAATTAGCGGAGTCCGCCAAATGCAGAGGAGCTCTAGTTTTAGTGGAGTTACCTGGCTAATTTCCATATTTAGTGGAGAAATTGTAGGAAAAATTAGTTTTGCCATAACTGATGCAATTTTCGACCAATTTTGGCTCAGAAAGAGTCATCCTTGGTATATTTTGATGTTTTGGAGCCATTGGAGCAAGTTGCAGAGGCACCAGGACATTGTAAACAACACTTTTGTACAATTGAAGCTAATAAAAAGGCCCATGCCATGGAAGCTGGACCAAGGAGATGTAGCCCAGGAGAGGTGAACTCCTTCATCAAAACCATGTGTATTTGACTCAGTTGTCTGTGTTTGTTGTGTGTTTATATTCTGTTGTTTAGCATTTAGTTTCCATGCTTTTATGTTCATGAAATCAACTTAATCTCATCAAGTTTGTTTGTTTATCAATCATAAGCACATGTATAAACCTTTGTACAAGAAGCAAACATAATCACTTCCATTATAAATCTGAAGCTAATATTAGCACACCAATAACTAACAATCAATTTCAGATCAAGTTGGTATCATAGCAAATGTTGTTTGCTTTCTTTTCTTGACATTGTGCAAGAAGGGTTTTAATAGTTGCAATTTTGTGATGCTTAAAAGGTTGAAGTTGCAGAGAGGAGAAGGGAAGCTATTGGTTGTTAGTCCTAAGATTAGGACAAGAATAAAGAGAGCTTAGAGAGCATCATCTTCACTCAAAGTTCCACTCATATCTGCACTTGAAGAACCTCAAGTTCTATCTCCAGCAGTTGAGATTGAAGAGGTACAAATTGCACAAGAAGTTGAGGTGATTGAAAAGGTAAATGCATTAGAAGTTGAGCTTGAATCCTTAGCCATTATGTCAGGTGTTGGAGAGACTCAAGGAAATTCAAAAGAGGAATATGTCAAGAGAGAATTCAAGGACATTCAGAGAATGGTTAAAATCATGTTTGATGCATTCACTGCAGAAAGAGTAGGAGAATGTTCTAAGCCTCCACATGGAAAAGGAACTTCAGATGATAATAAGGATGAAGAGAAGAATTCAAAAGGTAGTGGAGGAAAGCCACCTCCATCTCCACCATCCTCATCCTCATCATCTTCATCAGCATCATCTTCCACTTCCACTACAAAAACCACCCACACTCATTCAAAAACCCCAAAAGGAAATACTCCATTACTCAAGTTGGACATCAAGTTTTAACTTCCCATGTACAATGGTGAGGTAAATGCAAAGAAGTTTGAAAATTGGACCCGTCTTTTGGAAGTATACTGTAGAATTCAGAACCTACAAGAGAACACCATAAAGATCCAGTTGGCTTCATTAAGGCTAGAAGGAGCAGCACTAGTTTGGTGGGAGGCAAAGACTCAAGAGGAAATGTGAATCCATGGTAAGGTATCTCTTTCTTGGGTTGAATTCATTTATTTCATTAAAAGACATTTTTATCCATTATCCTATATGCAAAAATAAATTATGAGTTGGAAAAACTTTAAGCAACTCAAGGGCCAAATAGTTCAAGAGTACACCCAGGAGTTTAAAAAGAGGGCTTTGTTGTTAGGAGTAAGCTTGAATTCCCAGTACACATTCTTGAAATACATTGGGGGTTTACATTCCTATTTGAAACATTAACCCAAACAACTTAGATGAAGTATGTGTGCAAGCCATGCATCTTGAAGCAAGGGGAAAGAAAAATTAGGAAGAGGGTAGTAAGAAGAAGCCATTCAAGGGTAAGGGAAAAGATAAGGGAGGAAAATGGAAGGGAAAGAAGAATGCAAGCATCAAGAAAGAAGGGGATAAAACTACATGCAAACATTGTTCGAAAGAGGGGCATAATAAAGGCCATTGTTGGAAACTACATCCTGAACTAAGGCTTAAGAAACCAAATAACAAGGGGTAACAAAAGATGATTTCCACCACACAACATGATCTTGGATCTGATTCCGGAGATGAGACCAAGATCGTAGCCATGGTAAACAATGGAAATGATGCAATAGCAAGTACTAGTTCCTCAAATAGTCACAACAACACTCCAAATGAAGACACAATGATAGAATTGTTCCATGTGATAGTGATTTCAAATCATACAAAGATTGATGCATTGTTTGATAATGGGTCACAAGCAAACCTGATTTCAGAAGACTTGGTCAAAAAGCTTAACCTTGAAACCATACCACATCATAAACCATACCCTTTGGGTTGGATAGTTAAGAATTCCAATTTATAGGTTAAAATAAATTCATATTTTGATTTGCTATTACTGCAAACTTTGTTGATGAAGTCGAATTAGATGTGGTTCCACTTGACATTTTCGGGATTATATTGGGAAGTCCATATTTGTATGACAGGAAAGCGATGTTTTATCACCATGAGAACAAATATCATTTTCTTAAGGATGGGGTGGAGTAAATTGTGAGAGATCATTGCAAAAAGCTAAATATTTCTTTAGTTAATGCAGGGAAAATTAAGAGGCTAGTTAATGCAAGTAAAACTTGTGTGCTTCTCATGATCAAGAAAAATGATGATGTTGACTATGAATCTTTTGAAGGATGTGATGACAAATTAAAATCTGATTTGTTTGATGTGGTAAGTCAGCATGGTGAGATGTTTCAAGAACTAAGAGGGTTACCTCCCAAGAGGGGAATTCAGCATGAGATTTAGTTGCAGCAGGATGTTCCACTTCCAAACATTGGTATGTATCACATGTCAATTATGGAGAGTTTGGAAGTCAAGAAGAAAATCCAATAATTGTTGAAAGAAGGTATCATACTCCCATATACTTTTCCAGGTAGTTCAATGATTTTTTTGGTACCAAATAAGGATGGGACTTGGCACATGTGCATAGATTTCTGTGCACTAAATAAAATCACAGTAAATAATCGCTATCGACTCCCACGCATTATTGATTTTCTTGATCAGTTAAAATATGAAAAGTATTTCACTAAGCTAGACTTACGAAGTGGTTATCATAAAGTTATAATAGTTGAGGAGGACATTTGGAAAACTTCATTTAAAACTAGACAAGGATTGTTTGAGTGGCTAGTTATGCCATTTGGTCTAACAAATGCTCCAGCTAATTTCATGAGAGTTATGAATGATGTACTGAGACCATTTCTAGATGACTTCGTCATTGTTTACTTAGATGATATTTTGATATTCAACAAATCAAAATATGAACATGTCATGCATGTGAACAAGGTACTTGATGTCTTGAAAAAAGAATAGTTATTTTTAAACATGTCGAAGTGTGAGTTTGGCAAGACTTTTTTAGTGTATTTGGGACACATTGTTGGAGGAGGTGAGTTGAAGATAGACGCTTACAAAGTAGAGGTAATTCTAAATTGGCCCAAGCCCAATACAGTTACAAAGGTAAGAAGCTTTCTTGGGGAAGCACAATATTGGAGCAAATTCATTGCTAATTTTTCTTCCATTGCAGCTCTGTTACATGCATTGACAAGTGTCTAGAAAGTATTCCATTGGGGAGATATGCAACAAAAATAATTTTATGCTTTAAAGCAAAAGATAAGTTCAACACCAGTATTGGCTCTTCTGGATCTTAGACAACCATTTGAGATCCAAACAGATGCAAGTGATTATGCCATGGGATCAGTTCTCATGCAGCATGGTAAGCCTATTTCGTTTCATTCTAAATTTTTTAATAGATTTGTGACTAACTATCCCACCTATGACAAAGGGTTATATGAATTGGTACAAAGTGTAAATAAATGGAAGCACTATTCGATGGGGAAAGGTACCATTATCCATACCGACCATCAGTCATTGCAGTACTTACAATCACAATCAAAGTTGCAGCAATCAAGACATTTCAGATGGATGGGATTTCTACAACAATTTCATTTGGTTATCATGTATAAAAAGGGAATCAACAATAAGGTAGATGATATTCTCTCTAGGCCTATTGTAAATTCATTTATTATAATCAAGCACAATTCAGTTATGCATGAAAGTTACAATGAACAATATGCATATGATAGTGATTTTCAAGATGTGTATGAAAGCTTGAGTCAAGGAAACCAAAATGAAGAGTTAGATTATCATGTGCATAACAATTTGTTGTATCACTTGGGCAAGTTATTTATACCATAGGGAGAAAGAAACAATATCATAAGGGAGGCACACACTTCATTGGTTTCTGGACATTTCAGTGTAGGCAATACGTTAGCAAATATCCAAAGGTATTTTTATTGGCCACACATGATTGATAGTGTATCTTGTTTTATTAGAGGATGTTATTTATGTGCAATAAGAAATCCTAGTAATAGGAAACTTGGATTGTACACTCCACTTCCGGTTCCTTCACATCCTTGGGAGAGTATCTCAATGGATTTTGTAGGTGGTATTCCAATGTCAAGGACAGGTCATGATTACTTGTATGTTGTTGTAGATAGGTTCAGCAAAATGTGTCTTTTGATGCCATGTAAAAAAAAAATTACAGCTGAACAAACAACTCATATTTTCTTTCAAAATGTATGGGTTCATTTTGGTCTTCCTACTTCTATTGTAAGTGATCGATATTCCTGGTTTGTTGGGATTTTTTGGTAAAAATTATGGGACATTATGGACACAAAGTTGAAGAAGAGTACATCATTTCATCCGCAAACAGATGGTCAGACTGAGGTGGTTAACATGACATTCATTCATATTCTTAGAGGTTATTGTAGCAAACATCCCAAGTTGTGGGATAAACAGTTGCATTACATTCAGCATGCATACAACAAGGCAAAGCATTCTTCCACAAACACATCGCCATTTGAGGCATGTCTTGGGTACTTGCCAATATCGCTTTTGGACTTCATCTTTGAGAAAGATGTTGCTATAGATGGACATAGTTACATAGATAAATCAAGGAAGTTCATTGAGAAAATTCAGTTGGTACATCACATAGTGCAAGAACAACTTGAAAAGATTCAAAGCAGCTACAAGGCAAGGCATGATAAACATTGTGTTGATCACAAATTCTAGGTAAAAATAAAGATTGCAAGGGGAAGGTAAAAATCTCAAGCCAATCCGTTATGGTCCATTTAAAATTCTGGAAAATATTGGTAGCAATTCATTTAAGCTAGATTTGCCTCCTTATATGCAAATATATTATGTCGTTAATGTTGAGAATTTGAGATTGTTTGAGCCTCCTTTGATTGATGATCAAGGAGAGCATGTTCAGCTACCATCAATAGATGATTTCTCGCCAGAATATCTTAATGAACTTCAGCAAGATCTCATACTTGACAGAAGAACCAGAACTTCAAGGATAGGGAATGTTGAATACCTTAGAGTGGGAATCAAGGGACAAAATCCTTCCAAGGCCAAATGGATGGAGAGTGAAAGGGTGAGGGATTTGTACCCTCACCCGCTGAACATTTGATAGTATCTTTTTGGGTCCAAAAGGATTTTAGTGGGGAGGAATGATCAGAGGCTTAGTATTTAGCTCAAAAATGAAAGTGCTGAGAAATTCTCCAAACCAGAATGACCGGATAGAGCTCTTCGCCAAGATTCTAGTGCAATTCATTTCATCAAAATTCGATTTCGTATGAGTAAGTTATGACCTGTTGTCTGTTTTCTTAAACATGTAAAAAATGTGCAGAACAATGACAAACTGATGACTTGGTAGTCTAGTCAGCATCTCATGAACATCCATGGAATATTCTCCAATTTTCAGCCAATGACACTGTGACAAGTGTCATAGTCATATTCGCTAATGTTGCTTGGGAAATTGTAATTTTTCTTCCTATTCTAAGGTTGAAATTTCCATATATGGTGCATCATTATTTTTATATTATGGTGGAATTTGATTCAATGGAGAAGGGCCATGTGGAGCAGCCAGCGTCTGCCATGTGCCCTCTCCCATGGCATTGTATGGTGCACATCTTGTTCGAACTCTAAGGTTTTTAACCCTAACTATATGGTGGGCTATTCCTATTCTACATCTGGCAGACAAATATTATATGGTGGAACTAGTAGACTATTTACATTTGGCAGAAAGGGATTTTATATTTGGTGGATAGGCTAACTCCATAACACTCCATGTTACAATTAGAGGACATGGATTTTACATCTGGCAGACAGGGTAACATATGGTGGAGGCTTCTAGAGTTGGCGAAATGGACAACTTGCATGGCAGAGGTCTTGATCTAGCAGAGGCTCATATTATAATTAAACCAAATTTTGAACTTTGGTTATATTGAATGGTGGAGTACAGCAAAATATACGCCGGGGGTTGGGGTCGAACCCACGATCACCCACGTGCAACTCAACCACGCTTCCATCTCCTCTACACCATGAGTCTTAACCCATAAGGTTTCCGCACTTACTTAAGGTTTGTTTGCACCACAATTGGGGGTCTGGAGGGGGCCAACCCCTCCCATATGCTCGAGAGTGAAGACCAAGGGTGAGCATTGTTCACCAGCATAAAATTCAACGCAATTTAAAATGTGTTTATGTCACTAAACCGGGTTTAAGCCACCATAACCCGTGGTTAAGCGTTAAACATGCTTAGCACTAACATTGCAATTAATTAACATTAAAAACGTGCTTATCTTAATTTAACGACAAGTTTAACATGGTTGCGGAATTGGCGGAGTCCGCCAAATGTAGCGGAGCTCTAGATTTAGTGGAGTTATTAGTCCAGTTTCTAGATTGAGTGGAGAAGTTGTGGGAAAAAATGGTTTTCCCATAACTGAGGCAATTTTCGACCAATTTTGGCTTAGGAAGAGTCATTCTTGGTATATTTTGATGTTTTGGAGCCATTGGAGCAGGTTGTAGAGGCAACGGAGACTGTAAAGAACACTTGTGTACAATTGAAGCTAATAGAAAGGCCCATCCCATGGAATCTGGACCAAGGAGATGTAGCCTAGGAGGGGTGAACTCCTTCATCAAAACCATGTGTAATTGACTTAGTTGTCTGTGTTTGTTGGGTTTTTATATGCTGCTGTTCATAATTTAGTTTCCATGCTTTTATGTTCATGAAATCCACTTAATCTCATTAATTCTGTTTGTTTATCAATCATAAGCACATGTATAAACCCTTATAGAAGAAGCAAACAGAAACACTTTCATTATAAATCTGAAACTGATATTAGAACATCAATAACTAACAATCAATTTCAGATCAAGATCACAAAAGACAATGAATACAAAAGAAAGGCTCCAAGCCAGGGAAAAACCCCTCCAAGGGGAAAACCCAAAAAATCTTCCCTTCTTATAGAATAGATCAAAATGATAATTACAAGACCTAAACACCAAGACAAAGTCCTTCCACAAGGCCCCAAGTCATCCCTCTTTTCAATCTTCCCTAACCAAGTCAAATTCAACGAAGTCAATTTTGGTCAATGGTCAAGAAATCTAGTCAAACTATGATTTTCAAACTTGCAACTCTTCCTGAAATTCTCGGTCTATGCAACAGACCTATATCTTCACACATCTAGAAAAAACTAGGGAAAATTTTAGATGTATGAAAGAAAATTCTCTCTTTGACTCTCGTTATTTCTCTTCTTTGACTTCTTCTCTTTCTCTTGACCTTTTCACTTCTTTTTCTTTTGCTCCTTGACACAAAAATCAAAGTGTGAGATGATGCTCTAAATGAGGTTGAATTTCACTATATTTATACCCTTCCAAGAGGTTAAATATGTGTCTTTTTAGGCCAAGTTCTCTAGGAGGGTTGACTTGGTCATGAGGAGGAAAATTTGACGATTTTGACTCAAACAAAAGAATGTTTTACATCTTTTTCAAGGAGTCCAAATAGGACTTTGACTCAAGTACATTAATTTGGCTCATGAAACTATTTATTTTGACTTGACAACCCTAAAAGCATGAAGAACTTGTTTGACCTAAATTGAAACCCATGCTTGAAAAATAATAATAAATAATTGTATTTTTCTTTCTTTTTTATTTTTCATAATAAATCTAATTACATAAGTGCAATGACAATTATGAATGTTTAACCTGGTTACATTTTTCAACATTTAAGGCATTAAATAACTATTGAACTCATATCAATATAACCCCATGAGTATGGTGAAGTAATATTATTGATTGATTGTCAACAAAAAAATGGGTTTTACATAATTCATCATCAGTTTTAAAGATATAAAATGGTGCTAATAGGTTGAGGATATACAAGACTAACACTACAATAGTTAGAGTTTCAAAAATTTCTTATCAAAATAATAAATCCATTCATATTTAATTAATGATATTAAAGAGTTATCCATAATATTTTGATGTATTGTTGTTTAGAAAAAATATCTTTGTTTGCTAATGTAGGAATTTACAAGGTAAGTTCCTTAGATCAAGCACCAAAGGTCATCGCTCAGAAACAGATCACAAATCAGTACACCAGTATATCACATGGTTAAAACCCTCAAAGAGTGAAACAGTCCACGGCCTGAGCCAATGCAGCCACTTCAAGCAATTTATTAATATAAAAAAAGTTTACATATGTTTCTCCAATAAACAGTTACCAAACAAATGAACCTCCATTCTCTTTAAATAGAGATCATGGACCAATTGGGGGTTAAGCCACAAATCAAGTATCATTAATAATGAGGAGAGAGTGAACAGTGGGATCACTACAAATCATGACCGTTATATTATAAGTTACAAATGTACATAGTAAAGAAACACACTTTACCTAACTCTACACTAGACCAAGTTATACTTGACTATTACCTATGTGTCGAAATATCCTAACATCCCCCCTTAAGAACAACTTGGGATAGGATTGAAGGATTTTCAAAGGTGACACAAAAGGAGCCTATTTCCTATGTGTCGAAATATCCTAACATCCCCCCTTAATAACAACTTGGGATAGGATTGAAGGATTTACGAAGGTGACACAATAGGAGAAGGAAGGAGGCATTAGAGCCTATCCCCCCTTAATGATAACTTTCCTGAACTCCAAGCATCGATCGAAGTTTGGTAAATTTTGCTTTTGTGAGAGCCTTTGTAAAGATATCATCCACTTGATCATTGGTTGAACAATACTACACTTCAATAACACGATCATGAATGAGCTTTTTGATGAAGTGTATATGAAGCGCAATGTGTTTCATACGCTGATGCTGAACTGGATCTTTGCATAGTTGAATGGCACTCTGATTATCACACCAAATTGTAGTTGGATTCTGTTGATGAAGACCAAATTATGAAAGGATCTGACCAAGCCACATGGCTTCCTTGCTGGCTTCAATGGTACCACGATACTCAGCTTCTGCTAGAAAGAGAGATGGCACTTTGTTTCTTACAAGACCAAGTAATAGGTCCTGAACCAAGAGTGAATACATATCCTGTAGTAGACTTTCGATCATCAGAGTCACTAGCCCAATCAAAATTAGTGAAGCCAATCAACGATGGAGATGCTCCTGCACTATAATGAATCCCGAACTAAACTGTAACTCGAATATCGAAGTATTATTTTAGCTGCTTTCCAATGACTTTCATGAGGTTGGTGCATAAACCGAGCAAAAGGACCAACGAAAAAGGAAAGGTCAAGATGGGTATGGATTAGATACAGAAGTTTACCAACAATTTGATGGTATAAGGTAGCATAAACATCAGGGGTAGTACAAGTGACTGAAAGCTTGACTCCAGACTGAAAGGGAGAAGGGGTTGGCTTACAGTCTTCCATGTGAAAGTGGCGTAGAAGTTCATAGACATACTTGGATTGAGAGAGGATAATACCTTCTTTGGATTGCAAGACTTGAAGACCAAGGAAATAATGCAAGTGTCCTAAGTCTGTCATTTCAAACTTCTTTTTGAGGCTAGACTTCACATGGTTTATATGGTTGGGATCACTACCAGTAAGGATAACATCATTAACATAAATAATAAGGATGGTGAAGGACTTACCCACTTTCTTGGTGTATACAATGTTGTCAGAATGACACCTAGAAAAGCCATTATCTAATAGAAATCTATTCATTTTGGCATACCAAGCATAAGGAGCTTGTTTGAGACCATAGAGAGACTTCCTACGGTGACAAAAAAGGCTAGGGTCGTTTTGGATAAATCCAGGGGGTTGTTCCATGTAGATTTCTTCATGCAAATCTCCATGTAAGAAGGTGGATTTAACATCCATCTAATGGACTTCCCATTT